>QLNU02014176.1:66101450-66117193 GCA_006491805.2 Dysdera silvatica
CCGCCACAATTAAAACATTTGTAAACCAAAAGGGCTGTTTTTTATATGTTCAACATCTACCATTTATATTGACTTCTCTCTTAAGGCCGGGGTACATTAGAAAACGAAGCTAAATATTTCTACCGAAAGTATTGAACGAGTATCTACTAAAATAATAAGTACAGTTGGCCAGTTCGGTTAAGCGGAGTTCGAATAATCGGGGTTCTGCTATATATATTTTATCAATGGCGTAGTTAAAGGGAGATCAAGCTCCTCATTGGATAGCAAAATACATTGTTCCGTTTAACGCGGAATCACGTGATCTGTTAAAAAACTACTTTAGCCCCATGATTTTTTAATGGGTGCACCCTTGTTATCTAATTAAAATTTCTTGAATGCGGCCTTCTTCGACTATAGCTAACCTAATGCGGCCTTCTTCGACTATAACTAACGTAATTCGGCCTTCTTCGACTATATAACTAACCTAGTGCGGCCTTCTTCGACTATAACTAACCTAGTGCGGCCTTCTTCATTATAACTAACCTAGTGCGGCCTTCTTCGACTATAACTAACCTAGTGCGGCCTTCTTCGACTATAACTAACCTAGTGCGGCCTTCTTCGACTATAACCGAGTTTATCAGCCTTCTTCATTATAACTAACCGAGTGCAGCCTTCTTCGACTATAACTAACAGGTGGCCTTCTTCGACTATAACTAACCAAGTGCGGCCCAGCTAACTAAATATAACTAACCTGGTGGCCTTCTTCGACTATAACTAACCTAATGCGGCCTTCTTCGACTATAGCTAACCTAATGCGGCCTTCCAACATAAAAACGTTCCCCTATCCTAGACCATTTGCTTGCCACAATGTTCGTCACGCTGCTAAAGATAAAGATTTGGGAATGTGACGCGATACATCACTTTCAAAAATAAATTGGAGTAACCGAAGAAGAGAAAAAAAAATTATGTATGTGTTTAAATTTCCACTTTTCACAATTTTTGGAAGTTTGAGTGGTTTGTGCAGCGAGCAGTTGAAATATGAATGAAAATAAAATTTCTGCCACAGCACGTAACTTCCGGAGAGCACTCTGTATCTTTGTTTAAATTTTTGTAACTTTTCGATTTTAATTTAAATATGAAATTCTTTACTTACAGACTCTCGGACATGCGCCACTGTCCAGACGGAAGGAAAACACCTGCTGAACGATTCAATGACTTGAAGTAAGTTCTTTATTGACTTATTTAGGAAATCGTTGTCAATTGCATTGTTAGTAATTTCTGCTGGATATATACACACACGTACATTTCAAAACAGAAACGTCGGAATATCATTAAAAACAAAACTATAATTTATGTATTTGTGTTGGCAAGCCAGAAATTTAATCGTTACTCTTTTCAATTTTGGGATTACATTATATGTTTATGGGTGGTTTATATTAACGCTGGGGGGGCTTAGCCTAAAAATATTATCCCCTAAAAAAATAAAACCACTGATGAATACTAGGGGGCCGTATTGTGTAAGCACACCTCTGGCCATTTTATGCTCCCCCCCCTTGTAAGAAAAAATAAGCGAATACCTGACCCCCTTCCGTCATGCTTACGTAAGATTTTGGTTATCTATATAAAATATATATATATATATTATATAGATAACCGTATGTTATGTCATGTTAGGTCATATTTAATAAATTCATACAAACTAAGAAAATCTTTGTTTCGGAAGAAGAAATACAGTAAACTGAAAATTATATTTACCTTGGTCAACAAATTACGATGGAAGGCGACATAAATCAAGAGATCGAACGTCGTATCAAGCTTAGCTGGCAAGCATTCTACCGGCTACAAATAATTTTTAAAAAAAAGCTCCCTATTTCTTTACAGAGGAAAGTTTTCGATCAATGCATCCTACCTGTTCTGACTTATGGTAGTGAGACATGGACATTGACTGCCAAAGGTATCCAAAAGTTACGAGTGGTACAAAGGAACATGGAGCGGCAGATGCTTGGTATCACGCGACGAGATCGAAAGACCTTCAGTTGGATAAGAGATCAAACAAAAGTTTGTGATATCATTACGAAGGTAAAAAGTTTGAAATGGAAGTGGGCAGCCCATATTGCTAGAAGAACTGACAACAGATGGACCAAAAACATCCTAGAATGGATCCCACTGGACACCACACGCCCAAGGAAAAGGCCAAAGACGAGATGGGTGGATGAAATAATTAAATATATTGGGCACAAGTGGCAGCAAAATGCACAAGATCGACTTCGTTGGAAAGATGCAGAGGAGGCCTTTATCCTGCAGCGGATTGACAACGGCTGAAATGATGAAATAAATATATATATATATATATATTGTTTATGTAAATTATGTGTGTTATTGTGATGTAAAATGCACTTAAATACTAAACTAGAAAGGCAGAAGCTCATTAGGAAACAAGTAAGTAAGAGGGTGGATTTAAAGAAATTAAAAGAAAATACCGAGGCATTCAAGTTGGAATTAAAAAATCGCTTTTCTGCACTGGAAGGACTTATTGATGAAAGTGATATCTCAGAAGCAAATGAAAACATTGTTAAGACAATAGTTGAAACTGCTGGGGAAATTGGTGGTGTAACCTGTAAAAAGCACAATAGCAAATTATCTGAGAAGACGAAACAGCTCATGAAAAGGCGAAGAGATATGAAGGTGGACAATCAAAATACCAGTTCCAGGATTGAGTACATAGAACTTTGTAAAACTCTGCGCAAAAGCATGAAAGAAGACATAAGAAAATTCAACTGTGAGCTAGTAAGGAAGGCCATTGAAAATAACAAGAGCCTTAGGGTTGTTAAAGGGAGTTTGTCTATTGGGAAGAAACACATCATTGCATTAAAAGGAGAGGATGGCACCGTAACAAGAAATAGGGAAGAAATACTTAGAAGAGTTGAAGAATTCTACAAAAATCTATACGAAAGTAACAGTGGATTAAACGAAGACATTGAAATAGTCGAAGGAACAGCTCCTAAAATCTTAAAAGAAGAAGTTTCATTTGCAATAAAAAGTATGAAGAAAGGAAGAGCCCCTGGTGATGATGGTATTACATTAGATATCCTAAAAGAAGCTGGAGAATATGTAGAAGACATACTTGCAAAATTCTTTACCAAATGTCTTAACAGCGGTAACATACCAAACCAATGGGATTCTGCAACAGTAATTCTTTTGCATAAAAAAGGTGATAAAGAGGATTTGAAAAATTACCGACCAATTAGCTTGTTACCTGCTATTTATAAAATCTTCACAAAAGTGCTAACACATCGCCTGCAGAAAAAATTAGATGCAGCTCAACCAAGAGAACAAGCTGGATTTCGAAGTGGATTCAGTACAGTGGACCATATTCAAGTATTAAGAGAATTAATTGAAAGAACACATGAATATGAACTTCCATTGTGTGTGGCATTTATTGACTATGAGAAGGCCTTTGACTCTATTAAAACATCAGCAGTCATCAACTCTTTAAGATCAACAGACATTGAGGATGTGTACATTGACATGGTGAAACGTGTGTATAAAAATGCAAGTGCAAAATTTCGGTTACATAAAGATACCAAAACTATCAAAATTGGTAAAGGTGTGAGGCAGGGAGATACCATTTCTCCAAAACTTTTTACTTCAGCTTTACAGATGATTTTTCAGCAGATAAATTGGAATAACAAGGGAATAAAAATAAATGGTGAATATTTAAATCATTTGCGGTTTGCTGATGACATTGTTATTTTTTCAACGAACCCATTAGAACTCCAAGACATGGTACAGGAGCTCTCAACTAGAAGTAAAGAAGTTGGACTCAAGATGAACCTACAAAAAACTAAGATCATGTTCAATAATTTCGTAGAGGAAACAAAAATACAAGTTGACAACATTGAGCTAGAAATTGCTGATTCATATATTTACCTTGGCCAGCTGATTTCAATGGATGGCAACATTATGAAAGAACTCAACAGACGTATTAAACTTGGCTGGAGTGCATTTGGAAGAAACAGTTTTATCCTGAAGGGGAAATTGCCTTTGTGTCTAAAAAGAAAGGTCTTCAACCAGTGTGTATTGCCAGTCCTCTCTTATGGATCAGAGACATGGAGTCTAACAGTTGGAGCAATACGAAAGTTACAGACAACGCAAAGGAGCATGGAGAGGTGCATGCTTGGAATAACTAGGAGAGATCGAAAAAGAAACACTTGGGTGAGAGAGCAAACTAGAGTAGAGGACATCATTGTTAAAGTAAAAGGGCTGAAATGGCGATGGGCTGGGCATATTGCAAGAAGAACTGATCAACGATGGACAACAGAAATTCTGAACTGGATTCCAAGAGACCACCGAAGACCTAGAAAACGTCCTCAAACTAGATGGGTGGATGAAATAAGAAAACAGGTTGGGGTGACGTGGAAGCGAATTGCTCAGGATAGACTTGTGTGGAAAGCATTTGGAGAGACCTTCATCCAGCAGTGGATAGATAATGGTTGAATATGATGATGATATTGTTTATGTATCCACTTATACATTTCATTACATATTAAGTACGCTATATGCCCAAACGTATCCGGACACTTCGGATTTTTTAATTTTTTTCGAATTTCTTAAAAATTACTCTTGCAATTGTTCTCTGACTTTGAAGATATATAGAACATGCTTGTATGCACACTTTGCAATACAGTTTCGGTGACTTGTGCATTTAGGTGATCACCCACATCTTGACAATTTGCAGCAAAAGGTGATCCCACTTCATACTAATTTTTGACTTCTTGTTGGTTTGTTGTATTTTTATGACGCAAGGACAACAATGGTCATTCTGCACCAAGCAAGGTTTTTGACTTCTGTAAAGGAGAAGCAAAACATCCTGGTGTACGGATACTTTTGATCCTTATTTGCATAAATCTGGAATATTTCATTTTCAGAACAGGGGTGTTTGGTAATTTGGAATATGACAATTTGTGGAAAAAACCCTTATCATCTAGCTACTTTCAGAGAATTAGAGAAATACGGCTCACTATATCGTCGATAACTTTCTGAATTTTCAAGATATCCCACTGGTATTTTTTTTAAGTTGCCCTATACTATTGACTACAAAATTATGAAAGAAAGTTATTCATATCTTTCGCGCATGCGCAGTAAAAAATTATTTTCTTTAAATGCTCATATCTCATCGTGTATTCAATATATTAATTTCTAATTTAAGTATAATATTTTTCTTGTACGTTGACAAATGTTCTGTAAGTTTCGTGAAATTTGACTGAAAATTGTGGATATTATAAGCAAAAAATATGTGACAAAATTTGGGTTTTCTTAAAGAAACGTTTCTATCTTCATGAATATACATGTTTGTTTTACAAAAATGCACACAGGCATTAAGCATAGCTGGTTAAATATTTTCTGAAAGTTACAAATAATTTCCAGCTTTTTATGATACAGGGTGATCAAATATATTTTTTCACTTTGTCAATATGTGGGTGGTCCCCTAAATGCACAAGTCACCGAAACTTTATTGGAAAGTGTGCGTTCAAGTATGTTCTATATACCTCCAAAGTTAGAGAACAATTGGCCGAGTAGTTTTTTAGAAATTCGAAAAAAAAAACAAAAAATCCAAAGTGTCTGGATACTTTTGGGCATATAGTGTATATTAGATGTACGTTATTTGGGATGAGATGCATAGCTTTTGGCTTGGTATTTGTATTTTTTGGGTTTGTATTTGCAGCACTTTGTGATATGATCTGTGGATTTCGTAGATGTGAAAATCGTTAGCTTAAATGGGTTGATATCACTTGTGTTATGAATTTTATTAGTATAATAAATTAGTTTTATATAGGCTGCTTACAGCATTATGTAAATCTTTCATTTTTTGCCGTCTAATATTGCCTGCTATCATCACACTTTTAATGCAATCATACGTACATACATGCATGCATGAATGAATGAATGAATGAAAATTAAAGCACCGGTTATGTTACCGAAGATAATTAAACATCATTAGATGTGTCTATGCTATTCAAAATATGTACAGTGAAACCTGGTAAAATGTCCACTTAGTAAATTGATCACCTGTATAAATTGACCACTTGTATAAATTGACCACTTTTTATAAGAGCTGGCGAAAACTTGGTAATGCCTATACCAAAGTCTGTCGCGTACAGTGATCACCTATCTGTGGTGACCGTTGCTGACCAGTCGCAAAGGTGGTCACTTGAGGCAGGTTCTACTATATTTGCTCGTTAATCACGTGAAGATGATGATCGAGTTCCTCTAGAGTTCATCAACTAAGTAACCTAAGAACTACGGAACCAGCTGTAAATTTATTATACTTCGGAATTCTCAATGACAAAATCACTAATATCCACGTCTACCTTGGCTTATATTCGAGTTCCAGTAAGCGTAGATATTTATAAATCGTGTGGTTCAAAGGTCATCTCTTTTCAGTATTTTATCCCGGCGTATCAGTCACTCTTTAATGATGAACTGGAGAAAGAAAAACCATCACCCTATGAATTTCTTTCATTGCCTCCCTCTATATTTTCATAATTTTTTTTAAAAAAAACGAATCTTCCCAAAATACCCCGCAATTTATTTCCAGATTCCTACACAAGACTTAATGAATCGCAAAGTGCAAAATTATTGCAGATGTTTTTGGAAGATGGTATCTATCGTTAGAACTGCGGTTTACTCTGGCATGTGTTCAACTGCTCTACCCGTTCTCCGGTCTTTGTACGCGCGGCTTAGCCGGATTTCTGCGCTTGGCACTGTTTGATGCCTCTTGGGCGCAAATGCGTGCGGAATGGGAAACCCTGTACGGCAATGTGTCAACACCAGGCAGTTTTGGCAATGAGGATGCATGGGTAGGCTGTTAATTCGTGCCCTGGCCCATTAATCATCGCAAGAAAGACGAAGCACTTTGGGCCCGTCCTCCCTTACTCCGCCGTGAACACCGTGCCATCCGTCATGACTCGCTTTGTCTTAAGGTTTTTAAACGTCATTGGGGATAGTGCTGCCTGTCTGCTCTTTTCAAACGAATTGCTAAAAAAAAAATAATACAACATCGGTCCCAGAAGCCTATGCAGACGCGAAATTGACAAATGGGCTTGACATGGGAAGAAGAAAAAAAAGTCCGACCCGCGCTTCGAAAACGTTTTTCCGCGAAATGCATTTCCACAAATGCTGAAAATGGGATAAAAAACAGAAAAAAAAAACATTCCGAATATAGGTTTTTCACAAGTCATTAATGAAAAAATGAAATCGAGTCTTAAAGAAGTTTCTGTGGATTTCAAAGTAATTATTATTTAATTTATATATTGCTCCGTATTTTCTGGCCTAAAATTGTAAATCATGTCGCCTTTGTGCTGTTGTTCGTTTTGTGCGAAGTATATTGCGTTATTTTGTTATTATTAATTATATATATTTGTTACCCAATTTCCTCCTTTGTTGCATTCAGTTAGTATCATGAATTGGGGAATACTGCCATTATATTTTTATTATGCGGGCAGGCTTATTAAGTATTGGTGTGATTATTGTAAATTTGCACACGTCATGGTTATATTAATTGTGGCAATGGTGGCACCACCTAAATTATATTTAAAAATAAAAGTAATTTAAAAAATTACTTTTATTTTTTGCCGATTTTTTTATAATTTGCCGATCAAGCAAATCTGACTGAAAACAAATGTTAACACATTGGATCATAGAAACAATGCCCCGGCGAATGCGTGCTAATGGTGGTCCAACAAAATATTAAAATTCACGTCTTTTTTTTTTTTTCAGGTACTGTATATCGATTATGTGTAAGACTGCGTCCAAAATATATATATCGATCTTCCTAAAAAGTAGAGGGCGGGATCTTCGATATATTGGGCCATTAGACAAATGAACAATGTATTTTCGTCTTTTCCCACTTTTTCTTTTAAGAATGTGAATTAATCTTTCTCGCTTACAAAATTGCTCCCTAAAAGATAGAGGTTACGTTATCAATGTAAAGTTAATCGATATAGATGTATATTCAATATCCCTAGAATTAAAGGTAATATAAATAATTAAGTTTGGAATTTTAAATTCCCAAACCAGGGCGAGCAGGGGCCTGGGCCCCCGTTTGCCCTTCATCCTGGCTAAAAGGCCTGTCCTAAATGGGTTTAGCGTGCATTTTCCTTCAATCCAAGCACCTCATTATATACGGGTCCTGCTGTATAATATTTCCAAATATTTCTTTTTCAAAAAGTTAACCAACGTTCGTGTGTGTGTTCCTCCCAATCTACGTTGGACCCAGGATGAAGGGGCAACTGGGGCAAGTTAAAAGATATATGGGGCAACTGGCGCCACGCCGCTGCTGTCCCCGACTTGGCTACAAGCATGCTTTGGACCTAAAATAAAATCATCGTAATTAAGTCCAATACGCATGCGTTGAACCCAAACTCCACTTCGCTTTAAAAATACTACAAGGCAATGTTGAAATTATCGATATTGATCAAATTGATATTTAAGTAATGATTCGTGCTTTCACATTGGTGTTGAAGATCGATATTCTGATGCAGGTATCGATTATTGCAATCGCCTTTTGTTTCGACTTCTAGACGCCTAAATTGATTGCTAACTGCAATCACTCTTTCTTTTTCCCTTCTGTTATATTAACGCTCTTGTTGCTTCGTTGTCGGATAGTTTTTTTTTTAAATCTCTTAAAGTACCACCATCACCGAATATTCACAAGCTTAAAATTTGTGTACGGTCTTCGAATTTATTGTACTCAGTTCGGGGCCTTGCAGTGGCGCAGTATGGCTAGTGCGCTGTTAACTCGGGTTCGACTCCCAACGGTGCAAAGAACGTTTACTCAGAGATCTCATAAAGATCGCACTGCTCACTGTAGACCTGGGTTTGGTTCCCTAGGCCTTAAGAGGTTCAGATTCCTCGGAAAACAGTAAGTACCGGCGCAGCATGACCATTGTAGTCCTTGAACCGTAAAACCACAGACTCAAATACTCACGTTTGGGTCTTGCGTATTAAGGAGCACCCCTGTTTAAGGGACGATTCCTCTGGTTCCCATTATATGTATGTGGCAACACATTTACCTCCGAAGAAGGGACACTCCTATTTAAGGGACAAAATATCCGGCCGCTGAATTGTACCTTATTTGGGAGGAAGCACTGTAGCTTTTAAACTTACCGCGGTTCCTATGTCTCTCTAAGCGATTGGTCCCGATTGAACCGACGCATTTGAACGATCTTAAGTTCCAGAACGGAGTCGATAAATGAGCGAGTAGTACATGCGGTAGAACCTGTCTAAAATGACCACCTTGGGAACAGGACTGCAATGGTCGTCATAGGCAGGTGGTCACTATACATGACACTTTGGCATGGACAAGACTAAGTCCCTACCAATTCTCTGTTACAAAACATGGTCAGTTTACACGGTGTTTACGGATCTGGAAAAGTCAGGGAAATTTGAAATACAAAGGCCTGAGTCAGGGAAGTTTGAAATTCATTGTTATAATAAATAGCTTATTAAAATAATTTTCCTGAACTGTGATTTTTGTACTGCATTGCATACTGAAAATTTTGAAAAACTTGTACATTTGACTAAATTTCCAAAAATTACGTTTTGCCCCAAAAATAATGTAATTTGTATAAAATTATTAAGCTCAGATTTCTCAGGCGACAAATGTTTGCTAAATCCGTAACTAAAATTTGGGAAAAAAAGGTGTTTTAGCCAAATTATGTAATCTGTAATTTCGATAATACCTATCTCATTTGCCTTATATATAGTTATATATACACTAAATGGAATAAAATATGAAACATCTGCTTTAGCTCTATTATAATGGATTCTAAAAGGACCGGTTGAAAATATTGCAAATATTTAATGCAAGTTTTTGGTGTAAAGAAATGCATTTTTAATACAGTTTTCGTATTTATAAATTCGCTATACTTCGGTTATAAATCGGTTTGTGTTAGTGGAGAGAGAGAGATTTTATATTCTTGAAACCTACTTTGCATACGCAAGTTGTAATGTGTTGTATATCGTTTACTGTAATTAGCATCTTGAAATTGATTAAAATTTGGTCTAGAAAACCTAGAAAAGTCGGTGAAATTTGAAACAAAATTTGAGTAGCCACCCTGAATTTCCCGTTGTGGTCACTTTAGGTAGACTCTACTATATACATATTAGGTGTGTATCAAATCACAGAACAAATCTTTTAAATTATGATAGATGAGAAGAACCGCTCCTTGGTTAATTTAGTGGACAACTTGGCACATCTGTAATATATATACAAAAATTTTATAAATCGCTTATACAAATAAATTTCAACGGTTATGCAAACAAATTTCAACGGTTATACGAATGAATTTCAGCAACGTTCACTTTCTCAAAGTGGTATGTGTAGTTGGCCTTCTTCTCTACCCAGTAAATGCGTTTTATTAATGTAAATTTGCAATAATTTTGCGCCTCATTTTCTGGACAAGGTGAAGAAGAAAGCTTTGAGTAGGAAATGGACGTTCGTTTCGTTATTGGTCATCCGTTATCAAAGAAACTAAAAGCAATCGGTCAAAGACATGGAATGGCCGTTGTCACGTAATATTTATTAAATTTTGGATCAGCCTTTTTATTCTGGAAGCGCCTTCGAAATATTTTTAACGTCTCGAAGAACCTCTTCGTTCAAATAGAGTGGCACCTTGATGTAGGTAGCCCGAATTATAACCCCATTCCCTCCCTCCTTTGAATTTCGAGTTATCCAGGGTTCCACTGTGGCTAGCTATATGGGTAACTAACTCCTTGTCGTTTAGTGTACGTAATTAGTAGAGTTTAAGTGACGATTCTGTCGAGGAACCCTACGGTTTCTACCGACCCTCAGAAAACCCTGGGTTAGATGCTTTTTCATTTCTATTATGATCCATAGGAAACCTCCTGTGTCTCCAAAGATTTCCGCTGCCTTTAACGAGACAGTCAATCATAACGTTGGATGATTCTAGTTTCTGAGATCTGCAATTAACTCCTTGTCTGCGTTTGTTTACGCGCTGTAAAAATAGACGCTTGCATCAAGTTGGCTTCTTAAATGTCCGTCTTCAGCGAGAACAAACAATTCATCTTTGAGAAACAAACACGGAACCACTCAACAAGAGCAACTTCAGCAAGAGAAGGCAGAATTCTCTGGAAACCTTTACTTTGTGCAGCCTCTACCTATGCAACGCATTTTGCTGATGCAGAATTTTTTTGGTTTACATCTCGACGACGTTAAGCGTTCAAAGGAGAGGAAATAAACTGAACGACGTTCGAATTTCCAGCGAAAACACTAAAAATAAATTTTGCACTTGTGTTAAAAAATACGTGGCAACAATCATCACCAAACTTAACACGATGGTATACCTCCTTTCGCGATTCTTAATCTCACGGCTACATCCCCACCAGTGGCGGACTGGGTCCTCCCAGAGGGCGCACCGCCCCAGTTCGCTCCTGCAGTGGTGGGTGAAAGAGATGACTCTAGAGTCCCCATTGCATATCAAAAAATACATTATTTTCTTACATTTCATCACATAATCTTCTTCAAAGGCACTTGAGACTCCATACTGTTTTAATCGCTACGCTATTGAATTCTACCCACAAAGGTAATTTGGAAATAACTAAAAATACTGCTTTGTCCTATTGAGTAGTGTCCATGATGTTAATTTGATAGGGTTCCCACGGCTCCTTGAAAGTCTTTAACAGAAACGGATCTAGCTCATCTGGCACCCCCCCGCTAAATATTGTTTTCAAATTAATTCCTTTTGTGACGCAGTTATATATATAATATTTAAAGGGTTCTTCTCAATAGGCTGCTGAATATTATTACAAGGCGTGAAGCCAGGACAACAATTAAAATTTCCTTACAACAAATAACATGTAACTAAACAACAAATACTTTTTCTGTTTAGAAGAGCCAAATTGTGAAAAAATTGTGCCAAATGAGCCAAATTGTTTTTATATGAAAATTAAAGCCTTACACGTGTTTCATAATCTGAACCGTTGTCCAGTGACACAGTCATCCATTTTAATGTAATTTTTACTTAATTTCTCACTAGGAGTGTCATTTTGTGGTTTTGGTAGAAAAAAGCTTTTCCACCTTCTTACGCACTCAATTAAACATATTAAAGAATAATTTATACAAGCATTAAATAAGGGATAATAACCTGCGTAGACCCTTTTCACCTAGAAAAACAAGACTTTAAATAAAAATAAAGTAACTTTTCTCGCAGATGTATACCTAGATGCACGTATGTGTATAAAGCAGCAACAACAGAATCAAAGAACAAACACAAAGCACTCTGTGGAAAAAATACGGATTATATGTATTCACAAAGCTACGTATTCAGGCATCGACAACTATTGTTTCGTACATTTATAGTAGCGAATTGATATTAATGAAAAGCAACACTACGAAGAGCGTCTTGTTTATTTGTATTTTACGGCGCAAGGGCAACTAAGGTCACGCTGCGCCAGAACCTACGGTTTTCCAAGAAATGCGAACTTTTGTCGCCTAAAAAAACAAACCCCTTAACTACAGTGTGCAGAAAGAAAAAACGGGCAGCACCCTATGGTACTATGCATTAGAAAGGAATTTCACGGACCCAGGGGCGGACAGGATCCTCTCAAAGTCGGAGGGCGCACCGGCCCGGAGTTCGCCCCTGCACAGACCCCCTTAAACTTAATTGGAATACATTTGGAAGAAATAAGTTTATATTGAAGGGAAAATTACCTTTGTGTAAGAAAAGAAAAGTTTATAATTATGTGTGTTACCATGCTTCTCTATCAGCCCAGAGATCAAAACAAACTCTCTGAATGTCTAATAAAGTAATGAACTAACTAATGAACGGATTCGTCGTCGAATGAAACCTAATCATAGGAGGAACATTGTACATGCTTGGAATAATCAGGAGAATTTGAAAACGAAAGTACATAGATGAGAAAGCAAACAAAGGTTGAAAACATAATTGTTAAAGTTATATATATGTTGAACAACAACGGGCTAGGCATAGCGCAGGAAAAGCTGACCAAAGGTGAACAACTAAAACCTACCGAAGGACTGTAAAATGTCTTCCGACTAAATGTGTGTGAAATAAGAAAACTTAAATTCAAGGAAATTGTAGTAACTTTCAGAACTATGGAATTAAACCATTATACATAACTATAATTAAACTATCATGATCGTAGAATTATGCCATTGTAAAGCGATGTTTATTGAAGATCGTCTGCTCTTTTTATCATTGTCCAATGATCTCTATGACGTATGTCTCACACTGCAACGTGCTAAAAGGAATAGTAAATCTCCAAAGACAAGATTCGCATACGAGCTCCTATTGTTTTCTACCTAGGAAAAAACCATATTCACATAGAAACGATGTATAAAATGGTTTTGAGAACTTGCAATACACCACGGCATTGTCTAGAAATCCACAGTATCATAACAGTGATATCGGAATAATGCATTAAATATTTCTACCAAGCTGTTCCTGCTGCAGGAGGGCCTATGGCCACTAAGCCTGAATGCCACAGCATTGTTGGTAAGCCCTCCTAATTCAGTCCTGAAATTTGTGGTGGCCCTGCGGATCGTGCAAGCATACTCCTGTTTCGTGCAAAGTGACAGTTTAATCCCCCTTTGTAGCGCAGTTAGGCGGAATAATGCGTGTTATGGCCATTTCAATTGCGTTGCTCTGGCCGAATAGAAACTAGTTTGGATTACAGCTAACAGTAGTCGAGAAAAGCACACGGAATGGCTATTACCACATTGGCTTTTGACATCGCGTAACAAAACATTTGTTATTTGGTCTGCAGGCCCCCACTTGCTCAATTGTTATTCGCCGATTGTCCTGACAGAATGGCCTTTTTTTTTGCTGAAGGTTTTTTCATTTGTGCTTCGTTCCAATTATTTAAATCGGCTTCTTTAATTGCATTGTTTATTTTTTCTGTATTTCAGTGCAGAAACTTCACCATGAGATGATCTCGGGAGAAGAATGGATGGGCTAGGAGGAGGGAAATCATAAAGGAAAACATCTCAAATGGCTTTTAGCTTTTAATAAGTAAGTTGTTCATTATTCCCTTTTACAGACTTCGTTTTTTAAGGGTATGAATTGGCAATTCGATCGTCTAGATTAGCGGTTCTTTAATTTTCTAGACCGCGGACCCCCAAGAATTAACTCAAAGTTTAAAGCCCGGAATTTGCATCATATGTATTTATTTCTAGTGTTTCATCACTAATTTTCACCATTTAAGGAAAGAATTTTTCGTCCCCTCATAATTTATTCTTAGCATTAAAGAGTAATTGCTCTTGTTTCGGTATTTTTTCGAATCTTTGTGGAACACTGGGAGGGTCTCGTCGGCCCCCTATAGGATCCCGCGGATCACAGTTTAAATATCGCTGGTCATGAAAAATATAATACAGGTACCTGGAATTATCAGGGAATTTGGGATTGCCCATAGAAGTCTGGGTGAAAAAGCGAGATTATTTAATCAAACCTTGAAAAACTGTGAGAAAACTTCCCTAATTTTGGCTTCAAATAGATGAATTTCACGCAAATGCATGTGCGCCGACAGCATAAAAATATTGGGGGGACAATATACCAAGGGAAGGCATTTTGTTTGAAATCGGTGGGGGGCACGGAACCCTAATACCCCCCAAGTTAACGGCGCCCATGCGCGAATGTGAAGCGTTTTTGCCGAAATTCAATTCAAAATTTTGTTTTCGATTCATCGGGAGCTTTTTCCTCCTAAGTGATTAGTGGACCTTGTAATAATTATGATGGTCTTCGTTTCTTTGCTATATGCCAGTATATATACAGTGACACAATTAACATTAATTATATTGTCCCCTGAAAAATGTAAACATGAAATGCGCGTTATTATTTAATGCTCAGTGGATCTGTATACGTTCCTTCAGTGTTTCGGAAAAAGGCTGAGGTGGAGAGTTTTCGATGTAAAGGTTTTTCATATTTTAAATTTTTCTCCTTAAAACAGGATTAAATTGTACCACGGCCATATCCTTTGTAAACTAAAGATGGAGGATGGGAACTGTGTGTGTGCGCACTGGCGGATCCAGCGAGGGGGCGAGGAGGGCGATGCCCCGTCAATGTTAAATAGAAAAAAATAAAGTTGATGAAGAATATTTTATGTATTGTTTGTTACGACTGTAATAAATAAAAGTCTTATACTGGTGTCCAAAGTCTCTAAGCCTTGGAGAAATGCGATCAAGACGTTTTTCCACGAATCTATAAGCTTCTCGCCCTTCAAACTACGTTTTCAGTAAGTGTTGCTTCAGCAGAATGTAGTTTTTTATCGTTGAAGCGCCGTTAAACTTGGCTTCGAACGCGGATGACAGAAGAGACTTTTAATACACACTCACAGAGATCTTCATATTGATGTAAATAAAGTGATTGACAAATTTTCAAAGAAACCAAGATGGCTCGACTTTGCACTATAAACTTAAAGTTTTTTAAAAAGTTGCTTGTTATAAAAAAAGTAAAATAATTACAATGTTTTTATAGTTTAAATTTAAACTTGTTCTATTAATTACATTGTAAATTATCGTTTTTGGTTATTGTATATGTCTCCTTTACTAGCTTATCCTTCTGTCATACTTGACTATAATCTACCCTAAACCATATAGTTTAATTAAAGAAAAGCCCAGCTTTAATTCATTGTCGTAAATTAAATATTTTGGTGAGTATAAAGCAGGGTTGTCCAACCTTTTTGTGTAGTGGGCCACTTAAAGAATTTTCACGGATCTCGCGGGC
>QLNU02014176.1:66117293-66133586 GCA_006491805.2 Dysdera silvatica
TTTTTTTTTTATTTCGAACAGTTGTAGACGGGTCGGATGAACATTGTTCGCGGGCCAGATTATGGGACAACTCTGGTATAAAGGAAGGCTAGTAATATAACAACATTTACCTAAACTATTTAACAGTCCAAAACTAAAAATTTTCCTGGTGAGGGCCCCGAAACCGCTCCCCACTGCGATAACATCCTGGATCCGCCCTTGTATATGTGTAATCGCTTGGTAAATGAACTGGTGATCTTAAAGGCATGAAAACAATATCTTATCTTTCTTTTTGCTCGTCCTACTTTATATTTAAAATTTCAGAGATAAAAGCAAGTTTGCATTAGTCTTCGAGATTGTCATTCTATCCTATATGCATTCAGCAAATGTAATTGAGAACCGTCCAATAAGGGCAAAGTGCCGACAGCCATCTCACTTCAACGGTAAATTTTCCAAGTCCCGGACTGTTATTTTCACATCAGCCTCAGTGGATCCAGATTCAATAGACTGCCTGAAAGCACTAAGCTTAAATGCAGGTCCTGGAATAACGGTATTCCAGGCTTTAATACAGATCCTTCGCATATATATCCTTGCCATTGCCTCGCCGTACAGCAAGGTTGGCTCCGGGAATTTTAAGGGCAGAACCGGAAAACAATGGACCCGTTTTAGCCTATAAGTCCGGAAGCATTTGACCTATTCTTTCCATAAAAAGACCCATAAGCCGCCGTACTTTCCACGGGGAATCGCTCGCGAATGGTCGCCATATTGCCCTGATAGGGATTCTTATGTGCGTGATGTCGGCTAGGCCTATCTAACGAAATTGGTCTAAGCTTTCCGGGACATTTTCTCCGGAAATACGGCAGTCCTTGCCTCACGCCGGTTTCCCGTTACGCATCCTGGAGTTGCCCTGGAATTGTTGCATTCCAGAATTATTGCTTTTCCTACTTTTCCGCGGCCAACCTTCGACTTTAGTATTTTCTTAAAATGGGCAGAGCCGTTTCAATGGCTTTAGTGTCATTTTAAATAATACAGAAATGGTCATATTCTTCTCAGCGTCCATAACCCCCACCATTATTGAAATTTAATGGTAGTCTCCAAGCCGCTTTTTGAAACTTTTAATTTAATGCTAATCTTCACTTAGCATTGCAAGTTCAAGTCTTGCACATTTCCCCAACCGAAATGGATATTTACGCGCTTAACTTTAGTTCCAAACATTTCAAGTCAAATGTGAAGGTATTTTAGGTCATATTTCCATGCATTCTCTTATTGAATAGCAGCTATATTTCTGTACGTACTAAAGGTCAAACACTGGTAAAATAGAAATTAACAAGATCACCCAAGCTTTCGGACACATCAGCAGCCCTTCATTAAGAGTAACGACTCCTGATTGACCGCTGCTGATGCGTCCGGAAGCTTGGGTGGGTGATCTTTTCCATTCACTATTTTATCAATGTTTAACCTTTTGTATATAAATTTCTTCCCTGGCACCTTGTGTTTTATTTCAGTTATATTTCTTTGTCTTCTGTTTGTTTTATGTTTTATCCCACTTTCGTTTTTGTTAAATATTTGCAGTAAACTCGCCCCTTAAGGGCATTCAACGGATGGAGAGAAACGTCATTAAACAGAAAAGACAATCTCTCCCTCTGAATGTGATTTTATACGAAGCATTTTTCGGAACCGTAAAACATCGTCGTTAAACGGGGATGGTCGTTAATTAGAGGGTCGTTACTGAAAGCGATTGCTGGATTTTATTTTATGTTTTCTTTTATGCTTGAACAGTATAAGTCTTTAAGTTTCGAGACGGCCTTAATATATTATTATTATGATTATTCGTGTCAGAACTGTCACTGCATTTCAATAAACAATATGTTTGCAAAGTGACGTATGAAAAAACAGTTCAGTTGGCAACTTTCCATTTCAAAACGCAGAGTTGGAAATTCCCCTCCTTTTTTCCTACTAGAAGTCTGGAAAAGTAAAATTGTAAGAAAATGCATTGGACCTAATGTTCAAAATCAACAAGACTTTAGAATCGTAGTTTATTAGGCGATGGGTAAAGATTGTTGACGCGTTACAAGCACATCTTTGACCTTCGTCAGGCATCGGCTGGAGTAAACCCTATGTGAATACGAAATCTTACTAGTTCACATCACTATTGGTCATGTGGCATGCTAATAACCCCGCCCCGTTTTCAATTTTACCCTTCATTCTTTGGCTTTCAAAATATTCTACGTCGATGAGTGGCGCTGCAGCCCAAATAAGGAGTAGTAACGTAAAATGGCAGCACTTTGTATTTGCTCCAGGGTTCTCCGCCACCTGGAATTCCCAGAGGATTTGAAATCGTCCTAGAAAGTCCGGGGGAGGGGGAGAATACGAGGTTTTTGGTCAAATCTAGAGAAGTCCCAGGGGGGGCGGGGTGAACTTCCCAATTTCTGAATAGCTAGATTTCAAGCGGATGTGAAGCTGTTCTCCACAAAACCCAAGTTCAGTTCAAAGTTTTCTTTGCAAATAGTCAGAAAATTTTATTGGAAAAGTCGGGGGGGGGGGGATTTTTTTCTTCAAGATGAGTGAGAACCCTGTTGCTCCATTCGAAGGTCAGCGAAGTTTTTCAGAAACACTTAGATATTATATATCAAATAAACATCAATACACTCTGTGTTGTTACTAACCCCATACTCTGTTCTTCGATCTGGTCCACTTTCTGCTTCATTTGTGTGTGCGCGAATGATCACTCGCTCCCTGTTGTCCGTTATTGCAACAGCCCTCGGCTTGGACAACAGCGCCTCAGCAGAGGACAACTTTCCCAAACCCTTGCACAATCAACGACAACGTCTATTGGTACGCGTCTGTTATCTTCTAGTTTAATGGTCTTTCTACATCGTGGTACGTCGTCTGTTATCTCCTATTCTAATGGTCTTTCTACATCGTGGTACGTCGTTTTTTACTCTTAATGTAAAATTAACTCTTGAATTTGTGACCTAATGACTCCATAGAAATGTTTTAAAACATATCCATAATTCGTAGCATATTAAAACATAGTTTGAAGTTACGAGAAGAGATGGCTCTTAAAGTGTACGAAACAGCTCCTTTGTATTTCCCATTCTAGTGACTAATATCAGGACTCTATAAATAAAATAATTTCCTTTGAGGCCATTGCGCCAAAGTACTTTAATTTCAAAAACGAACCCTTCGTTCCAAATTCTGAAATTCGTTCACGAGAACCAATTTCGCTCCAAAACTGTCAACATATTCCTGCTCCGCATTATTTTCAATCGTATTTTCCTTCGGTATTAACGTTCCTGTTCTACTTTGGGAAATCTTTATAAATATTTGATGTTCACCTAATGTCGGGTCTTAAATCAGGAGCGCACTTACGCCATTAGTGGCATTTTCCACGTTTCTCTAAGTCCTTAATTGAAGTCACTTTCTTCTATTATATTTTAATCTTAATTTAAACACGTGTTCTCTTTTGTATGTTATCTCGCAAAGACAAAGACGTAGCAAATGGAAATAAAGCCGCTTAATTTTAAAGAATTTCGAATGTTATGTGTATGTAGTATAAGAAGAACATGAAGAGGAAATAAATGTGTATTAATTACGAAAAGGAAATAACTGTATATTGATTATGAAGATGAAATAACTGTATATTAATTATGAAGAAATAACTGTATATTAAAATTATGGAGAGGAAATAACTATTAGTTATGAAGGGAAAATAACTATGTATTAATTATGAAGAAGAAATAACTGTGTATCAATTTTGTAGGGGAAATAACTTGATATTGATTATGAAGAGGAAATAACTCTATATAAATTGTGAGAAGGAATGTAATGACAAATATTAATTTGTCAATTTGCGTTTTGTGGCTCACTGGAAATGTACAATGGCGCTGAGGAAAGTTTTCATCTGAAATCCAAACCACTAACTCTCCAGACTTGGTATGTAAAAAAATAAGCAGGTGGAAGGAAACCGCCTAAGGTCGATATTTAAATTTAGCGGGTTTCAATTAACATTAATTCGCGACTTACCACCCCCTAATTCTCAAGTAACTCGGTAGGTTTTCAGCGTTAACAATAGCCATCATTATTGCATTTACGGAAGACCTTTGCCTTGTCCTTTTCATTGCGTATAGACAGGCAGACAGAAAAACCAACAGCAATAGCGGGTTCAATATCTATTGAAACCCGCTAAAAAAGTACGTGTGGTTAAATTCCAAGAGTCGTATAATATGCCACTACGTTGAACTGTTTTGTTAAGGTTGTCATTTGCGGAATCAGTTCATGTCAAATACGGGGGTTCCCACGCCCCTAGAGAAGCTGGAATTGTCAGGGAATTTGAAATCTCTCCTATTGGTCAGGGAAACATCGGAAAAATGAAATATTTTGATCTGGAAAAGTCAGAAGTCCTCGTGACCTTCTGTTCTGAATTAGCCAAATTTCACGTCAGTGTGGAGCTATTTTTCCGAAAACCGAAGGTCCATGCGAAGTTAGTTTGCGATTAGTTGGAGAATTTTGTCGGAAGAATCTTGAAAAGTCGGATGATTTTTTTTTTCTCCAATGTGAATGAAAACTTCGAAGTAAGGACGTGCCACAGTGAGCCCCGCTTGGACTTTGGTTTAAGTCTGAGCAATCATGATGTTTTTGTAATTAATGAGAAAGGTGACCCGGAAAGCTTGGAGTTCTGCAAAAACGAAACTCAACGTATTCCCATAGCCAGCTTAACCATCAAGCAAAATAAGCACGTGGTTACGGCAGTGGCGTAACGATGACAATGCATCCAGTGCAGTTGCATTGGGGCCCTTGCCCATGAAGTGGGGGGAGGGCCTTCGGAAGTCGAGGCTGCTTAGGTAGCATGATTGTGGGGTCCTGGTGGTAGAGGCCCCCTACTAGCGATTTCATTGGGGCCCAAATTGCATAGCTAAGCCATTGGCTTACGGCATCGAGGAAAAGGCCGACTACAGAACTTTTGCTTTATTGGATTTATGAAGGAAATATACAAAAATGAACATCATTTTACATCTTGCTATAAATGTTACTCCATTTCGAAATGTAAAATTTTACATTGCGATTTATTATGTTCTAAATTAGATATATAGGTATGAGTGCGCACCCAAATCTTCTAGATATTTAGGGCCTCCAATTAAATAAAGGTCTTGATCTGATCCTGCGATTCAACGCTGCATTATTTTCTCGTGCCGTCACCCTAAGCGAACTGATGGACATACGAACGTTCAGTTATCACAGATGCGGCTGGTACAGCATATGGGAGTGGTCGTTATGGCACCATCCGTCGCGACCGATTGTCTTTAACAATGTTGTACCTTAAAACCTTTTACTGCACTTTCCAACAAGTCGTTTGGTTGTGTTTTAGATGCCCGAATTCCCCAAATAACTAGGAGAATTTGGTCTGTACCACCCCCATCGCCCGTTTCATTTCGGCGCGACTCCTTGGACAAGCCCACTCGAGCAAAACTCCGAGTAAATGCGGACAAGTAAATTATACCAACGCCTCATGATTCATCTTCAAGTTCCTTATTAAAAATTCCTCGCATTTAAACGCCTTGTAGAAAATTCCGTCTCCAGAGCTTTCTGCCCCCCCCGCCACCTTGCATCCAACATTTCGGTTTATTATTTTCTGCAGTTGTGTCGCGAGCACCCGCATGGAAAAGAGGCAATGTCGGCATCTCTCACGGCCGGCCACGAACTAGCGCGACAAATTATTGGAGACGGCAATTCAATGAGCTGGGAGGTGGTGTCTGCCCATGATGGTGCCTGCATCGTTTGTTTGTATGTTTGCCACATCACTTCTCGTGGGACACCCTCTTCCCTCGTTTGTTGGGAATTCATATTAATGGGAGCCATTTGCATCATTGTCGACCCGCCCTAATTAATGGTCCAAGCAATAAAATAGAAAGCGGGTGTTGTACATTCAGTCGAGGGCCTACCTTGTACACTTGCTGCAGTGCCCGGTCTCGTAATCAATACCCACTCACCTGGAGATAAATTGCCTGTATTGCGGTATGAAAGTACTTTTTGTTTTTTTAATGAAAGTACATGTTACTGTAATTCGTTATGGTAGCGTTGTCATTTTTATATACATCTCACCTGAACATTATAGGTCGGAAATAGACTACATTAATTCTAATCCCATTACTTCGTAAGCATAACCCTAAATGATTGCCTAATTTGTGCGGGCAAATAGTTGTCTATTTGTCTGGTAGCCGTACTGGATATCTCTTCGATTAACGATGGCTGACCATAGTCCCTCGTTTGAAATTAACAAAGAAGGAAAAAAATGTGTATATTAAAAATTTTACATGTGTTTAAACTGAGCTACTATAATCTAGAAACGGTATTTTTGTTCCTTTTTTGAATTTGTTTTCCATGTAGATTTCTTCTTGGATATCTTGCCTCTTGTTACGAATGTGAATTCAGTTTTATGCCCGGAATTCACGTATGTGCATAAAAATTGATGAATAGGTTGGAAAACGAAGTAAGATATAAAATTACTCTAGATCATTTTGGGTAATTTCCGTATATCACCACTACCACTGTCAAAAACAAGTGAATGCAGAGGCCGTACATGGACTTCCACGAAACGTCCGAATTAGGCTACGAACATGTCAAAATATATGGAGTCAATTTTATTCCGAAATCGACTTGGCTTGTTTTTTTTCCCCATGTTCGTAAAAATGCTGTTTTTACATTAATTATATTTCCAGGGTTCAAATGAGTAGTAATATAAGGCGTTCATAAGCAGTAATACAAGGTGTTCATAAGCAGTAATACAAGGTGTTCTTAAAGGAAGTATACAACTTCAAATTTTATTTGCATCGAAACTACAATAGCTATTTTATTTATTTTTTTTTTTTTGTATTGTTAGACCATAAGCGTAGAGTTATGATCTGACTTCAGTAGTTTGAAATAAGTCGAAAGTAGGGAGTAAAAAAATTACTAGAGCTAGGATTTTGACCTAAAAAAATCAGAAAATAACCTATACAAAATGCATTTATGACCTAAAAACTAAAAGTAACATCTCATAAACGAAAAAATTACCTTTAAAAACTAAAAACTTGCAAAAAATTAACTAAGAAATTAAATAAAAGTATAATAAATTAGAGATGCAATTTATCAGAATTTTTAGTTCTTTTCAAAAAAATTACAATCTACATTTTTAATAGGGGTAAAAATGAAATTTCTGAGAAATTCATGGAAACATACCCTTTTTTATTAAAAATACCAAAATATGCAAATTGATGATGCAAAAATGTCTTAAAAAAATGACCTTAAAGCGACTCGAAACATGAAAAAGTGCTCTATACCTTAAAAATGGTAAAAAATGAAAAAAAAATGCCCTAACAAAGGTACTTTTTTTTTTTTTAAATAAATCGAACACTACGCAGAGTAAATTAAACAACAATATAAATCAACGTTTATTGCGCACTACGGCATGGTATCACTACGCCAATAAACGTTGATTTATATTGTTGTTTGATTTAATCTGCGTAGTGTTCGATTTATATAAAATAAATACATATGCTGCAACGGGCATTTCGATCAATTTAATACCAGTCTCTTTGCAATTTGGTTTAAATAGTAGTCTATGTACTACACCATTCTGCGAAATAACCGGCAACAGTATATATACGTTCGTAAAGAGATTATATATTGTCCTTCGTAGCTCAGTGGGTAGAGCCTCCGCCCGGCAAGTGGAAGGTCGTGGGTTCAGGTCCCACCGAAGGCAGAAATATTTATTTTCTTTCGAACGTTTCACCATCTAATCACGCCATAACATCGGCGCTGGTATCACTACGCCAATAAACGTTGATTGATATTATTGTACTTTGATCTCTTTAATTTTTTATGAAACACATTTATTTATATATATTTAGGCAACGTTATGGTAATGCCAAAAAAGATGCAAAATCATCAAAATCCCAACCCTGACAATTACACCAGTATTACGATACAATTACAACACTATTTTACTCAACGCACACTAGTTATTGTTTTGTATGCATAGTTAGACGAAGAAATTAATTGATACGTGCGAAACAGTCAACTAGTGTCAAATATTTCTCTGTTAATGTGACGGAATTAAACCAAGTGTGGAGAGGGATATATTTTACAACGATATCATTCGCTATTAGTGCAGGGGAAAATTTATTGAAATTACCCTGTATTTCGTTTTTCTTATTAAATTAAGACCATCTTAAGTTAATCGCGGTAAGTTAAGACCACGCCTTCGGGACACAAACAGGGGTGCGATAAAATAATGCTCCACTGCCAGTCATTTAATGAAAACCTACGCTTCAGAATTTCGTTGACCCAACGTTGGAAACGTGGTACTATTATTTCCTTCCACGTACTTCAGGGACGCTCCAATGATTCATGGACCGTAAGACATCTCGCACGTTTAAAAATTCGTGGTTTGAAGATAGATGTGCAATAAACCGCCTTGTCTCCGCTTCGGCTGGAGCTCATCCCAGAAAAGTGTAAATTTATTTTAACGGTGGGCAATTTTTCTTAAAATGCCATTTACGGCGACGGGGGTTGCAGACTTCGTCTCCTCTTGTAGAACCAAGTCCACTCACTCCGCCAGTACTTTATTTTAAACCGAAAGCGGTGAAATCTTTCTTCTCTTAATGGTGGACGTCGTTTTTGAAAACTTAAACGAATTATATGTATTGTTTTCGCATCCTGTGATATACCCGGCACAATTTCTTTTTATATACTTCAGTTGTATATATCCTTGCATTTCGTCATGCACTGGCGTAAGTATCCCATCTGGTATTTACGTGTACTGTACATTTTCTACGTGTATCTGGACTATTGGTTATGTTTCACAGGGCAAGGCCCTTCTGCATCAGGACCCCCAATTTTCTCAGTACTCGGAACCTTAAAAGAAGACGAATTGCGGGTCTTTAAAAATTACCGCCAAACTCTGGGTACCTTCAGGAATCGAACCTTGATGGTTCATTTAGTAGCCAAACGTATTGCCACTAAGCCACCGCAAAGAAAATGCCTGGATTATTCTTTTACAAGGATGTGAAACGCGGACGAATATGAAGAATAGCGGAGACAGAATGGGGGCTTTGAAATGTGGACTTTAAGAAGAATGTTGAAACGAAAGTGTATCGACAAAGTGAAGACTTATAGCAGATCCAACTGGAAGAGCGATGTTGTTAAAATAAATAACAAGTAGAAGAAAGTGGGCAGTTTATGGAAATGGATGGTGGTTATAATGAAAAGGGAAAATACGAAATACCTTGTTTAGGACTGAAAAAAAAGTTCTTGAGGCGACGCCCAAAGGTAAGAAAAGATCAGGGATGGATGGATTGATGGAAGTTTGGATACAAAGTACAAGAAATGCTACCTGCTGTTGCAGAGATCAGAAAACTATGGATTATACTGACTGCTAAACACCAAATCACTCAAAAAGGGACGATATTTCTTAAATATAAAGTCTAATTATAAGAACGTCGTTGCAGGATATTTGTGTTTTTAATCCTTTGATCTCAAAGGACGTTAAAAAATTAGATCGTGTATGTGTAGCAGCAGAGGCAGATTTGCGAATTTGTCGCCTGTGGACTGACATGTTTTGCCACCTAATCTTGCCAGTCGTAACTAAGGCGTAATAGAGCTTTTAGTGCTTTTATCAAATTCTTAATTTGATGCCCCGACGATCATTTCAAATTCGCGAATTTGGCGCCTTTCGAGCCTCTCTCAAGGCGACGCCCATTGCAGCTCTCCTTTTATCAATGCCTAGTTACTCCTTTGAACATAACAATTCAAAATTAATGATTCAGGTGGCCACCATAAAATTCAGCCCTGCCTTTGCAAACTTCACGGTGGCACACTTTTCGTTGAAAATTTTCCGCCTTAGGCTTACTTAGGCTTACTCAGCTTACTTGGCCTGTTGGTAAATCCGCCATTGTTTAGCAGTGGTTTTCCACTTTCGTGGCCCACGAGTTTTTTGAAGTCATTCGAGATTTTTGTTCACCCACTTCCTAACCGTTACAGTCAAGGAAGAAATAATTATACCATATGATCTATTTATATTAGTAATAACTTTAAGACGGAATAAGAGATTGGTAGATACTCTTTAACTAATTTGCCGTACGTATATTTTTGCAGCCCCCACTCCAAAACACATACCATTTTTAACTTACCGTTCTGCGTCCGACTTTAAATTGCCAAATAAAAGCAACTATCTATCATTCGTTAGTGTAAGTAAGCAAGTTTTCTACGGCGGGTGGCACGGGTGTTCGTAGGAGAAGCATGTTTAGCAACTGACATCACCCTACGATATGTCTATATCCAGCCAAGCTTCCTTGAGAAACGAACCTAAATCCAGCTGGTCCAAAGACGGTGAGCGTAACCACTGAGACTTTTGTGTTTATGTATACCTGACATCGTTCTTTACTTTATTATAACCACGATTATACTACCTTACCTCCAAATAAAGGACACCCACAAGACCGGACGTTCTGCCCCTTCTTCGTAGGTATATGCGTTTATACACATATGTACTAGGGACCAGAGGAATCGTTCCTTAAAGAGAGATGCCCTTACGGCAGGCAACACTTTTTATTGAAAATAAATGACATTGAAAACTAATAAACTGGAAAAAAATATATAGTTATAAAATGAATTTTTATATTATTTTTGAAGACAAGCAAAAAATCTGCTTCTCATTGCAGAAGTTTAAAGTACAAAATTATTATAAATAGAAATAGCTGACTCCTTGGCTTGTCGCGGTTCCCAGGTTGGGGGTCATCAAAACATAAGATAAGAAAACCGAAAGCATTCGTCTATGATACTAGAATGTCCAGGAAAAGCACTTTATAGAAAGTGTCAGTGAAACATTGAATGATGTACTCGTGGAATGGTTTAATTTATCCGTGATCAACAGGCAGCACATTGCTCATAACCCAGTGGCGGATTAAAGTTTTTGAGGCCCCTGGGCTACTGGTATTGTGAGGCCCCCAGTAAAATAGTTCAAAAGGATCGTCTACTAGAGTCTCTGGAGGCCCTCTAGTTGGCGGAGGTCCCTGGTCTGCAGCCCCCCTAAAGCCCATGTTTTAACCCGGCACTGCCACCATCAATGGTGTGTAGCCACCTTAGCGAAGTATTGAAATGAGCTACAAATATACCTTGTTCAATTTCGTAGCTAAATGGCTGCCCTATACCACTGAGCAAAATACGTGATATTGACACCGAGCTATAAACATCTCCCTTGTTGTTGATCAGTTTCAAGGAACTTGTTCAATGCAGACTCCCTCACTCTTATCCTACTGTTTATGTGAAGCGGCAGAAAGACATCCCCGCTGAAATCTCCGATCCAAATGTTCGATATCGTTGTCATCAATTAAACTCTTCATCAATAAATTTCCCGGCTCCCTGCCGCTGTAAGGGAATATCCTGTACACCGGACACGATACTGGGCGCCGTGATGTCTACAGCTGATGCTATTGATAATGATTAGCAATAAGAAGGTATGGCCAAGGGTGAAGCGCTATTTGCTTGTTTCTTAATCGTTAGCACCTGTTTCGTCTACCTTCGTGACTACGTGGGAGCAGACCAGACATCGCTTGCAATTCTTGAACCCGGTCGTGCTGTTTTTCTTATGCTTATTAAATAAGGTCGTTACTCGTAATTAGATTGTCGTGAAAAAGTAATGGATACTATAATACATCAAAATTTTCGCGCACCAAAGGTTCTTAATTGGATGATGACTTTACACGTTAATCTTACGATGATTATAATTCGTATTGATTTGGAAATACGAAAATTTGCGCAGATCCTAAAAAATTACGACAATTTTCCTAAATTGGATCCGATAATCTTCCTTCTTTATTATCATTTGTCCCTGAAGGATCATTCTTCTTAGCGTTATCGTCCACTTTTCTTTGTCAAAGACTGTCCTCCGCCCTTCTTTTAATGTCTTTCTCTACCTTTTCAAGCCATTTTTTCCTGGGGCGTCGTCCCACTATAGTCTTATAATCTTCTTGACTATTCTGGTTTCTTCCATTCTTCCTACGTCTTCGGGTCATCTGAGTCGCCTTTATTTCTATCACAAGCCCTACGTCTTCGTACAGACAGTATATTTTTTTGTATGTCCATTTTTGACCCATCCGTGTATTTTGTTAAAAACTTCTTTCCTCCCCTGCAGTTTCTAGACAATTCTCTTCAAAGTCCCGTGTGCTGACTTTAATACAAGGAATCCTGTTTGACGATCCCAATACAGAAAGTTTTGTACGATCGGTAAAGACTTAATACAAGAAGTCCTGTGTGTTAGTTTACTTCGCTACTAGAAATCATGTCTGGATATAGTCCGTATAATCAATAAAGCCTCGATGCAAGCAGTTTGATATGATCGATGAAACCTTGATGCAAATGATCTTTTCATAACAATTCCGTTTTCATCGTATCGAATCGAGTTACGATTCTTATCGTAACGAAAGAAATACACTCTTTTACTCGTAAAACCATCTTTTGTTGACAAGTTCTGTGCGGCGGATGGGCCATGTTAATTGTATTAAAAGAACGCATTCATTAGCAGCGTTTCTCTCATTCAAACTAATTGAATCACCCCGGAGCCTTATTTATTCCCACTGAGAAAGAAAGACACCCTCTTTGTTGCTAAAAGTCTGGCCATCGTTAAAAGAAATTATGATTTGTTAATTAGTTGAAATAATTCCATTTTCTTGGGAGTTCACGAATGGTGGGCGATTGCTTAAATCATCTTTAAAAAGTAATTACCTGATATTGCGTTTGTTAGTGGTGGAAAAGAGTTTTCGTTTTCTCGTTCGACTCGCAGATTCTTGAGTTTTCTTCAATGGCAAATTTGCATTTCGCAGCGGGGGTATTAAAGTTTCCCGAACTTTGATTTAAAGATTTGTTTACCCAATGTATGTCGTCACATCTCGCTACCCGGCGCGGCGGATTGCTAACTTAGTTAGCATGCATGAATAACAATGTGTTGATTTCCGTATTCTTATGGCTGGGCGAACAAGGAATAATGCTCTGCGGACTGAAGCAGCCTTGCGCGTATTTAGAATTTTGGATATAATTTAGCATGCTTGGAGTTTAATGTTACGACGGGCGTCAAAATGCACTTTAATTATAATTAACGTTTTTAGTGCAAAATAGTTCATAAATTAATTATACAACAACGTATTCCTGCCATCTTAAACGTAAGTTTCGGAATGGGGTTCGAGAAGTTGCTTTTTTTCCTAAGTCCAGAAGACTACCTTTAAATATCTATATTTCCTCACTATTTGTGAGAAATTAGCCGGAACGAAACACATTAATAATGAAATTAAATTCCAGTAATAGAGTATTTTTGATCAGTGCGTCAGTACTTGGGTTTTCACTTTTGAATTTTTAAATATTACTAATGTTTAAAGCAATACATTCGAACCTCCATATAACGAAATGGATGGTGCTGTGAAAAAGATCTTATTGTATGGAAAATTCGGTATGTGGAAACGATGTATTTATTCATGAACCAAGGCCGTGCAATATGATGATACCATAATTAAAATCCCGTTTTTAAGTAAACGATTGTTTCTCATAAATAATAGCCAACCATTTAAGAATAGATGTTTCTAAGTGCGAAATATGTATGCGTATAAAAAAAAATGAGTTGGAACAATTCTTACCTTAAAATGAAAATGTATTTAATGCTTCTTTCATACACATTCATGCTTTTGTAAAAAAAAACCTTCTAATATCCTGCTGCACAACAAATGGTGACGTTGATTCATCATAAAAGTGATCGCACTCATTAAAGATACGCTTTATTTGCCACGTATTTTAAAATCGTATTGTATACGATTTTAGGGTACCCGATATTACTAACGTGACCACTCGATTTTCTGTTTTGGTCGTTAAAAATTTTATTATATAGAAATTTATTTCGTTATATAGAAACACTTTCATATGTAATGACCATGGACATTTAACAGAACTTTGCTGTTTAGAGAATTTCTCTATACGGAAATTCATTATATGGAGGTTCTACTGTATATACGAAGGAATCATGAGTAGGATCAGATACAAAAATGATATATATGTGATTAGTCGAGAACGTTCGACGTGCTTTTTTTCGCTTATAGGATAAACGTCGTCGTCGTAGAAAATAATCGAATAAAGAACGTTATCTTTTAAAAATAATCAAATATAAGTTTATGTCGCAATATCGTGAATTAATGCCACAATATTGCGAAAACAATTGAATTAATGTTGCATCGTTGTGAAAACGGTTGAATTAATGTCGTGGTGTTGGAAAATTATCGCAGTATTTTGAAAACAATTGCATAATGTCGCAGTATTTTGAAAACAATTGCATAATGTCGCAGTAGTGTGAAAACGGTTGAATTTAATGTCTCAATTGTGTGAACACGATAAAGTTGATGTCGCAGTATTATGAAAACAATTGAATTAATGTCCCAGTATTTTGAAAACAATTAAATTAATGTGGCAGTATTGTGAAAACGATGGAATTAATGCCGCAGCATTACGAAAACAATCGGCTTAATAGTGTGATAATCTTGAAAATAGCTAGTTTATCAGTGTTCTATAATTTTCTTAGGTTAAGGAAAATAACTAGCAATTTTCGTTCCACTACATCGAAGAAAATCTTAATTTTGGCGCCAAAATGGTTGCTTTCGCCAAATTTGAAGCTCACTGTGCCAGGTTCGATTTCCATTTTGTGCGAGTGTGTTAGCAGTCACTTTAAGCCGACTGTCCCTTTTCAGGCTACCCCATCATACCGTCTTGTGACCGATCAGAGTTTCCATCGGAAATCTCAATTTTGAAAGTTGCTAGATTTAGACTTTGAATTAATCATCTTCCGTCGATTTTCCAATTTAAAACAGTAGCTTTCCCCTCTCACGGTTTTTAGTAATTGATTTTGTTTATTTGTAATTGATTTGCAATACGTTTGACTTTGGGATATACTGTGTTCCATTGAGACTGTCTTACTTGCAGTACTGAGATATATATGTTCCACTGAGACTGCCTCACTTGCAGCACTGAGCTATGTATATGTTCCACTGAGACTGTCTCACTTGCAGTACTGAGAAATATACTTTCCATTGAAACTGTCTCACTTGCAGTACTGAGAAATATACTTTCCATTTAAACTGTCTCACTTGCAGTACTGAGATATGCATGTTCCATTGAGACTGTGTCACTTGCAGTACTGAGATAATATATATGTTCCATTGAAACTGTCTCACTTGCAGTACTGAGATAATATATATGTTCCATTGAAACTGTTTCACTTGCAGTACGCACATCTTTTGTATTTGTCGGTCGGGTAATTTTCACGTCGGATAGTGTATGTTCGATTCTAAACCGAACCTCCTACTCATCTACATCAATTGCACTAACAGGTCGCGAATAAGTGGAAATGATTAGCCTTCTCAACCAATCCCAATTTTTCCACAATTGGCAATAAATCTCGTAGTTTACTGCCAATTTCCGGAAAACAAACGCCTTCATCTTCCTAGAGCTGAAATAGGATTCCCCTTTCCTTGCTTTCTGGAAAAATCGAGCGATGGCGGCAGACAGAACTGTGAAACCCGGATAGTAAGAGGATGTCTATCGATGTATAGGGTGCCACCCTACCTCGTAATGTTATTCTCGGCGGATAGTCCACCGGTCGATTAGAGAGCAGAAAAATTCACTGCGTTTCGTTCACCAATTGCCGGATGAAAATTATTCCCTTGAAACGAGAATGTCACGTTTGCACTCCAGACTGCTTTTAATCTCATCCGAATGCTAGGGAACGACTAGCGGCTATGCGATCGATCGCTCTGACGAAGCGATAAATCACCATCCGTCGCGTGTTCCTGGTCTCTTTTCTTTTTAGCGATTTTGGAGAGAGAAAAAGGTTTAAACTAGTCAGAAAGTGTTTCCTTAAAATCGGCATAAGTAAGTTTTACAATAATTTAGCGCAGTTTCAGATATTTAGTGCTTTTCTGGTAAGTATTGTGGTATCTATTTTTTTTAATACGTGCATATATTTAATGGAAACATTGAACAAAGATGGGGACTATTTTTCTTGAAGTTAATTCTAGAGTCTCTGGCTCCAAAACGAAATTAATTCTGACGTTTCTAGCGCCGAAATCGCAGAGAAAAACATTTGAAGCGATGAAAAAAAAAAAATCTTACGTCCTTTCTACTAGATAGGCAATCACTGAATCGAGCGCCGTCCTATTCTTGGCGATATCTATCTTCGGAAAATAATCGATTCGGAGCTTCGAAATGGGTTTTTCTTCCCACAACAAATGGCCATTCCTGATT
>QLNU02014176.1:66133686-66148172 GCA_006491805.2 Dysdera silvatica
ATAATTGTTTAGAGTAGATACAGAGAATTATAAATGCATGGCCAGTGCCGATTCGACGTCATTTTCGTGGGGGAAAGGTGCACGTCTAAATATTGCCAACTGCATATTAAAATTTTCCGACTCATTTTGCTAATTATAATATTAGTTTATTATAATTAACCTAATTATAATAAACTAATATATAAAAAATAGGAAAAGTTCATTATATCCTCAAATTTGTTATACGAAAGGATACAAGCAATAGGCACCGTATTTGTCCCATGGGCTTACTCAGGGGGGAGTTAGTGGGGTTAATAACTCCCCATTGGACTGAAATTTTGCATATTTAACATGGAAACATGCGAGTTGTAGCTCTGTAGCCTCCCATTGAGTCCATAACCCCTCCTTGCCAACTTCCTGCGTATGCCAATGATTTACCTCCTCTCAAACTTTGGCTCATTCGTTTCTGACAATGGCGGCCAACAGTTTTTAAGAGGAGGAGGAGCCAACATCTAATTTTGTTCCCCATAGAGCTAATGTTATTTTTCTACAAAATTGGAACACCCTGGGCCACCATCATAAATCCTCGCCTGATTTCTGGTTATAATTTTATGCTGAACAGATAAAAAATTACCCCGAAAATTAAAGGTACAGAAAGTGACAGGTTCAATTGTCAAGCTCGTGTTTTGAAACTTGTGATGACAGATGCAATTGAATCATGTAAGACCGTCAAAGATTTCCCCGGGCTGATACAAAGCACTCCAGTGTTCCTTTCTGAGTCCCACAAGAGAATGCTCGTTTGGATAAAAATAAATAAAGCACCTTCTGAGGGGCAGTCTGTTTTACTATGTCGTCTCCAGGAAGTTTGTGCTACACGCTGGTGGAGCAAAGATAGAGCATTAACCAGCTTTTTTTTTAATGGTACCAATACAACAGTGCATAAATGCACAAAATTCTCCACAGTGCTCGAAACCCTATACACTATAGCAAGCAGCAATGACTTCAGTTCCTAAGTTTCATTTAAATGAAGTACCCTTCCTGAGAACTGGTGCAAATTTAAGAGTATACTTTTGGCATTTGTGTGTCGTGAGTTGTTCAACATCACATCACCTGCTCTTCCTATCTGCAAATTTAGGGAATTAACTATTTTGCAGCTTCGAACTATATAAAAACCGTAAACAAAGGAATTTTCTTAAAAAGCGAGCAGAATTTGAACAAATTTACATAAGTGACAGACGATTCTCCGAATTCATGCAGGATAGATTCGTGGATTAGGAACTTGGCATCACAATTGAAGTGGACCTTCCTTCCGGCCAGGCGGATTCCAATTGTCAAACGACAAGCCGGAGAGTTTGCTCATGATGAAGCACGACAAATATTGGCATCACCTGTAAAAGAGTTTGAAATTGGTGTTTTCAATATAATCTTTAATATAGCACAGCAGCAAATCTGAGAGGTTCCATCTTCTTAATGAAGCATTGTTGGCTTGGATGAGTCCAAAGAACTTTAATCAGATTAGAGGCAGGAAAGGCAAGTTGCCTGAAGATGCTTTTGAAAAGTTGTAATCACTGATTGGTGAGGATAAACTGAAGCTGCAACGAGAACTGTGTCAGATTGAAATATACTTTGATGATTACTGCCCTGATTTATTCTCAATGTCTTCAGCATCAGATGCCAATTCGTCTTCTGTTCGACACAGGGTTTAAGCTGGCTCGAAACATGCTGTCGCAAAAATGCTAAAATGGGAAAATAATTTGTAGCAAAATGCTAAAAAATATTAGTTGCTTTCGTTGCTCGAAAAACCCTATCCATGAAATTATTTATATCAACGATGCTTAACAGGTGCTGTTAAGAATTTTGAAGAGGAAACGAAAAGGAACAAGAAAAGATCGCTGAAGTGCAAAACGGATATTCTGGAATCGAGAAATCCTGTTTTCAGAGAATAAACTGTGGTTAAAAATGCCTGTCGCATTTTCGCGATGGGCAATAATTTTTTCTTCGCATTTTCGAGCAACTCGTCGCTTTTTTTTTTTTTTTTTTTTTTAAATGCGACTGCAGCTTAAACCCTGATTCAACAGGATTCAGTGGATTGTAATCCAAATGACTCACCCGAGAGTAAAGGAGATTTTAATGATCCTATTCCTAAATTCAACCAACAACAGCGTGAACAAACTATCATAGAAGAGTCTATGGAAACAGTCTTTTATAACGACTTTGCCGAGGTGATTGAAACTATTCAGACGTCGGACGACAAGCAAAAATGCCGAAAATGTTTAGTTCACACTCTTAAATTGCTGCTTGTTTGATCATCGAGTGAATCATACATCGAAGTTCGATGTATGATTCACCACATGTGGCATGTAAGTTCATACTTACTCTATCTTGTACCCAAGTTTCTTTTGAGAGTTTCTGTATACTCAAGATCGTTAAAACTCGCCTACGACCATCACTTGGACAAGAACTCCTTGAAAGTTTCATGCTGTTTTGGACAAGAACTCCTTGAAAGTTTTATGCTATTCTATGTCAACGGAGACCTTGAGTTTGACTACAATAAAGTTATTGGCTTACTGGCGGAGAGTTCTTCAGAATTATCGAGGCAACTTAAATTTTAGTGTTGTATATATATGTTGTGTATATTTGTCTTAGATATTAGCTAAGTTGTCAAGGAAGAAAACTGGTCAAAGAGGCCAAGACTTAGATTCAAAGCATTTCACTTCATCTCTTGTCATGATTTTTTGTTAAACTGGAACTGAAGTAACCAGGCACTTACCATTTGATTCCTGAAATTGGACTGTTTGGTAGATTATTGTTAACAAAAAAACGGAAATTTTAAAAAACAATGTCCAAAAAATGTGTAAAAAGTGAACTGATTGAAAATACTTGAAACTGTATAAATACTCCTACATGTGTTTCACACGAGTACATTTTAAGCTAATGGGTGCCCCTTGCAACATTTTCCCCACCGCACCCTCTTGTAACCAGTCCGGCCCTGGTTTTACCTCCCAATAAGGGACACCCACAAGACGGGACATTTTGTCCCTTAAATAGGTGTCACTTCTTCTTCGGAGGTACATGCGTCCCTATTTAAAGGGACTGGGCACCAGAAGAATCTTTCTTTAAATAGAGGTGTCCCTTATTTCGAGGCGTCCTTTACGGTAGGTAACAATTTGTTTTATATGCCTCATCGCACACACATAATGGCATGCAATCGATTATTTTTTCCCCCCCTTCAGGATTCCAAGATGTCGATTCTTTTGCATTAATTTTTGTATATAAAAAAAAAGTTAACATGAGGCATCTCTGTAAAAACATCTATAAATGGGCAGACCTCCCCTCTGTAAAAACATCTATAAATGGGCAGACCTCCCGCCCTTAGATATTAAAAAGTCTCGCTCGACAGAATATGTAATATATCGCAGACTGAAAGATATTTATACTGTGTGACACGTTTAATATTTGGGCTCAGTTAATGGTCGCCGCCCTTTCATAACTAGACGCGGACAAAAACTCACCAACTATCAATCTTCAATTTTAATGTCGCAGATTTTTCGGTATTAAAATATGGTGTTGTTGAAAGATTAAGCCCTACGCTTATCCACCCAACCAGAACAGGGAAAAAAAAGGGAAATCAAAAAAGTGTCAGCTTGCGGTAGAGGGAAAAAAACTAAGCAGGACCTGGTTTTTCCGGTTGTAGGGAAGTTTCATCAATCTTCCGCCCCCGGTCTGGAGAATGGTAGTTTTGCTATATACAGTTTTTATTTTATTTTTTATTTCACACTTTCTCTACCTACTTGATCGACCCTCCCTAGATAAGGTGAGTGAGGGCATTTCTGCCCTCTCCGTGGGGGTTTAAAGAACTTGGTTAAAATCAGCATTTTAAATTTTCTCCAAAGCCAGGCAACGAGAATTGCCCCTGCAATTTGAGGCGGGCTTCTCTGCTCAACTGCTTTGTAATTAGTTAGCTTTTGCTGATGAAACGGTTTACTGTAGAGCGTCCTTTAATTACATAGTTACTTTAATGTCGTAAGCGTTTCTTTGGAACGGTAGCGACACGCAGACATGTGTTGTGTGGCACACCAAAACTTTAAAAAAAAAATTATGTGCCGAGTAATTAGCTCAAACGATGGTTCTAAAATTAGTAATTTTTCCCCAAGTTTAGTACTCCGTTGTGTTACAGTTTTTCAAGGAATACCTGTATGCATTTTCTTTCTAGGATTAAACGAAATTCCATATATACGCACACAGGATACACGCACAATCCTGTTATGTATACAGGATTATGTGCATATAATGAACTCCAGTATGGACCTTACGTTCTTTCTACGTAGAATTTTTACGGATGAATTATTGCACCAAAACAAGTAATATTGTATTCAGGTATTTAAACTGCCTTGTTGGTCGCCAATTAATCGCCAATTTTAGAGAAAAGGGCGCGATTTGATACTAACAAGGGGAACCCCACAGTGAGTGATCCGCCGATTTTGATGAAAGTAGAGCCAAAATAAGGAAATACGTGTCTCGGCATTCGTGCCAATGCGGCTAATTTCCAGAGACATGGATTTTTAAAGATTTTTCATCCCATATATGAGCTTATAATAAGACATCCTTTGCAAACTAATAGGTAGCTTAGTTGGTAAGTTACCGGCCTAGTACTTCGTGTGTTTGCGTTTAATGCCCGCGGAAATCACTTTTTTTTATATATTTATGTATTTTTATTAGTAAAAATACTTTGCTTACAATCGGATTTTTTTCATAAACTTACTTTAATAAAATTCATATTTACATATTTAATTCTGTGATACTATTTTTCGCAGTTATAATTTTTACACGAATTTTAATTTTTAATTGAAGAGTTGTAAAGGTACAAAAAGTTTAGGAGTTAGCTGTAAGTTTTTATGTGAATATAACTTTTATAAAATTTGCGTACTCATTGTCAACCTGTGAAGGGATGAAATTACACCAATAACGCAGTTTTGTTTTATTTAAGGATGGAAAGATTTTTTCTGAAAACTTTTAACAATTCCATTAAATAAAAAAGAAAACCGAGTTAATTCGTCTTATTTTGTCATTATTAGCCTTTGCAGTCATCCTCTATTAGCATCTATTACGCCTAATATATTTATCTATTGAAAAATGTATTTTTAGTATGTAATATTTTATTTTATAACATATAAACTTTTTATGTGCATCTCATTTATATGCAATCAATTTTATTTTAAAACTGACTGATGTGAACATATTTTTTGTGTATCACTATCGGAGGTGTCGGAATTGTATACTGGTACACAGTTTTGGATGATAATTATCATAAAAATAATAAAAACATAAAAAAATTCTACAACGTGAGCATTTTATAAATGAATTGTTCGAACAACTGATTTTCTTTGTCTAATATCATCTGGAAAACAAATACCATCTACATTTTCAAAAACGCTTCTTTCGTTTGTTAACTTTGCAACAAACCAAGAGTACTGTAACATATTCTTAAAATTCGGCGCCGAAAGTTGATTATAAATAAGTGAATGGATCTTCAAAGCATCTATCTGCTCGCGTGTTTAAATGACTATTTTCTTGTAAGCTTTCAACACAATTTTGTAACCTTTTAATGAAATTTTTTACTTGACGGCAGAAGTACACATCACGAGGTTAACGGTAGAAGAAGAGGTGCCGTCGTCATTTGTAAAAACATTATTAAAGTGTGCTGGATCTACTTAACTACATAACAGGCTGGATGGCTACGCCAAAACTTTTTCTACTTTTCAACTTTTTAATAATCAACAATTAAAATTCGAGTAGAAATTATCACTGGCAATAAGCGTACAATTAACTTAATTACATAAATATGAATTTTATTAAAGTAAGTTTATGAACAAAATCCGATTGTAAGCAAAGTATTTTTACTAATAAAAATACATAAATAAATATGTAAAAAGAATACATATTAAAAAATTAAAGAAGTGACCGATTTCCACGGGCATCGAACGCAAAAACACGAAGCGCTAGGCCGGTAACTTACCAACTAAGCTATCGATTGGCTTGCAAAGGATGTCGTATTTTAAGCTCATATACATAGGAATCAAAGTCTTTAAAAATTCCTATCTCTGAAAATAAGCCGCATTGGCACGTATTTCCTTATTTTGGCTCTACTTTCGTCAAAAAAAATAATAAATAAATAATAATAATAAAATAAAAAAAATTCATAAAAATCGACGGGCATTCACTGTGGGTTCTCCTTGTGGGAATGATTTTTTGTCTTCTCCCTAACATTTACATGATTTAATAGATAGTTCTTGAGCTGGAGGGAAGGGGAACAATTAAACATTTCGTGAAACTTGGTTTTTATGAGAAGAAGAGAGGGCGTATAGATTCTGTTCAGCAAAAACTAAAAAAATGAAGGTAGGTGGAGGCATAAGTAAATCCTCATGCCAAGTTCAAACTCCTGACCTTTGTGATACAGTAATAGTCATAGTAACATCCAGCAATGAGAACAGAGGACGAAGGATTCCATTCATGCTCCCCAGCGTTAAATAATGGGGTGACCTTGTTGAACAAGACAATATGAAACGTCTTCGGGATTTGCCATTCTTCCTTCCATGTTTTTTCCGGGGGACTTTCGCTTTAAGTACACTGTTTGTATGCGTAAGACAAATGGAACATCTTTGGCAATGTACAGATCGATTCTCTTACGGTTCAGCGTTCTTTGCTTTAGCCTTTGAAGAACCGGATGTGTAGACTGACAGCTGAAACAACCAATAAAACGGCCCAACAAGAGCGGCTTTCAATGCTGGAAGAAGGATGAGCCGAGCCTTGTTTACGGCGCTTTTTCTCGTGAGGAAAGCGGGAAAAAAGTTCGTTTTCTAGGTAAACTTCTTTGATATATTGATGAAACTAGGTCAAAAGAGACAGCGTTAAAAATACTACCTGACAGAGTGAAAAAACGGACGGACTAACACCATGTTGAAGAACTTCGGAGAACGAGAGAGAGAGACGCCATGAGTGATTGGTGAAGACAGCTTTCTGAAAGTACATTTTATGTTTCGCTGTCTTCAAAATGTTTTCAACTTTGAAGAATAAAATCATTAGACTTTTTTCATAACGTAAAAAGGAGAGAGAAAGGTGTGGTGAAAGTGAAAATGGTACATTTCTTTATAAGAAAGAATGGCAACATAGACAGTTGAAAACCTAAGTGACGTTCCTCGACCATCAACTTGCATTTAAAATTGCAGGGTGGTCTTCCTTCAAAGGACACGCAAAACGGCCGACAAAGCCGCCATTGCTCCTACAGGGTTAATAAAAAAAAAAAAAGCTCGGCAACAAGTTTAGGAACCATTAACAGGAAGGAATAAATTTTTGTGGTAGAACTGACAATGATGACAACATAAATTGCAGGCTCCAAGTCTTCAGCTCCAAACGCTGCAGAACAGAGCGTTCAAGCGCAAAAACAGGGCGTTTAGATTACAGGTACAAACAAATAATGATTAAAAACAGACAATGAATGTAGGTTTTTAAAATTGCATTTTAAAAAATATAGCGATGTATAGATATACTAAAAAAAGAATAGAAAGGCGGAGTAATTCTTACGTCTTTGCCGAATTTCTTGAACATAGGGAAATAATTTGCGAAAACAAGAACTATTTTCAGAGGGGAACGTTTTTTTTCTTTCTGCGGCAAACCATAAAACCACTTCTTCTATTAGCCTTACTGTTGAGAAAACACAGCAAATTTCTGAAACCGCAAGAAGAAACGTCCTTAATGTCGAAGCAGTGTTTGAAAAGAATAAAAAAGGAAATGGGGACTCGAAACCCCACCTTTATAAGCAGGCGGAGAAAAACCAAAAAGGAAACACCACGGCAAACTAATCCAGAAGGTATTGGTTGGGGGAAGATTCTTTACTGTTCGATGGCCGAAAACTATTTTACATCGGTTTTAAATTCTTTACGAGCTATTTTCTTGGGACCACCCACTGTCTCATAAAGAAAAATAAACACCAGATCTTCGTGGGCGGTTTTCCCTCCATTTAATCTTAATAGATTTTCCCATAGGGCATAAGCCTCTACGCAGCGATTATATATTTAAAGTGCCGTAAAATCTTCTATTGCCGATTTGAGTCTCGTCGCATGTGTGGTGCAACAAGACAGATTTTTTCGGCCAATAGACGGCCACTAGAAAATTGCGATAACAAAAGAAATCTTTGAAATGAAAATACTGTAGATTTTTTATGTTGCACTTTACCGTGTTTATATGAAAGAATGTGCGGGTGTAAATGATTTTGATAAATAATGTGATTTTTATTAACATTTTGCGTAAAATCTTTATTTTTCGATTACAATGAAAAAATGTATATGCGTTGGATTGCGGTTTCATACCGCGTTCCATAGAATTGAAGCCCCTTCATAGGTATTAGCCATAGATACGCAAAACCCTCTCGTAATTTGAAGAATACGGATTTGTTTGTTCAATACTGTGCAGATCGACATCATACAAATTTAATTACAACAATCGGCAAAAGAATTGGTTACTTTGCTAACTGATTTGATAAACGAAACTTTAAGAGACTTAGAATAATATAAGAGTTACAATTGTCAAAAATAAGAACAAGATAGAGGAAACTTTAAGAGACTTAGAATAATATAATACAAGAGTTACAATTGTCAAAAATAAGAACGAAGTCAAAACGGGCAAAATGTGTGGAACAAAATTCCAGAAAAGATAAAATGGGTGAATAATAAAAATATGTTTAAACAAATTAAAAAATGGCTGTTAGAAAACGATGGGAAGGAATAATATCATAGCAGAGATGAATGAATGAAAATTATAATAATGGAGAGTTAACGGTTTATCCTTTATAAACTAATTTCGTTTTAATTCAACAAATAAGAATTAAAAAAAAAAAAGGAAAAAAGAACATAAGAGGGGCATTATTTTGCACAAAGGCAAAAACATCCAAGATGAGTGTGTTTGGAGTCGAGAAATTTCTTATACACCTTGATTGTATTTACTATGGACCGGTTTCAGCTCCAGATTAAGTTACGTTATGGTAGTTAAATGAAATAGTAATTTTAAACAGAAAATGTAACGTATAGAATTATTACTTGCATGTTATGTATAATGTTAAATAACTGAAGTTAATTATGTCTACTCTGGATTAATATATACATGATGTTAATCACATTTAAATAGATGTAATTATGCAATGAATAATTGTGATATGTAAATGTAACATATTGCCTGAAATAAGTAAATATTACTACTATTATTATATATCACTCGCGTCTGCGGAACGAGGAAAATTTTGAAAAGTTAATTAAATTTTAATAAAACGTGGGCGTTGTAAACGTTGCCTCATGTTCCTCGCCAAACTGACAAAGTTTGGCGAAAAATGGCTGTAATGGTGGCGGCATCTTATGATGAGATGTATGACGTGAAAATTTTACGAAGTTTCACGACGATGTTTACGAATTCAAACACAGTAAAAACGTCTTCAGTATTAAAGAAAGAGAAAGGAAAAAAATAAATAAAACACTAACTGCATATAAGGTAATTTGGCTCAGTATAGCTCAGATGTTCTTTCGCCATGAAAATCCTAACAAACATATGAGGTAATTACTCAACATTAACATAATGGTGATTCATTAAATTATTTTTGACAAGCAATTTCTTAACTTAAGGCAAGGGCTGGAATAGTTTACGTTCAGAAGCATAAGCTACTAATTATATATAAACGACTTTTTTAAATAGATGAACGCTACTTCCAAATCGATATATGAATGATGTATCGAAATCTCGATCGAAAACGTAACCTTTCGCGATGGACTCCCAACGAAAGAAGGAAGTTCCCTTCATGGTATGATGGATGGCGAAAGTTCAAAACGAGGTTATCAACGTCTTGGGGGTGGGGGGCATCATTGAAGTGGATTAATTATATCGAGTTTTGCGAATTTAAAAAAAAAAATTATAATTTCTTTGGAAAACAAAACCGCCATGGAAAAAAATGGCCAGCCCAGAGTAATTTGAATGCCAATCAGACATAATGGCAGAGAGTTGGCGCGAGAAAGTGACGATAGAGGGCGCTGTTGCGTCGAATGTTGAAGGGGTGGAAAAATTGATGCCTGGAAGGTCATAATGTGACCCCATCAGGCGAGACTCTTCAGGGTGACCAGAGGTGACGAATCTATCAAAGCTGTAACGCAATTCGAGCATAAGGTGGAGCATAAATCAAAGACGAGGAAGGAAAAAAAACCGGACATTTTTCACAAAATATGCCAGTTGGCACAATATACAGTGTCGTTTTTTTTTCGCCTTCAGTCAACATACAGTCTAACCCTCTTACAACGACTTAGGTTGTGCTCCATAACTCAGCGGTTACGCGAAAATTTTTGACGCCCCCGTCGGGAAATATTTGTCTATGAGTATATCTTGATTGTAGCAGCATTTCTTAAATTTTCGTGGCCCTGCGGTGGCGCAGTGTGGTAACGCGTTCTCCTATTGCGCGGCTAATCCGGGTTCGACTCCCAGCAGTGCAAAAAGAACGCTTACTCAGAGATCTCATAAAGATCGCACTGCTCACTGTAGTCCGGGGTTTGGTTCCCCAGGCCTTAAGAGGTTCGGATTCCTCGGAAAACTGTAGGTCCCGGCGCAGCATGACCACTGTAGTCTTTGAGCCGCAAAAACAAACAAACAAACAATTAAATTTTCGTTTTGCCGCGGACCACCAATGCGGTTTGCGGCTTTTTTTTGGTGGGGGGGGAGGAGTCTGCGACACCCTCTTGCGGTGTTTTTTTGAAGTCTAAGACACACCCCAGGCAAAAATTGAAAAATAAATTTCCTGAAACCGAAGTTGCCATATATTATTTCAGTATTTTTTCATCTAAAATTTCCTGAAGATCCTGTGGTCTACTTAAGTAGGCTGTCACGGACCCAATTTGGGAAACATTGGACCATATGACGTCAATAGAATTTCGTAGGCCCTTTGAATGACGTCACAACCAAATTCAACTGTTGTTTAATGGGTAGTTAAGTAATCTACGTTACATATTTTGAGCGCAATTAGTTTCTCAAATTTGAAAAGGGCTAGTTTCGCACAAACGTGTTAAGTACAGGTTAAGTTATTCCCTACGAAATGCGCCCTGCAGGCCTGTATGTAACCAAGCCGAGCCCACCAGCAGGGTCGCGGTCCCCAGTTTCCCCATCAAGCTATTTTTTATACATATGGAACAATAATAACATTAAAATATTGAAAATTATTAAAAATTAATGCATTAAACTTTTTATTTATTTGTATATATTGTTTCTCTGTTATTCTTACTCTCCCACCCAATTCCCTCTCCTAAAGATTTTAAATACCAACTTTGATACATGCTAATATTAATGTATTTATACGTGAAATAAACTAAAAAGCCGTCAGAGGAGCAGACTTTTTTTTTTTTTAAGGTTTATGTTGACATAATGTCTAAATTCTGTACCGCTTTTGGTAATTACTTTATGCTTGTGAGCTCTCTGGTGCCCTGTCTCCCATATGTCGCTTGTCTTTCCCCCTCACCCTGGCTACAGGTCTTGCGCCCGGTGTATCATTTAGAAAGGGAATTGCCAACGCTTTCAGACGAAATTAGTCGATGGGAAAAGATACGAAGTTGCAGTCTTGGCTTTTCTGCTTCGAGGTTAAACTTTCCGTGGACTTCATAAACGCGAGTGGAAGACGTTCTTGAAGAGTCCTCATTTTGCACCTTACCCCGGAGTACTATTAACCACACATGCAACTTCTAAAAATAAGCGGACGTGGCTTCTTCGCCGCCGAAAATTACTCACGCCGGCGCTCTATCTGTTTTATCGCCTTTCGTGATTTTCTCGCCTTGTATTTAAGGCTTCATGCGCCTTATCTCTTAACTTTCTTCCTCGCTCACCGTGCTCAACTCTTTTCGCCTGCGGCCTTAAATTTCTGCTCATTTTCTTTGGTAAGGAGAATCCTTTTCTGATAAAAAAATAAACACAGTGCTCTGGGCGGATATGCGGGAAAAAACGAGCGCTGATGAAAGAAGTCTTCGCATATTTTAGAATCAAATCCTTATTTATCATCTTCCCTTTTTTTTTCTATATTTACTTTTTCGTAGTTTTGTCCCAACTTCACTCGAGCTTTCCTAGTTCCAAAAATTGTCTCGCAAATTTCAGTGCCACACCAGTGGGGGGGAGGTGACATCCCACCAACTTATATATTTCCATAACACCTCTGCCCAATCCCTAGATATGAGAATCTCCCTAGCTACGAGCAAGTGCATGCAAACACCATTTTTTAGACTAGAAAAGAAATGTGAGCATTTTTGTTGAAGCCATTGAATGAGTGTCTATTAAAAAGTAAAAAAATAAAGAAATGCAACAAGTAAATTCGGTTAAGCAAAACTTGGACATTCGGCATTCTGCCGTAGTGAATTTATATTAATTTTTCATTAAAATATTTTTCTTTAAATTATCGCACATCGTTATTTCCTAAAACTTAAACCGTCTTACGGGTACGTATCCAGCGTTGGCTTACTTTGGAAACTTTAAAATCTGCCAAACATAGGGTCCCCTCTATAAAAGGAGATGATTCTCAGCGCCAAAAACAGTTCGTTTTTCAATGCAAACCCTAACGTCGGAGTAACATACAATTGGTCATTTTTCGTTGCTGGCTGCGACGGTCCGACTGATTATGGTAAAAACAGGGTGCCTACCGATCTGGAAAACCTGGAAAAGTCAGGGAAATTTGAAATACAAAGGCCAAAGTCAGGGAAATTTGAAATTCATTGTTATAATAAATAACTTATTAAAATAATTTTCCTGAATTATTCTTTTAATACACGTTGGCGCAGTATAGCCCAGATGCTCTTGCGCCATAAAAAAGCCAAACAATCAATCAATCAAACTTTTAATACATTGCCTACTGAAAATTTTGAAAAACTTGAACTTTTGACTAAACTTCTTCCAAAAGTTGCCATTTTGCACCAAAACTAATATAATTTATATAAAATTATTAAGCCCATATATTTCTCAGGAGAAAATGTTTGCCAAATATATAACTAAAACTTGAAAAACAAAAAGTGTTTTTAGCTAAATTATTTAATCTGTAAGGGATTTTGATCATACCAATCTCCTTTGCCTTATAGTCATACACAATTTAAACGGAATAGAAGATGAAGCGTCAGCTTTGCGATTCTAAACTCTTATATAATGAACGAAAACTTCGTGGTAAATATTTAATTAATGCAAGTTTTTAATGTAAAACAATTCATTTTTAATATAGTTTTTATATTTGTAAATTCACTGTAATTGAGTTATAAATGGCTTTGGGTAATGCATTAATGGATTTTTATGGTCTTGAAACTTATTTTGATTACACAAATTTTAATGCATTGTGTGTTGTTTACTGTAATTAGTGACTGAAAATCGATTAAGATTTGCTGGAAAAGTCAGGGAAGTTTGAAATAGAATTTGGGTAGACACCCTGTAAAAAGTCTGGTTTGTATTATATATTCCCAGAAGTTCGAACTTACCAAGCGACTTCCGTTTTTATCAATTTCTACCACCAATGACTTCTAGTCGAAAGAGAACTACATTCTTTTGGACTAGAAGTTTTTACGAGTAGTTTTTCTTTGTAAATGTTTAGCTTTTGTATATGAAAAGAAAAAAATAGTTGCTTAAAAAAAAAAAAATTGTTGGTCCATCTCAGATTACAGAGCTTCCTTGAAATATACGCCACTGGCTCAGTGTACATCTTTCTGAATTTTTATGGCAGAACTGCTTGTCTATTTTCGAATACATTACGCATGGTTCTCAACATTTGTGAAAATTACTTACAAGGGTAACCCACATTGAGTACCCAGCCTATGAAATTTTTTTGATGAAAGTAGAGTCGAAATAAGGAAATACGTGTCTCGGCATTCGCGCTTATTTTCGGAGATATGAATTTTTAAAGATTTTGCATACTATATATGAGCTTAAAACACAACGCCCTCTACAAGCCAATCGGTAGCTTGCGCGGTAAATTGTCGGCTCGTCGCGCCGTGTTTTTGTATTCGATGCCCCGGGACATCGATCACTTTTTTTTTTTTTCAATGTATCATTTTTTCATGTTTATTTATGTGTTTTTATTGATAAAAATACTTTGCTTACAATGAGATTTTATTCATAAACTTAATTTAATAAAATTCATATTAACATATTTAATTGAATATAGTTGTAAGGGTGCAAAATGTTTAGGAGTTAGCTGTAAGTTTCTATGTGAATATATAACTTTTATAAAATTTGCGTACTCACTGTCAACCTGTGAAATGATGGAATTACACCAATAACGCAGTTTTGTTTTATTGAAAGTTTTAAAGATTTTTTCTGAAAACATTTAATAAATAATTTCATTAAATAAAAATGAAAACTGCGTTAATTCGTTTAATTTTGTCATTATTAGCCTTTGCAGTTTCCACTATTAATTAGCATCTGTTATGCCTAATAGTTTTTTAAATATATTCATCTGTTGATAA
>QLNU02014176.1:66148272-66163758 GCA_006491805.2 Dysdera silvatica
ACACAGTTTTGGATAATAATTATCATAAAAATAATAAAATCAAAAAACTTCCACAACATGAGCATTTTATAAATTAATTGTTCGAACAATTATATTTACAAAAAAAATCCTTTCGTTTGTTAACTTTGCAACCAACCAAGAGTACTGTTGTAACATGTTCTTGAAAATTGGCGCCGGAAGTTGGTTGTCAGTAATAAGTGAATGGATCTTCAATGCTCACTTGTTTAAATGACTATTTTCTTGTAAGATTTCAACACAATTTTGTAACCTTTTAATGAAATTTTTTACTTGACTGAAGAAGTACACATCACGAGGTTGACAGTATGGGGTGAAAACAAGATTCTCTGGATCTGTATCTAGAGAGTATGGGGTACAATGAGGTGGAATTACTTCAACAGTAGAAGTGCCGTCGTCATTTGTAAAAACATTATTAAAGTGTGCTGGATCTATTTAACTGCATAACAGGCTGGATGTCGACATCAAAACTTTACTGTTATACTTTTTGATAATCAACAATTAAAATTTGAGTAGAAATTATCACTGCCAATAAGCATACAATTAACATAACTATGAATTTTATTAAAGTAAGTTTATGAGCAAAATCCGATTGTAAGCAAAGGTTTTTACCAATAAAAATGCATAAATATGTAAAAAGGCTACAGTAAAAAAAAAAGTGATTAATTTCCCTGGGCATCAAACACAAAAACACGCCGCGAAGAGCCGACAACTTACCGCCCAAGCTACCGATTGGCCTGCAGAGGGCGTTGTGTTTTAAGCTCATATATAATAATCAAAATCTTTAAAAATTCATATCTCCGAAAATATGCCGCATTGGCACGAATGCCGAGACACGTATTTCCTTATTTTGGCTGTACTTCCATCAAAATCGGTGGGACACTCACTGTGGGTTCCCCCTGTTAGCTGGTGAATTTTATGGCGCAAGAGCAACAATACGCCTATTGTGGGAATTACGCCCACTACAATTGGAATTGTCGTCCTTTTCTCCTTGCAGAGTTTTTCCACCTCGATTTGTAAATTTTTGTACTTCGTGATATTTTCAATCTCATAATAATTCGTGTGTATTATTATCAGAGTCGGATTTGCAATTCTGCTGCCTGCTCTCATCCAACGTATAGTGCGTTCGCGCTCAATTGTCGCCCTATACTCTTACGAAATGGGTTGTTCCATTGCAGTTCAGGGAAGGGCGTCTTGCCTGAACTGGTTTTTCCCGCGCGAAAAAGCAGTTACGGCAAGACGCCCTTCCCTAAACTGCAATGGAACAACCCGTCTGGTAACGGTATCGGGCGACAACTGAGCGCGAACGCACTATAACTAAAGGTATAACAAGTGTTTTGCTGTTTTTTATCGAATTCTTAATTTCGTGTCCCTGGTGATTATTTTAAATTCAACTTCTCGCATGTATTTGAAATTTGGCGCCGTTAGGGTTCTCCCCATTTCTTAATGACTAGTTATGCTTCCGAACATAACAATTTTAAATTAATAATTCGACTAGCCATCAAAAAATTCAGTCCCATCTTTGCGAACCTGTTGTCAAAAATTTGCTACCTTCAGCCTATTTAGCCTATTGGTAAATATACCACTGTATCAGGAACGGACACAGGCTTCCATTTTGGAGGGGATGGGGGTCAACAAGGACAGAATTTTCCATGGTCTTGGAATGACATCCTTCATTTGTCATGAAAGTTTACATTTTTTACAATGAAAAAAAAATTTTTTTTTTTTGGATGGGGGCTCATGAACCCTCGGACGATCCCCCTGTGTCCTCTCTTGCACTGTATATTATTGCTAATCAATAAATATGTTGATTGTAACATTACCGTTGTTTTGAAAGACAGCATAGAAATAAAATTGAATAATCAAATAAAACGTTGTTGCACAAGTAAGCAGCGTGCAATGTTATAAAAAATAATGAACGGGAGAATCTAGGACATAGTAATGGCGCTAGAAATAAACAAGCTAAGAATATCATGAAAATGTTTTTAGAATGAAAAAAAGGGCGAGCGAGTAGGTGGCACTGAATTTCGACGAGCAATGTCAATTTACATATTAATACATAAGCATTCGAATAAAATCAAAATCAAGGATAAAAAAAAAAAAAATCTTGGTGTTTGCTAACCTTAACGTAGTTATGATTCAACGTTGAATTTTTAACCGTACTAACGTCTGTCAGTTTTGTTCTAGAAAGTTAAATATCCCGAACCAAAATGGAAGAAATGAAATTTGTTTGATTTCCAAAAATGTTACGTATTCTTCGGTTTTTCTGTCGCGTTCTCGCTGCAACGAAATTACTATGATGATGTATTCCATCATCTCTGCAGTCGCATGCATACGAAAATTAAATTACCATATAAATTCGAATTCCGTACGTTTAATGAACGAAACGCGATAGCAAATTGAATATGGAAATACTGTACATAAAAATATACGTTTCAGAACTGCTTCTTTATTCAACATCCCCTTCAGAATGATTTATTTCTTAGCGTCTTTCTTCTCACAAGGTTCGTAAACACCAAATTTACCTTTCATCAAATACTGATACAAGAAACGCGTTAATCAGATTATTTTTACTATTCGCCACTCTCCATAACGACACCGTAAAAAATAATTGCCATGCTTACTGGGTTTCAGTAAAAACGCGTTAATGGGTTTTCTTATCGTAAAGAATAATATAGGAATTATATATAGTAGAACCTGTCTAAAGTGATCACCTTTGGGACTGGACTGCAATGGTCACCATAGACAGGTGGTCACTATACACGACAGACTTTGGTATAGGCAAGACTATGTCCCCACCAGTTCTTCATAAAAAGGGCTCACTTTATTCATGTGGACACTTCACCAAGTTCCACTGTAAATAAAGGATTGTTAATATTTGCATAAGGTAATAATACCCTTTCATGGTCGTTTCTCTGTCTTCATTACTTATGGCCGCCTGCTTAAAATTTTTGTGTTTGTAAATTAAATTTTTGATCAGAATTACAGTTGAACGTGGTAAATTGATCATCTGAATAAAGTAACCATTCTTAATAAGCAAACTGGTGAGAACTTGGTCTTGCTTATAGGGGGAGAGCGACCACTTGTCATGTTGACCATTGCAGTCCGGTCCTAAAGGGGTTCACTTTTGGTAGGTTCTACTGTATTTGTTTTATGGTGCCCTGTGGTAGTGCAGTGATATGCGTGTTCACTTCACATGTCGTTAATCTGGGTTCGACTCTCACCAGTATGATAAAGAGGGAGCTGGTTCCCTAAATCTTAAGTGGTTCGGATCCCTTGTGCAATGTAAGTCCACTGTACCACGATGGCCTGGTGATGCGGCATTCTTTTGTCGTGTCATTAATCCCCGTTTGACTTAGAATGGTTGCGCTGTCTAAGCGTCCTGTCTGGCAGCGCTGCCTTCGACGGCCACCCTTCGCAAAACACCCATGCCCAATAATGTGATGACTCGCAGTGGTGTCGTGCAATGCGTGCTGACCCATCATATACCGAGGTTTGAGTACCTTCACAGCAGGAGTTCGGATTCCGCGGAATATTGTAGGTTTCGGCACAGCGTAATCTTTGGTGACCTTGCGCCATAGGAACGCTATTTGATTTGTGACGCAAGGTAAGGTGAAGTTTTTGGTAAGTTTGGGCTTTTTTAAACCTTTAATAAAATTAAGTTCGTTGTTTCTCCATGCATGAACGTTTAACGTTCCGACAACTGTCCCTTGCATCGACCGAAGGCATATTTTTTTTTTTAGCCTTTGAAACGTCAGAGATTACCCTTCTGCTGATAGGTGGGGAAACCTTAATGTTTAATGCAAATTCAAGACTCATTTGTCAATATCTCCGGAAATAATGGTAACCTGCTTATTTCGTGAGTTTTCAATATTGTTTTTACTTTTTTGTGGAAGCGTCAACAAAGTGCTGTGAAGAGGCGATAGATGATACGCATCGCCCATTTTGAGTTGGGGGTTTTTTTCTGATGCTTACCTCTGTTGTATAGACTTCGAAAATATTCAGTTGCGTATCTCATTGATGTTTTTTTTTTTAATCCTGTTAATTGTTGGACGTGGGGGGTAGATGCGTTTCGTGTTGAGTGCCTATTTTACTGCGCACTATTCACGTGGTTCTTTCACAGCGTTGAGTCTGGGGATGGTTCCTTAGGCCAGAAGAGTTTCGGATTCCTCCAAGAACTGTAGGTCCCAGCGTAGCGTTACTGTCTATACTTCCGAGATAAAACCCAATCTTTCCCTCAGGGTTTTACCAAACTCGGAATTTCGTTTTTCATTGGTTCTGATAAAAATGTTGAGGAAGCACAATTTAACAATTATATTGACCATAAGCCACTAGTATATACTTTCCATCAACGTTCTGGTATCTCCCCCATCTCAAGTACGGCGCTTTGAGTGTGCTGATCAGTGTACTGCCGTCATGGAGTCACGTATCAGGTATTCATAATCCTGTTGCCGAAGCTTTATATCGGATTTCTGGGGTACAGTTGGAGAATACTGGTAATTTTGATTACGGTGCAGTTGCTTGCTTTAGGCCAGTGATTCTCAATAGGCGACTCTGGACCACAAAAGAAAAACTAAAAAAAAATTTTTTTCAGTGGGAGCTAAATTTCTTCTAGGGGTGGTTTTTGCTAGGGAGGGCTGAAGTTCTTATCTCGATGCTATTTCATTGAATAAGAAAATTCGTAGTGGGTTAACCCCTCCCCCTTCCATTGTCTATATAGCATGTAAGATAATTTCGTTTTTGTATCTTCTGGCCCTCGGACCGGAAAAAGACCCAAAGTAGCCCGTGATCAAAACTAATTGAGAACCACTGATTTAGGCTCTGGTTTAGAATTGAGACTTTGGCGATCACTGCTGGAAAATCTCTTCACGATTACATTTCGCAGGGCAAGATGATCCTTGTTGATATCTAAGATATATCATTTTTACGTGTTTCAGTCAATACGCGGTCTGTCGCATCGAAGCGCTAATGCCACTTGTTACTTGATGGCATCGCATTTGGTGTTAAAAACTTATTAAAGATTCCTGAATAGGGTTCAAAACCTGCATATATTCCAGAAAGCAAAAGTGGGTTATGTTAATTTCGTTCTCGCAACTTATTAATTTCCTAACGAACGGGGTTTCTTTTTTCCCATTTAGATGATGTAAAGAGATGATGTAAAGTCTCTACCTTCTTCAAACGGATGCCCTTATCTGTTGACATGTGCTGATAGTTTTTGCCCTTGAGCTTAGGCATAGACTATGACAGGTCAGACCACCAAAATCGTAGCTACGATTTTCATTAGCGGTTGGATTTCACGATTAGGTATTCCCGAATTTACGAGTATACGTCTCTAACGAAAGTATTGTGTTATTTCGAAAACACTTTCAATGGCCTATAATTCCAAATATGATAAACAGGATTGTCAAGCATCCTGGAAAGCTTGGGATTGCCAGGGAATTTGCAATTGTCCCTAAAAGTTAGGAGAAAACCGTTTTTTGGCCAAAACCTGCAAAAGTCAAGGAAAACTTCGTTAACTTTTTTTGAATAGTTAGATCTCCCACGAACGTGAAACCATTTTCCACCTCAACTGAAATTTAGTTGAAAGTTTTGAGATTGGTCAGGGAAAACCTGGAAAAGTCGTGAAATCGTTTCTCCAATGCGAGTAGGAACCCTGATGAACTCATCTGACGTTTCCATGGTCCTTAAGGCAGCTCTAAACTGTCATAAAAAACGGTAATTGGACAGAAAATCTTCCGCTCGATATACTTGGTGTTCGTAGTTCTTTGAAAAACGACTAACGCGCTAGCGTTTTTGTATTTAAGTGTGTACGACACTGCAGGAGGTATCAAAGAGCGTGTAGATAATCATTGTTAAGTTGGTCGGCACTAAGGTGTCGAAATACGTATGTGTATCCTTCTTAATCAATGCTTAAAATACATATATGCGTACTATGCCCTCGCCTCGTACAGAAATTTCTTCAGCGTTCGATGCTGGACGAAGTTTTCCACAACGATTATCAATATTCAGGAGGGATAGTAAGAACCTTCTACGTCTTTCGTTACATGTACAGCACTTTCAGTCTATGGACTGACGACACTGTTATTTCGCCCACCCCTTTATTTGCAACAGTTTCCAATGGGTGGTTGATCCTAAACACAAAATCTTGTGGAGACACAAAGTTTTAAATTGGATCCAAGCCCTTTCATTAAGGCCGATGAACATCATCAGAAAAAGATCTGTGGAGCAAGTCAGAACTCATTCCATGACATGGCGAACTCCATTCACCATGCCGTAGGCCCTCCTATTGCGGGTTTCAAACTCCACTGGAGGCCATATCCTTTACAATAAACTACCCGCGATCTGAGATTCGGAAAGGATCTGCTTTGTTGCACGTTGGAAGACATTTGCATTTGTTATTACGTGACCACGGACCGAGGCAGAACACAAAAGACATCGAACAAAGGATTATATAGAAGAAAAAAAATTCTAATTATGGTAAAAATCCCTTCTCGACGGGTGGCTGGTTGACAACAACAAAAACTTTAAAGCGAGAGTTTCATGCTCGCAACAGTGTTGTTCTTCGCTCGGTATTCATTCTGGAGGAAGAAAAGGAAAGTTGATTCGCGATTCATGAAGCATTTTTATTCTGTTAACATTGAATGGGGGACGCGAACTTCCTTTTACAGATGGTTATGAATGGTTCGCTCTAAGCCTTGGATAACAGAACTGCATTGACGGTCGGCTTTTTGGCCACCACCGGAGTCAAAATAAAGAAAGATGGCGGGGGTTAACATACGACGATTATAATGTTGCTGTGTCTGAGAATGTATGACATATATTGAAAAAATAAACAAAAAGCAGCCATCTTTTGTTGAAACTTTCTTTCGATTCTCTTCATTGTTGGAACGCTAAATATAATAATAAAAGGAATTCTTTCTCTCAGATGTCAGATTCTGTTTGCACATGACTAAGTGGTTTATTCTATTGTTAGAAGACAAGCATACTTGTTGCTAAAAATGTATAATGAATAATTCTTTTAAATTATTGATTGAAATTTTATAGATATCGCGCGTTTTGAATATTATCTTTTCTTTTTTTTCGCGATAAATGTTTTATCATTTTTTAATTGAAGCTCCGTGGAATATTAACATTCACTCAGATTCTTCGATTTAATTCACCTGTTTAATTAATTTAATAACCAAATTATTCATAGGATTGAATAATTTGAATTTCTTTGAACTTGAGCGTTTGCAAAAACATTCTCGTTCAGAGGTCCTATTGGGCTGGCAATCCCGCTATAGTTCATTAAACAACTTAGACCTGGTGTCCGCAACAGACTTGGGAACGATTACAGTCAGTTTATATTATTACGATTACAATTACGTAAATGCCAAAATTTTGATTATGATTACGAATACAGTCAATTTTCATTTTTCGATTACGACTACGATTATGAATATACATAAAAAACATACAGTTGCGAATACTTGCTCGCAATCAAAAACAATCAGTTCGATTACGATTATAAACGTAGCGATTACGATTAACTAAGAATTTCAAAAATGATTACGTTGAAATAAAATTTAAAAATGCAATTATGGTTATATTGCAGATTAAAGCAATTTTTATATACAGAACATTCGATTTCAAATACAGATGCGATTACGAAAAATTTAATCATTACAATTGATTGTATTATATAATCACTTAATTACTGTTACTCGGAGTCTTGTCGTCAACCTTTTAGTGGTGTTATGCCAAAGTAATACTACAGTGCCATTCCGCGTTGTCAACCTTCATCTGCCACATTGAATGTTTATTTTACTGTCGGACTATTAATACTCGTATGATCAAGTACGTTTTTTATTTTAACAATCATAATTGGAATTTTATCTGTGTAAGTTAATCTGTTTAAATTATTCCACGTACCACAGGTTGCCGTCCCCTGGCTTAGATTAATCATAATTTATGATGCCATAATAATTAATCATTAAAAATAGACATAGCACTACTATCGTACGCAGGGGGAGGTTTATTTTAGTCATAAACCCATTGCAATGCAATTTTGTATATATACGAAGCTGTTCTGTAACACCTCCCTTCTCCCCAATAAACTGTCTGCATTCGCTATTGCATAGTTCTACGCATATTAAAATTAGTTACAACGTTATAGCTTTAGTGTTAATCAATAGTATAATACAATTTCCAGAAATAGAAGTTCTGTTTCGGAAGAGTAATGTAGCATATTACCATTCGCGGAGGTTCGCAATTTTAACGAGTAAAGAAGTGGAAGTTTCAGCAAGTCAAATTTTAATCGATTTGGTGTAACTCTTCGGCGAAGGTCGCTGCCGCCAGGGCACATTTTCTTCTCTTTACGCGAAACTTGCCGTCTGTTTTACGTTAGCGATGTTATATTATTTTCTTGTTTTCTGTTCTGCTTTTATTTAATCGACCTAGTCATTGTGATAGTTTTAGTCATAATATTTATCACTCTTAATGCTATCCGTATTTATTAGCCTTTATTCTATTCGTGGTATTTATTAGTCGTAATTATAGTCATAATATTTATTAATCTTAATTCCATGGCATGGCATTTATTAGTTGTAGTTTTAGTCAAAATATATAAGCCTGTATACATTTATTTAATCATTACGATTTTCATCGGATGATTCGTTTTTCCGCATTTGTTTGAAATTACTATTTATATAGCAGACCCTTGTTTTTACAAACTCTCAGGGTTACCACGCAACGTCAGGGAATTTGAAATCGTCTTTGAAAGTCAGGAAAAAACGAATTTTCTCAAACCTGGGGAAAGTCAGGAAAGACCATAACCTCAGGGTTACCACGCAACGTCAGGGAATTTGAAATCGTCTTTGAAAGTCAGGAAAAAACGAATTTTCTCAAACCTGGGGAAAGTCAGGAAAGACCATAACCTGTTTTGAATAGCTAAATTTCACGCGAACGTGAGACTATTTTTCTAAAAGTTATGGAAAACGAACTTTTGATCAAACCTGGAAAAGACAGGAAATACCTTCCGAATAGCCGAGTTTCACGCGAACATGAGGCTATTATTCTAAAAGTCAGAGGAAAACGAGTTTTTTTTGGTCAAACCTGGGAAAGTCAGGGAAGACCCCAACCTGTTCTGAATAGCTAAATTTCACGCGAACGTGAGACTATTTTTCTAAAAATCAGGGCCCTGCGGTGGCGCAGTGTGGTAACGCGTTCGCCTAGTACGCCGTTAATCCGGGTTCGACTCCTAACAGTGTACAAAGAACGCTTACTCAGAGATCTCATAAAGATCGCACTGCTCACTGTAGTCCGGGGTTTGGTTCCCTAGGCCTTAAGAGGTTCGGATTCCTCGGAAAACAGTAGGTCCCGGCGCAGCATGACCACTGTAGTCTTTGAGCCGTAAAACCAAAAAACAAACAAACTAAAAATCAGGGAAAAACGAACTTTTTTGGTAAAACCCTGAAAAGTCAAGGAAAACCTTCCTAACCTATTCTGAATAGCTAAGTTTCGCGCGAACATGAGGCTATTTTTCTAAAAGTCAGGGAAAAGCGAACTTTTTTGGTCAAACCTAGGAAAGATGTTCCTAACGTGTTCTGGATAGCTAAATTTCACGCGAACATGAGGCTATTTTCCTGAAAGTCAGGAAAAAATGAAATTTTTTGGTCAAAAAAAGTCAGGAAAAACCTTCCTAACCCGTTCTGAATAGCAAAATTCCACGTGAGCATCGGGCTAATAAGTGAGGGGAAAAGCGAACTTTTCTGGTCACTGGGAAAAACGTTTCTACCGTGTTCTGGATAGCTAAATTTCACGCGAACATAGGCTATTTTCCTAAAAATCAGACAAAAAAACGAAATTTTTTGGTCAAACCTGGAAAAGTCGGAAAACCTTCTTAACCCGTTCTGAATAGCAAAATTCCACGCGAGCATCGGGCTATTTTCTATAAGTGAGGGAAAAACGAACTATTTAGAAAAAAACCTTCCTAACATGTTCTGAATAACTAAATTTCACGCGCACATGAAGCTAGTTTTCCCCGAAACCCCAAAAGTTTGTTTGCGATCAGTCGGGGAATTTTTTTTCCAGGGCGAGTTTGAACGTCTACTATTATATTGATCCCGGAAAGTATACCATAGCCGTAAATGTTAATTCCAATTTTCGAACATTGAATTTTACTAACTTTTATTTATTTTCCGGTTGGTATGAATTCGTGAAATCGGGAACCCAGTGTACTAAAAGAACGAGTCCTTGTGAACTAACCTTTGGATAGACAGACACCCTTGGTTGTTAGTGGCCTTCATCTTCTTTCTAACCCCATCGGCGAACAACCCTTTCTTTCTTTTCCAGTTTACGCGTCACAAACGTGTGAACAAACTCGCCCTGCCTATCGAGTGACTTCTTAATAATTATGGATTCATTTAGAATTTAACAGGCTCGTTCGATATCGCAAACAAATAACAAAGCGACCATTTCTAGAACACACGCCATTCTATTTCAACATTCTTCTTTTAGCTGTTACCACTCCTCGAATTCGACACTAATTTCTGTGGTTCACTGAAGAATTAACAAAATTGTGGATTGTTAGGCGATCCATTCTTTCTTTGGACGGGAATAGCTAGTTTTTAATTAAGGAAGAGTGTTAATTAACGAACGACTAATTGCTATGAAAGGGCTTCGTTTTCTTGCATTTAAAAAGCAAAGGAGTATTTAATTTATCAATGGCTTGCTTCTATCCTCTAGGACAAATTTACCGAAAGGAAAATATCACGTAAATGAACACTTTCTTCCTCTTTTTACACGTTTCTTGTTTACCAAATTAGTTCCCTTTACAAATGCTTTTAAATATGATGTTAAATCTTCATTGCTCTGGTATTCATTGTTAATACAACCGACATTAATCATCGATACCACATTTAGGTGCTTTCTGTCGTATTGGCCAGTAATTGGGGTACATTCACATAGCATAACTTCGTTCTTATTCGCAAGTGTGTGTATGTGTGTGTGTAACACTATGTACTACATAACTTACAGTACATTTCATTGCTTCATCAGTTCATTCTGTACATCCGTTTCTCTGATTGTGAGTACCAGTGTATCTTATGATTTAATATTAAAGTTCGACATCTTTACGAAACTTTTAAGAACTTTATAGTGCTTTACAATACTTTGTAGTAAGTATATAATACTTTGCGCGACTTTATAGTACTTAATAATACTTTACACTACTTTATAGTACTTAATAATACTTTATAATATTTGTGCATTTACCAGGCTACAGTAATGCCGAAATTATTTTAATATTTCTTTATGTAAGATTTGTCTTGTAGCAGTGTGAAGTAAATCTACAGACGTTGTACACATGTGCGATTATTGATATTCAACAGCTTACGAAACATTAAAATAATGTTTCTGTACATTAGTCGAGGAGAGAGAGGTTGCAAAGTATTTTAACACGCCACATTTATAAACACTTATATCTGTAAATTCGTAACAAAAAAAAAATCGCTATATATTTTCAAAAGGTTGGATCTTCTGGTGCAACCTTTTTATTTTGGGTTCCTTTAAATTCAAGGGTTCCGTAAGAAGCCAAAGGAATTTAACCTCTAGCGCAAGCTTTAATTACTCTGAATTCAAGGGTTCCATAAAACCCCCAAAATTTACCCTCTAGCTTGACCTTTTTAATTGGGTTTCCTCTGAATGCAAAGGTTCCGTGAGAAACCATAAGGGGTTTTACCCTCCGGTGTGAACTTTTTTTTTTTAACTAGGGTTCCTCTAAATTCAGTTCTATATAAAAGCGCCATGGAAAAGTGTAATGAGCTTATTATAATAATTTTTATGCCGGGGTTCCCTGAAATTGGCAAGTTAGCTTTCCCTGAGACCTGGAATCTACTCGACCTTCAGGGTAAAAAGGTTTAAGAAAGACCTCTCTAATGTTTCGTTGTATATCGTGCATAATTCGCCTTTTATTTCTTCCCTAACTATTTTTCAATGAATAAAGTAATTAATACCGCTCACCATGGGCAAATATATCCATTTGCCGAAATACAGAAATAAAAGATGCGCAAAGTCGTTTACTCCTTCACCTGTTAACCTTGGCTCAGCCCACATTAAACAGCTAAATGTGCTAAAAATGCTACCATTTCGTCGGTTGAAAATCTCTTCGCCTGTAATGATCGTGAACTCTGCCATCTGTGTGTGTGTGTGTGTGTGTAAGTCACTTCCCGAAAAGGTCGCAAACTTGCGAGAAATGGCTAAAAGAATCGTTAGCGATTCGCGATTGTCTTTTCCAAAGCGAGAGGCGTCCTGTGAGTGGCCGAAATTCTCGTTTCTGGAACGATAGAAATCTTTAATGCATTGATGCAAATCTCATCTTTACGAATTTCACATGTGAGAATTCTCCTTTATCGGTTAATAGCGGGGTCAGAGGAATTAATGCTGGCTTATTAGCATATAATCAGCTTACAGGCTTAAAACTATTCGCTGCATCTAAAAAGCGAGTTGCTTAGATCTGTTGCCACTTTTGCTCTCGGAAATTAGCAGCCATATTTCTCTTTCTCCGCTGACTTCTCTTAAATTCATTGGCCCTAATATCAGCTCCGTATTCCCAAGTCTGCGAGTCAAATCCTGTTCGTAGAAACGTCGTGTGGAGTTAAATGATGATCATAAAAGCAGGGATACGCGGAACTTGTACAATCATCTGGAATATGACGTTCATTTACGAACGACTAATTCACTCGGCTATTGCGACTTCTTTTTCCTGGTTTGTTCGCAATGTGTTGAAGTCGCCGACCCAATTTTCCCGTCACGACCAATTTAACACCGACGACCCCTGCTATTAAAGTGGCTTATTTGCTAAATGCTATGCATGTACGCGGGAAGCTTTAATATCTCTAATGAGTATTTGTAAAACTAGTCGTTCTTCTTTGCGTATCTTGTGCTTTTTATTAATAGTTCTCATATATATGGTAATTACGTTAGATTAAGTTGCAGCGACTCGTTTGTGATGTAAGTTTCTGAAAAAAAATATGAATTTGACGATTTCTCAAATCTTGCCTATTAGAACATCGATTCAGGGCATTTCAAGCCCTATTTTAAGTGCATCGAAACGTATAATTTCTTGCTGTATTTTTATTTTTTTTTTGCGAATGTTGGCCATAAAGTACTGAAGTAAGCAATTGTAATGGACTTTTAATTTGTTTTCAATAAAAAAAATTCAGTTCGTTTTTCCCATTTATCGGTTATTAATGAAGGAGTGAGATTTGTGTAATCACCCACGCCAATATTCGTTAATAACAACCGTTATCGCATATCAATAACATGCAACAAATTTGAACTTGTAAATTGGAATGTTTAGTCATAAAAATTCACATTAGTATATGAAGACATATTGCGCCATGCTAAGATGTTATAAAACAAGAAATTTACAACATTCCGACCCGCCAAAATCGCCGCGTAAATACCGCATTTCAAACTAATACCAGCTAATTAAATAGATGATTATAAATACTCGCAAAGAAAACGATGATTTCTCTAATTAAATAATGTCAGCTGATTCCATGAGAACTGCAAAATGTCTTAATTTTGTCGGTTCATTCAAAAATTATTTATGTTTTTATTTTATTCATTATTTACTATATGTGTGTGTGTATATATATATACATATACATTTTTATTTGTTATTTACTTATGACTAATTAAAAGTAAATGACGAAATAAAATTATTTTGTACTTTAAATCTACGATATTTTACTGTTCTTCATCTGTGTTTCTTTATGGCACGCATATTGTGCATATATGTTCAATATAAAATCAAATCGTTGTTTAATATAATTTTCGATGTGTAGAAACAAATTTTCTTTGTGATGAACAGGACTTGGGAGGTACACCGAAACGTCGATATGAAAACTACAAATAATTTCGGCGTACAAAGTTCTATTGTACGTTTATAAAATGGATATAAAAATCTCCCTTCTGTCTCCGAAATTTTCATAGAAGTTACATTGTTTTAAAAGAAATGTAATGTCTATTCCAATAATTCTCCGAGTCCAGGATTGAATTTAGTTTCCGAAAGACAGTCGTTATGAACTGACGGTATGTTGATTTCCAACCGAATTGAAATTCTGGAGCAGATGATGGACGGTTGAAAGTGAACGGGGAAATAAATGACTCCTTTGGTTCTAACGAGCCCGAAACTTTGACTCAACCTGATTATAATGAAGGTGAGCAAAGTTTCAGGTGTGTTAGTCCAGAGACATATTTCATCTTGAAGAATGGTTGCTGTGCTGCATGAAGGGAAGAAGGGATTTTCCGTCGCGAGGAGCCGACGAACACGTTCGTTTCCATCAGGTAAGCTTTCTAATGTAATCTATTTCATCCATTTTCTGTCTTTTCTATGATAACAGTTATAATCGTTTTTGTAGGAACGATTGAGTTTTACCCTTCGTGTGCTTGATCGTTAAATGATCTTCTCTTTCGTAATGTAATTTTATCCAGAGCATTTCCGAATTATATTTACAATGTAAAGAGTATTTTTCCGGTAATCTAACGTTTAGAATCATCGTTAAAGACTTTAAATGAAACTTGTTTTCGGCAGACTTCGCAAGAACAACAATACGAAAATGTCATAGAAATTGTAATTTCATCGACTGAATTGCAGCAGAGATAACCCTGTTGTGTAGCCGTGAAAACATCGAGATAATCGTGTTCTGTAGCTATGAAAGCATCGAGATAATCGTGGAAGCATCGAGATAATCGTGAAAACTAAACCATCGTGGAAGCATCGAGATAATCGTGAAAACTAAAACATCGTGGAAGCATCGAGATAATCGTGAAAAACAAAACATCGTGGAAGCATAGAGATAATCGTGAAAACTAAAACATCGTGGAAGCATCGAGATAATCGTGAAAACTAAAACATCATGGAAGCATCGTGATATTCCTTTCTCCCTTCCGCCTGAAAACTTGTCTCAACCTGTGTTCATATCTAGGTGAGCAAAGTTTCAGGTGTGGGGGAGCAGACAAAATCGACATTTCCTGCAAATTATTTTATCGTATGTCATCAAAACTTACAACACGAACTTATCGCCAATGTTTATGGAACTTCTCATCAGCCGAAGACATCGAGTGATAAATACTATGGCCGGAGCTAAACATGTTGTGCCGCATCGGCAAGCTAGCTAGTGCTTGTTTAATCCCAGACGTAGTCGAACGGGCAACACTGTTTGGATCATCGACTTCGGGGATTTAAAAAAAGAAAAGTAGAAACAGAGCTTCTACTTTTTCGAAAAATAATTTTGATTTAAAATGAAGTATTATGAAAATACAATTGTGTAATTTTAAAGTCGATTTTTTCTAAAAAGATTTTTTTTTTCACCGGGAAAATGTTTAGTTTTGAATTGTTAAATAGGTTAGGCAAATGTTATTATACTACAAACCTTCTTTTATACTCCCCAAAATAATTAATTTACGGCAGTGGATTAACGTTGG
>QLNU02014176.1:66175375-66195251 GCA_006491805.2 Dysdera silvatica
AATCCAATAACCTTATATTAAAATAATAATAATAATAACCTTATATTATTAATAATAATCCAATAATCTTATATTAATAATAATAATACAGTAATCTAATAATAGTACCAATAATCACACAAACTATGCTTCTTATGGTTACTCTACTTACAGGTGGATGAAATCATTGATTTGATGAAAGAGGGCATTCGAAGTAATGTTGTTGCACACGAAAGATCAATGGTAAATTTCGTATGTTTTTTTTTAGTCTAAAAAGATGCACCTTCGTTAGAGAAACATTTTCTAAATTAAAGGTGTTCTTGACTCTATTACAGAAAGATATGGAGAAGCGGATAACGTCCTCTATCGTAGAAGCCAAGTGGTCCTTTTATTATAAGCCATTCCAGACACTTTCTTCGTTTGTTTCAAAAGGAGAATTGTGAGTTCATTTATTATTATTATTATTATTACGTCTAATATATTGATGTTATTAATGACATTATTGTGCTGCAAAGCAAAACAGTACTGTGAGCAGTGATTGAGCGGTCCCAGGCATAATCTAATTTTGAGAGCCCCCCCCCCACTTCTAAATATTTTCTTTGCGACCTTTTCTGTCCCTATCTCCCTTACAACCATTGGCTTAACTAGAGGGGACTATCCCCAATAGAAAAACATTAAACTCCCTAGAAGAGTTCTGACTTTAACCAATTTTACACAATATTATAATGTTATTTTCTAAATAAGATTATAGCAAACTGAAACAGTGTATGATAAAATGCGTAAATGTTCACATTCAAAAAACCAATAATGTCTAGTTTTACACATTTAACTTAATTCATAACTTGCGAAAAGAATGCGTTTTGTAAAGCCCACCCTTTGAGACACTTGTTGTGCTTCTGTTTCGATTTTGTGTATCCATTCAAGCGTTAGCTGGGCTTGTATTGGATAGTACTGATAGCACAGGGGAAACACAAACAATTGAAACGCTTTGGAGGGAAACTGAAGGAATGAAAATTTTGTTTTCTTCCTTCTTACGGCTGCTAATAGCGTGGCTTGTTGGTGGGAGAAATTACAAGATTTTGCTATGTGAAATCTATGGAATCTTACAATAAGTGGTATTAGGAGTCCGCTTTCTTATTATTAATTGGATCATCTTTTTTTGACAAGCTAGAATTCGTACCCACCTTAGCCAATTCAGCTTTTACAGGACTGTTGAAGACCTCTGAGTGTGTACATTTATAGTGTTTCTGGAAGTGTCACTTTCACTCGTAAATGCAGTGTGGTGTTCAATTTCTAAACATAATGAATGAAAAACCTTTTGGGTCTCACGGCTGAAGACGTCTCCACAAATACGCTTTACTCCTCCGCCCAATCAAGTTTCCAACCGACGTGATGGCAACACCGACCAACAGCACGGACATAAACAGAAGCCGCCATTCGCTCTGACGACGGTAGCTGGTTAACGCTATCGAAATAGCTATCAGCAGTATTATCGTGTTAATGATTTTATCTAACTGCACCATAAAAATTGTTTTGCATTTATTTCTATTGATTAGTGCAGTGTGTCGCTATTAAACTATTTAAACTATAATGAATGATGTTTTTGTCTATGTAGCTATTACTTTGATAAATTCAGATTCCCATGAGCAAGCTTTGTCCTGCTCGTTTGTAAGGACAAGGACTTCACACATGATTTATTCAGGGATTGTTAATGGCGAATTTGATGGCGAAAATGTAGAGCTTGAGCGCTTGCTTCAGTCTTTACGGCAGCCATATAAAATTTTAGGAAACGCAGAAATGTTGTGTGCAATTGGAAGTCTTTCTTCTTGCTTCGAGAGTGAAGGGAAGAGGTAACACATGACCATAGGTGGAAATTAACTGCGACTCTCTTTCGTTCAGTTCCCAACATTTGTCTGTATTTAAACGAAACAGAAACGTTTGTGCGAAGACATCATGATACATCACATAGCTTGCACACCGTAAAAGTAAAATTTATAAATACTTCGGTGAAATTTATGAACACAGAGCAAGCATACATTTTATTATAAAAATATTGGTTTGTAGTAAAAAATTGTAACACGTGAAAGTTTAAAACGATATAACAATTTTTATTTTTTTGCTGCCCTTGAAATTTTGAGGACCCTGGCGCGCCTCGTGCGTCTCTGCGGAAATCCGCCACTGACTGTGAGGTATTATAATATATGACAAATAAAATACAACTTCTGTCTGAATTTATGTATTCAATTCAAATTTCATCAAGGCTTATGAGAATTATCCATATATTCAGTGGCCTAGCATTTAAAAAATTACTGGTATTTTTGAAAAAAAAAATACCAGTAATTCAAATAGCTTTAAAGAAGCTACTTAAAAGAAGCTTAAAAGAATTGAAATAGCTTTAAAGGAGATACTTTAAAGACGATACTTCAAATAGCTTTAAAGAAGATCATGTAATGCAGGCTTAAAGAGAAACATGTGTTTTGATATCTAGAGGGGGTTGCGCCCTCTGAGCCTCCCATTTCCCAAGCCACTGCATACATCTTCTTAAAAGATAAAAGTACTCAGTGAAGAAGTCATTTTCAGATCTGTTGTTGTAATATCTACTACGTTTACTTTCGCTATGTCTTTTCCAAGGCTTATTACAATAGGGCTAGGCGGACCGGCTACTACTATTAGGATTACAGTAATGTACTTTTGCCAGAACCTATTGAGTTCTATTGTTAAGTCTTGATGTGTCGTGATATTTCAAATTCCTCATTCTTAACTTGATTATTACCAGTAATTGCAATGTCTATTAGGTAAATATTGTTGCTTTCAATTATTTTAATGTGCAATATGTGTTTTAAACGCCCATCACTTTGTAAACGAAAATCTCTTCTTCTCATAGACGGTTTTTACTTTGTTGTTTCATGAACTTTTTTGGGGTTCGTGTTCCGATTAATTATCAGTCAGTAGTAAGCGTGTTTTTACAAAGGTTCTCAATTAACCAGGGATGCCAGTTTATCTGCTTTTATAATCTGCTATCTATTAATGCTTATTTTGCTGTCTATTAATGTCTACTTTACTATAACCCAGTGTTTCCCAACGTGGGCAATTTGATTGCAATAAGAAAATGGACTCCACTGTACATAATGTAATAAAACTGTAATAAATGTAATAAAAATGGGACCACTGTACATAACTAATGCAATATGTATATACATAATATTGTATTTAATGTGTTTTGGGGGTTATAAATAATTGTAGGGGGGTGTCGTGGATCTTTTGATTATTATAAAAGTGGGTCGGGCTTGAAAAGGTTGGGAACCACTGCTATAACCATTTATTAGGTAATGAATAGAGTTTCGCCCTTTATTTCACACAGTCTGCATTTGTTATAATTGATTAGCTTTTGAATTTTAGCAGACGTAACATTTGTTTTAGAGCGCTTATTATCACTATTCATTAAAACAATTCACAGAACAGAGAGCGAGATATAAAAATCCTTCTTTCGTTACCTGACAACAGTGTGGTATTTCATATTTCGCCCTTATACTCGAAAACTCTTTCTGAATATCGAATAAGACTTTATTTTAGGTGGAAGTCATAACAAATTACTCTTCAGCGTACAACATCATTCCTTTTTTTTACAAAAAATATATGTGTGTGTGTGAGTGCGCATGTGCTTGAGTACAAGTGTATGCATTAATCCATATTTAAGAAAAAAAAACTCTTACTCCTCCTCCTTTTCTTCACAGGGAAAACTATGAAAAACTTGCAAAAGAAAGTATAGCGCAAAGTCTGAATCCGGCCCTTCAAAAGTTAGCAGATTTCATTCAAAACGTGAGTGCAACAGATTGTTGTCATTTATTGAAATCGCCCCAAATTGTCAGAGTTGAAAAATATCATGTATACAATTTATGACAAATAAATATATTGATTGATTGATTGACTGATTGATTGAATATTATATCGGTGTGTCAACTAGTTCAATGACCGACTCACTGAATGAATCTTTTAGTTCAGGATGGATGCGCAAAATCGTTCATTGGTTCGTTCGAAAAATGATTTAGCTCACTTGTAAATTGTTTTTCTTTTAAAGGAATATCGGCAACATTTGAGACCGAATATTGCCGTCACCAGTCTACCAAATGGCGAAGAATTCTACAGAAAAACTCTGAACTACTTTGTCACGTCCAACGTGACATCGCAAGAAATTCATGACATGGGTCTTCGAGAAGTGCGGAGAATCTCAAAAGAAATGAATACTGTGAGTCAGTCCAAGAGAATCTTTTAATGTTTTTATAACAATAAACATGTACTTGATATCGAAGTGAAAACTGGAATGCATTCAAATATAAATTCATATTGCAACCCAACTTTCAAATTAAAGAAACTGCTATATGCAAGCTATATATCCTGCTATATCCAAGCTATATATCCTGCTATATCCAAATATTATTAATAGGGCCCAGATTTCTGTGCACTTACATATTTTTGCACGTTTCCGAATATTTCGCTTTTGTGCGCGTATTTTGAATATTTCTTCGTATTTTGGCATATTTCTGCAAAATTTTCATAAAATTTTCAAAAAGTGTGTATTTTTCTAATCCGCTTATGATTCAATCAATTAGATCAATTCAACGTTTCTTTTTTTAAATTTTAAATAAGAATAAAAAAAATGGTACAGAATATGTTTCCATTGTAAATGATATAATTAGATAATATTAAAGTTAGAAAAAAATAATTTTATGAGTCTTCACATTTCTGTGATGATGTTTCGCAATATGTATAATACTTTCCAAGTCAAGACCAAGTGTAATATTTTCCACCCCAAGCCATGACGGCAGGTATAGGGAAGGGAGGGCTATTGCCCTCCCTATATTTCGATTTTTTTTTTTTTTTTAAAATTAAAAAGGTGAGGTAAAAACTTTCCACATTTTAAGGTCGTTTCTCCCCCTCCGTAGATTTTACTATGCCGGCGTCCTTGGGCCCAATCCAATATTCATGATACCATATTTTCAAGCATATTTCCATGCGTATTTCATGCATTTTGGTGTGTATTTTGTGTTAATTTTGTGCATACTCATATTCAAGGACGTAACAAAGTGATATTTTTTATGCATTTCAGTACATATTATGTAATAATTTCAAGAGCATTTGCACTGTTTCAGTATATTGTCATTTTATACATTTCGAAACATCGCTTATGAGTAGGGCCCGATTCCTGTGTATATTTCTGCAGATTTTGTAATAATTCTGAACATATTTGCATATTATTTGACCTAAAGTTTATGCATGAAAATCCGGGCCTTAATTATTAATAATTCGATTCTATAACTTCAAGTTCTCTTGTTCTCTACTTTGTTAAGCTCTTCTAAAGTTTCTTCCAAAGTTCTTCTAAGCTTCTAAAGTTCTTCATTTTGTTTTCCTGCTTTGTAAAGTTTAGCAGATTTGTAAGTACACACCACATAGCTGAAAAATCTCATAAGTGCATAAAATGTTAGGACAAAAAAAATTTCATCGTGAAAATATACTCAGTTATTATATTTTGTAAGTAATTCACACCATTACAGGCATTGGTGTATATGGAAAGTTCGTAAAGGGGATGGGGGTCGCAGGAAAAGCTGGGTAAAAATACTTAAAAATATGTATTTCCTATATAAAATACTTGAAAATTTGTATTTTCGATACAAAATGCAAAATGTATTTTAAAATACTTTTCGAAAATACACATTATATTTTCCAAAGAATTCTTTTACCTGCTCTTAATGCACTTGGGAATCCTAAGCTAGGTTTAATAATTTCATTAATTAAATTATCCTAATTTTATTAATTATACTACCATAATTTCATTAATTGTATTATCATATTTTTTCATTGTAATATGTAACCACATAATTTCATAATATGTCACCATAAATTCGTATATCACCCTTATTTGACATTATCTTTAAATTCACATTTATATTTCTATTGATAAGAAATGACATCGATTGTTTTAGTTTTTGCCGCCATAAGATTAACTATATGCGCTATAAATCGTATATTTAGTCTTATGACCAGATATATATCTGATGACGAATCTGAGGTTATGAGCACTCTGAGAAGAGAGAGAGAGAGACTAACGTGAATACTAACATCGCAACAAATCAAACTTTTTCAAATATTCTATGAAGAAGAATCCACTATAAAAAACGGTACAAAAATTAAAGGTGGAAAACAAGAATTTACAAAAAATAAATTTAGGTTAACAAATTCCCTGATATAAACATAAATAATCATTTTCTAATAATTTTGCATGTTTAAGTGAGAATTTTTTTTTTTTTTCCCTCCTTCAAATTTTGTACCACTTTTGATGGTGGATTCTCGCTCATAGGATACCTGAAAATTTTTTATTTATTGTGAACTGATTTTAATTTGAAATTTCTATTAAATGTTTATGGCTCTTTAATTTTCTGTAAAATAAATTTTTTATAAATAAGAGACATCGAAAGTTACAGAGCAAAATATGTACCCCTCCCATTGAAATAACATTGAATGTAACCTTAATTTTGGACAAGAGTTTAGATTAAAATTATGTTTTAAAATTAAAGTTGAAACTTCCTTTAAATGTTTATAGCTCTTTAATTTTCTGCAAAATGATTTTTTATAAATAAAGCACAACGAGAGTTAAAGAGCAAAATATGTACCTCTCCCATTGAAACAACATTGAGTGTAACCTTAATTTTAGACGCGAGTTTAGATTAAACCGAAAATTTCCCCTACGCACCTATATACAGATATGCATCTGAATTCATCGGGCGTGGGGGGTATCCCCAAGGTAGGACTATTCCGCGCTAAATGACGTCAGATGGGGATTCCCAACATGCGGGTATATAAGCTTAGGACTTTCACGAACTCTTCATTCTGCCGTCACTTGACAAAGGGAGCAGTTGGCTCCCGAAACGTCGTGTTTTTAAACGACTTTTAACGACGTGTTAAATGATTGTTGTCATAAAATCTCATGATGAAACTTCGTATCGTTTTGTTAAATTTTAATGACTTCGCGATTGTCGACCTTAATTATTTTTTAATTTACAGCTCATCACCTCACTGAGTTCGAATCTCGATAAACATCAGTTTAATGAGCAGCTACGTAGCAATGCTTCGATGTTCTTTAGGACAAAGGTAAAGGACCTCGGAATTTTTAAATTTATCAGAATCGAGAATTAGAAAATAAAGAAAAATAACTCCATGTTTTTGTGAATTTCACTTGTTGATTTACGCTAACTGTACTTTTCAGGAAGAAGCCCTTAGTGTCTACAATGATTTTATCCGTAACAAGATCGAGCCACAATTACCCAACTATTTTAAAAAGCTTCCAAAAGCAAAGATACAGTAAGCTTCTCTCTCTCTCTCTCTCTTTTTCTTTAAACAAGACTTATAAGAAAAAAATTTAAGCAAAATTTCGCCTTCATAAAAAAATATATTTAAGATTTATTTATACTTAAACCCAGTTTTTTAGATAAATTATTTTCTATTTTTTAATCATGATTTCAGGCCATAGTGAACTTATTTCATACATTAATATATGCATATTCAACTTATTTCATACATTAATATAATATATGCATATTGAACTTATTTTATACATTAATATATGCAAGTTGAACTTATTTCATACATTAATATGCATGCATGCATTTGAAGTTAACTTATCATGCATTAATATATGCATGTTGAACTTATTTCATACATTAATATGTGCATATTGAATTTATTTCACACATTAATATATGCATATTAAATATATTTCAATAATTCGCACACTGAAAGTAGTTTAAACTACAGAATAGTCATGGTTTAACTCAACGTCTTTGTATATGACTTGAAATAAAGTTGCTAAAAGGCTTTAATTTATTTTTTCAGTTATGGAATTCTCGGTTCTCACTAAGGCATTCTATTCCACGTCGCAATGTAACTAATATTTTAGTTTATATTAATTACCACTGTTAAGAGTTACTATAGGTCTTTATGGACAGGGGCGGACTGGGCCGGTGCACTCTCATGAGCGATAGGACTCGCAAATAGGCAAGGACTTGCGCCCTCCGAAAATCCACGGTATGCGCCCTTTGAGAAGACCCAGTCCGCCCCTGTTTATAGACATGATTCATTGATAGGTTTCAAAGGTATGTCACATTGATTGTCACGTGCTACATACACATTCACTAACATAGACACATAGACAATATCAGCGAGCAATTTCTCTGCCCCACTAAACATACAAATGTGCAAAAATGTTAGAGGCAGATTTCTAAAAAGTTACACTCATAAACGAAATTGATGTATTTAAATGTATAGCTAAGCTGAATTATGTATTCAAAGAGATTAATCTTGGAGATTATCCCGGAAATAGCCATGCTTTAAGCTTTAAATGAGAAATCAACGTTAACATATTGGTATATTGAATTATTTAGAATTCTCTTTCGTGAAATTTAATTTCTTTAAAATGTTTTGTACGTCACAGCAGTGACGTAGGAAAAGGGGTTCAGAATGGCTCAGGGCCCGATCAAACCAATGTGGGACCCAGTGCTTAGTATTAATTCGGGCCCCCCTCCCTGCGGACTTGCAACCAATTTATTCAATAAGTAACAAATGCAAACTCTTGTTGTATATATTATCTTCATAATCAATAGTTTAAAGCCATTTTCAATGACGCCTAAGTAACGATTACGAAAAACTATAATATTAATAAATTACTAAGTTATAATTTAAAAAACTGGGTTTCAAAGTGATATTTTATACTTGCAACTAAAGATGACGTACGATATACTCCGGAGGCCCGTGCGTTAATAGCGCCCTGCCCTCCCTCCATTATGGATATCAAAACACATTATTTTCTCTAAAGCCGAATCACATGATCTTCTCTATAGTCATTTGAGCCCTCCCCATAACCACTTGAGCCCTTCCCATCACCACTTGAGACCCCGTCCCCCGATGAGTTTTGAATTGCTCCTCTACCGTGCCACAGTTCTGTACTATGATTCTGATGTGCATGAGAAAATTTACTTATGAAATCAATTATCTTCCTATTTTTTCCTTATTCCTAAGGCTACACTCTCTGAGAGACCTTAATCTCCTTAACGATCACATCACCTTGTTTGGCACAGAACGACCTTTTATGTCCTTGCGTCATAAAAGACCAATCAACCAATCCTTAGCGAATGTCGATCACTTACCTATATGTAGGATTGTCACAAGCGAAGGAAATTTGGTGGTCTAAAAAGGCCACCTGGTCACCAATTGGTGGTCGAAAAACAAACCTAGTAGACACAAGTTAAAAATACCATATGTATCCTTATACAGCATATATTACCGATTATTATTCCATATATGTAGACATTTGTGCAAAAATAGCACAACACATTTTAAATTTCACATTTTAAATTGTCAGATGTTCAAAATGGTATATATTTTACCGGCAAACTGTGAAATCCAGGCATTGTATAGGATGTTTGGGCACTTGACCGGAAAAATTTTATCCTTGATGAACAGTAGCTGTAAAACCAAATTCACGATTTGCGTATGAAATAAACGGAAAACGCCCGCGCGTGTTTCAAATGACAAATTTGTCATCGATGTTTATGAATTTAACAACCATTGGTTATGAGTTGGCGACAATTGTCGCTTTGTCGCCATGCTGGCTCGAATGCTACCTATATGTAACGCTTTTTCTCGCTATTCCTTCTGCATTACAATTTTCTTAACTGCCTTAGCTTTTCTCATTCCTTCTACATGTCCGAGCTTTCTAAGACTTCTTTTTTTTTCTTTCTGTCACAAGCTCTAGGCCTTCATACAGTTGGTGTATTTTCTGTAATTTGAAATTCGTAATATTATTAAAGTCAGTTAATTTTCGAATATTAAAATTTATATTTTAATTCTAATTTTTTATCTTTAGGATCAAACCAGTCCCTGAAGAGTTGTGTGGAGGACCATTGGCCTTCTATAGTTCAGCCACTCCTGATGGAAGCAAAAACGGCACATTTTTTCTCGACCTGTCGGATCTTTCAAATCTGTGAGTACGAAGAACTCTAACCTCAAAAACGTTTTCATTCCAAGTTATTTGATAACACCCATCACCTAACGCAAAACAAAATGACGTCATAAAATGCAATACCGGCGATGCATAAGAAACATTGCGTAGTTACTATACAGGGTGCCCCAAAAATCTTGACCGCCCCTCTTAATTCCCTAAATATTAATCCCAGACATATGTACTAAATTGGAAAGTGGCGTAAAAAAAAGGTGCAGAATTTTATGAAATCGATTAAAATTGCAGAGGATTATTTTGTGAAGGAATACAAAATTTAAATTTTTGTATGGTCCCTGTACACAAAAATGTCCATTTAGTAAAATGTTCCCCATACTCCAATAAATTAATATAGCCTGCCAACAATTAGCGGCTACTTCGAATATCAAAGGGATATCCGATGTTCCCTGAGAAGTACACCTCTATTCCCTTAGGATATGGTTGCCGTTATTTTTTTAGTCCTCCTTCCCTCCTATTTCCAAGATGGACCCATTTTAGCTCTATTCCAACTCCCTTCTCCTCCCTCTAAATCCCGCCTTCCTCAAAATCAATGATATCGCTCAAAGTCACCAACAACTGTAAACTATAAAAAAAATTAAAATAGAATGTAAATCTAAAAATAAGAACATGAATACTTTTTTTTTGTCTAATATCATAAGGGGGGGGGCGAATAATCATCCCTGACAGGGAAGTTAATTAAAATCTTTTGCCAGGGATATATTTTCACGAGCCGGGGAAATCTCGTTAATTCGCGCCTAGCTCATAGAAACTATTGTTTCTAACTAAAATTCTTTTCCTACGGCCGGTAGGCGGTTAAAAAAGGTGATTCTGATTTCTAAGGTTAGAAAGACTTTACTGGCAGATTGTGCATGAGAATTTGCCAGTGAGGAACAATGAAAAAGGACATCACCATTGTAAGCTCGGTGGTTTAGACCCCGATCCTGGGCACTTCTATGATTATTCCATCACTCTGCTACCTTACATTATTGAACATGGGGAGTTTGGGAAGGGTGGCCGCACCAGCACTGTGCCATTTGCGCCTCTCCAGAGACCACCGTCCAATAAAACGGATTCTCACGACTGTCGTCATCGCTAACTGACCAATCACAGTCCATGACGAATCATACCCTAAAAGTTTTCGAACAGAAAACAGGCACTCTAGTTTTTATTCTAAAACTCGGAACACGCTATTGCTAATCGAATATGTAACTCTCGAAATATGTAACCCATAACCAGAAACTTTGCTTCTGACCATGAGCCAAGCAGCATGCGCTTCTCCTTGCTTTGATTTGAACGTTTCTGTAAATATGTTGAGTTTCTATTAAATATCTTGTATAGCTTTCCTTTACATCATATTGATGTAATCTTCTAGACGCAATATGCGCATCTCCGACCTTGGCAGAGGCGTAGTCAGAGGGGAAGCTGTGTGAGTTATAACCCCCGCTCATCGCAATGAAATTTTGTATATTTAACATAGGAATATATGAGTTGTAGCTCTGTAACCCCTCCCATTAAGCCTATAACCCTCCCTTATGAACTTTCTGCCTACGCCACTGGAACGGTTCATCGAATCCAACAATATCATATATATATTCCTTATTAAAATACATTTAAATGTGTGAATTTATCTGCGCTTTGCGGTCTCTGTTTTTAGACAATCTAAGTAGCGTTTGTGAAAGTGTGGACTGGATCTAAAACCTTAAATACAGTGATTAGTATGCCACAGTCACTGGCGTACGCAGGGGGTGTTGATGGGGGTTGTAACCCCCCATTGCAATGAAATTTTGTATATTTAACATAGGAATATGTGAGTTGTAGCTCTGTAACCCCCCATTGAGCCTATAACCCCCTTTAAGAACTTCCTGTGTATGCAGTGATTAGTATTCAAATGCTATCCTTATTGTCCAAACGAAATCAGACCGAAATGAAGCAACTCTGAAGCAGTGACGTAGGAGAGAGGGGCCCAACGACTCAAGCCTTCTATTGGATATCAAAACACATTATTTTCTCTAAGGCCGCATCACATGATCGTCATTAAAGCCACTTGCACCCACCCACCCCATAATTTTTGAATAGCTACATTACTACTCTGAAGGCAGTGGATTTGTAAGTCACGTATTTTACTTTCAATCAAAAATCAAGTCAGGAATGAGATTAAAGCGCATAAAATGTGGATTTTGAAAAGATCTCTAAATGATAACTGCTAAGCACATCTAGCTCAAAAAGAAAAAGCCTTTAAACTACTATGCAGAAGAAGATTAATTTATTGTTCTTTGTAGTGTTAATAACAGCGAAAGGAGAGAACTTCTTATGCTCTACAACTGAAGCCATTTTGTTTTAATAACGATGTCTTCAGCCTTTTTTTACATCCTTCTTTTATCGAAGTGATTTTTCTTAGATCTCTCCCACGTATTCCAAGCGTGCCCGTTCCTACACTTATCTCAGCTATTTTAAATTTTTGTTTTGCAATAAAAAATTCATCTGCAAGTCGTTTCCTACACAGGCATTTAAGCTCCAAGGTATTATATATGTAGCAAAGTATAACCCATATAATTAATCTATATGGTGATATATATATTAACGTACATAATATTTTTATTCGTCTGGTTTCCACAATTTCGTTCTCAACTAATTTTGTTTTGTTTTAGACCTAAATATCAAACCGCGACCTTAGCACTGCATGAAGGCCATCCTGGCCACCATCTTCAGGTATTCTACTGCCTATTATTTATTTATTTATTTATTTATTTATTTATTTATTTATTCTTTTATAAAGAAAGCTCAATAACTTTAACTATAAAATCGAATGAACTTTAAATATTTTTCTTATAAATTAGAACTCTTATATCCTCGAACAAGAAGACGGTCCAATGTTTCGAAGACGCGTCCAATATCCCTTGAATGCGGCTTGTTTCGAGGTAAAGAAATCCTTAGATAATAGTGCAACATTAATTTTACACTAACGGTTCTTAAGTGTATGTGTGTGAATCCCCCTTTGAAGAAATATAAAGACAATTCTGCAGTTTGGAGATCACAAAATTGGTGGTAAAGTTTTGTAATAATATTTTTAAACATTATATAACAAAAAAAAATTTTTTTTGGCACTCACGTTTTGTGGCTTAAAATAGAATTTTTTGACATACTTTACAAATTAAAATATTGTTCCTCTTTCCAGGGACAACACAATCACTACAGAAGTAGTTGGCAATGAACCACTGGCGGATTCAAGGTGGAGCAATGGGGTGATCGCCCCATTGTCCCCATGGATCCGCCAGGGATTTATTTTAATAATAAAATTGCAACATAGACTACATTTCACCGTTCTTTATTGCAGGGTTGGGCGTTGTACAGTGAGTACCTCGGCAATGAAATGAACCTATTCGAGGATAAGTACATGTTGTGAGTCTTGCATAGATTCAGTCTTTGTCCTATAATTTAATGAGTGTTAATAATCGTCTATTTTATAACCTATGCCTTTTAATAAAATCGTCGTGGAATCTCAAACATTTTAATAATAATAAATATTTTATTTAGATATGGTCATTTATCAGAATCGATATTCCGAGCATGCAGATTAGTAGTAGATACAGGAATTCACGCCTTAGGGTAAGATGCTATTCATTATGTCAAGTATCGCAATACATGTCGTTAACTATGCATTGTTTTCATTTATGTACGGGTTTATGTTGATTGTATGAAGGCTTCCCACGCACCCGCAAAGTCTGGACTTGTCAGGGAACTTAAAGCAATCCCTAAAATTTAGGGGAGTGTCGGGGGAAAAACGACATTTTTGATTAAGTCTGGAAAAGTCATAGAAAACCTTAATAACTTCTATCCTAAATAACTAAATTTTACATGAACGTGGGGTTATTTGCCTCGAAACCAAAGTTCAATTTAAAGTTTTGTTTGTGATTAATCAGGGAATTTTGTCGGAACAGTCAGGGGGAAAACCTAGGAAAGTCAAGGAATTTTGTCGAAAAAGTTAGGGGAAAATCTAGGAAAGTCAAGGAAATTTTTCGGAAAAGTCAGGGGGAAAATCTCGGAAAGTCAAGGAATGTTGTCGGAAAAGTCAGGAGGAAAACCTAGGAAAGCCAAGGAATTTTGTCGGAAAAGTTAGGGGGGAAAACCTAGGAAGGTCAAAGAATTTTGTCGGAAAACTCAAGGGAAAATCTAGGAAAGTCAGGGATTTCTTCTCTTCCTTCAACGTGAATGAGAACTCTGGTATGTATCGTTTTACATAATGTGTACTTTGCATTATATGTCATATTTTCACGCATTATCCGGTATTCCGGATAAAAGTGAGGTTTACTTTTGTCGAAAAGCCCTGTGTTATATTACATGCCGCAAAATTCGAGTTGCTTTTACGGGTCGTAAAATATCGAACAGGTTCCGGCATTTGAACGTAAAGCTCCACCGTCCTTATTTTATCCGGCATGCTGAAAATGACTAGTTGGTCAAATTCTAGGATATGATGTTCTTCAAATTATCCGGTATGTCACCTGATACGTGAGAATAAAGAATTGCAGTGGCCGACTGTACCATCTTGCCATCCGGCGATCATAGGATGTAGGGCCATATTCAAAATAAATTGCCTAGTGGCAGGGGTGGAGTGGGCCTCCGGCCAACCGGACTCCGGGCCGATGTGCCCTCATGGGCTATAGGCAGTGCTCGAATTGGGGAGCATGCGGGGAAGGGAGGATAGCATACCCCCACCTTTTATAAAATGTAGAAGCGTACCCGCACTTTTTGGTGACGGGAGACGCCGGGGAAAACTCTTGGAATTGGGGGGTATGGCATACCACCACTTTTTTAATATACAAAAAGTGTTCCTACAATTTTTAGTTACTTATCCTCGTCAGTATCTGACAATTTAAACTATCAGATAAAGGCAGGCATTTGTCAGTTCCTTTCATGTAGAGGCACCATAATAGGCGACCAACATCACCCCTGTATATATTTATATCCAAACAAGCTTAAATCAGAATTAAAAAGCTTTAATCTAATTAAAACTCAGCTTACCCGAAAACAGTACTCGTAACGACTAACAGAGTCATTTCTGTGTCGTTGGCTGACCAGGTGTACAATATCGCTGCCCTTACAAATTCAATATTTTATTTAATTAATAATTTTATATGTGCAGTGTTTACTTATATATATATATATATATATATATATATAGTTTTAAACTGTTATCATGAAAATGAGAAATATTTTTTTAATTTTTATTGTCATAAAATGAAGCAAAGATCATAGATATTATCTTCAATCTTTGGATCAAAGACAATATAATGATATAATAAACGATCTGTGTTCATCCCTGGATTTAACCACCCAGGTACGGAGCATTTTTTGCACCCTCGCTAGAGATTTCCCTGACTATTTATTAAACCATTGAGCCCAAAACAAGTGCATCATCTTTAACTGAGATCCGATCTCTGGTAGAGTTAATCGCGTAAATTTTTATGTAATTACATTTAATTTGTCGTTTAGTAATCTAAAACCCCTTAATCTTTTTCAAGATGGAGTCGAGAACAAGCAATCGATTTCATGCTTGAGAATTCAGCTTCAAGTGAAGGGAATGTTAGAAATGAAGTGGATAGATACATCGCATGGCCAGGACAAGTAAGAACGTTTTCTGCAAACACTATGCCCTTACTTTAACATTAGCGCAAGTTTTATATGTAATTTTCTAACCTGTGTTCGCTGTATTTACTTATTTCTTTATTTTTGATATGTGTGATAATTGAACTCAAGTAAACGTATAGTGCTCCTTTCTACCCCCCCCCCATGTAAAAAATCCTGGCTGCGCCTCTGGTTGATGCTATCCATATTTCCTTCAAGATTCCTTTATAACCTCACTTGGAGTACGATATCATTGCAACACAATCAAAAACTTTGCGTATTTTCAGGCATGCTCTTACAAGTTTGGGGAAATCAAGATAAAGACCCTTCGAGCTAAAGTTGAAGCAGTTTTTGGTAAGATAAATTTACGCTTTTATTATTTTTTCATGTTGGTAGGCCCCATTAAATCAGATGTCGATGTTAGAAGGCCGCATTAAATTAGATTTTGATGTTAGAAGGCCGCAATAAATTCGATGTTGATGTTAGAAAGCTGCATTAAGTTAACTGTAATGTACAAAGGCCTCGTGCATTTCGATTATGTCAGTCAATCAAGGAATATTATTTCGTTAAATTTCATCTACTCTTTTATACTTTACTTAGGTTCGTTTTAAGCATTTTAAGATTATAATACAAATATAAAAGACGAACAGAATCATATTAATAAAAGTAAACTGATTGTTCTGCAAAAGTTTAATTCGATTTCGAAAATTTAATTTAATTTAAATTAAAACAAATTGAAATTTTACATGTCATATAAAAATGCAGCTAATATGTGGTTGCTCCCCGTCCCCCAATAATTTTGACAACCCTATGTCGATGTTTAATTAAACATTAACTCCCACCAGGCACAGAAAAATTATTATTTTCTTTGCGAGTATTTGATCATCTAACACAAATACATCATCTTCCATGATGAGAGAATTACTCTAATTAATCATGGCCGATGATGTGTTTGTATTAGATGATTAAATAACCCCAAAGAAAATGATAATTTTTCTGTGCCTGATTGAAGTTGGGGCGATTCATGCCCATTCATCATGCCGACGTAGCTGCTACCTTCTCCCTAATAAAAAGGTTCCCAGGATATACCGCCTGACCTACCCATCGTTAGGATGGTCATGCCAGACAGGCCTTTAGACCAGGTGGGCGCCATCGAGAGGTGAATGCCATTAACGGTAGATGAGAAGATGCACCGAATTGTCCTGATGGGGAACCTTGAACTGGGAACAACAGGAGAACATACCACCTATTGAAGGTAGTGGCTATGCACACCATCAACGGTTGACAGCGGGGCCAGACATCAACGCTTCCTTCACATTCCAACATCAGGGGACCGCTGACCAATCAGCTGACCCAAGATGGATATCTTCATCTCAAGCCAGCCAATGAGATGATGGAAAGATCAGACGAGAAAAACTTTCACCACGAAAGGACATTTGACTACCTGATCGGCTAGTAAACTGTCCGCACGTTCCTCTGCTTCCAATGTCCGAATCGAGCAGCGTATGATGTATGTCGAAACGTCATCTGTAACCCGTAGTAATATGTGAGTGTAACTAGTGTATGTAAATGGTATAGTTTTCTGTTATAAATAAATTGATGAAATAATGAGAAATCAACCTTCTGACGAGTAAAAGTTGCACACCGTGCTACGAAGTTGAAGAATACTGGCCTATGCACAATCTGTGAAAGGAATGACTAATTAGTAGCACGGTGGGTACCCCTCCAAGGCACCCCACTCTATAGTGCCTCCACTACAGGGGTACCTGAACAAAGTCGAGCCTACATCCCTTCTGTTTCAGAAAACCATTCTTTTCTTTGCGAGTATTTATTTAGTCATCTACGTTGATGGTTTACATCGTTGAAACACAACAAATCGCGAGATACTCACTTAATATGCAATTTATTGATTTTGTGTGGTATTCTTTTACGTTTACAACTGGAGTGGATCCAGAAAATACTTTGGGGGAACAAAGCTTGCAAATCAATGTATACATCTTCTCTGGGGCGAGGAGGGAGGTGCAGAACCTGAAAACCAATGTTGAGACCTAAAGAAAAAGGGTAAATTTGTTATTTTGAACGGTACGCTTGTGCCCTTTGCCCCGCCCGAATCCGCCATTGGTCTGCAGCAGGAGTCTTCAACCCGCGGCCCACGTGCGGCCCGCTGGCTCATGAAAAATACAAATTGTTTCACACAAAAATACACTCCTTGCTCCCTGTGAATCTTAAGTCTATGTATTGTATTTTATTCTGTTCACATTCAGCAATAAATATTTTAAAACCATAGAAAACTAAACACACGGTCTTCCCTTAATCATATTTTACTTTAATTTTCTTGCGTATATGGGTATTAAAGGTAGTCTTATTGATTTGCAGTGCAACAGTGATTTTAAAATAAAATTCAACTTATGACTCATTTAATGACAAAAATTAATTAAATTTAATGACAAAAATTAATTAAATTTAATGACAAAAATTAAGTAAATTTAATGACAAAATTAAAATTAATAAAAATAAAATGCAGTGACAGAATAACTATTATTATCAAAAGGAAAATAAATATAATCTTAAATTTGGTAAGAAAAGACAAAGAAAAAAATAGCACATGCAATCATCTCTTACCACTGAATTTAACTATGTATGTATTTATTTTGCATGTAACCTCCATAAGGCGGAAACCTGCATACTACGGAATTTTTTCCGGTCCCGTGAGTTTCCGCCTTAGACAGGTTTCACTGTATATGTACATTCAATTCCACAGGCGGATCCAGAAAATATTTTCGGTGTGATAGGGGGAAAACCAATATAGAGATCTAAAAAAAACAGCATCAAAAGCCAATCCAGAGGATCGCACCTACGGCCCCTGGATCCGCCTTCCTTTAACCCTAATATTGCTGGTATATATATAAGTATATATATACAGTAGTGCGGCCCGCGAACCAACAAAAATAAGCAAAATTGGCCTCTGGACTGAAAAAGGTTGAAGACCCCTGGTCTACAGCTTGAGCCAATTTTTATTCACGATCACAACTGAATTAACTTAACTGATGTGAAGTTAAGATAGTTACTAAGTTCTTACGTATTTACACGGCCAACTAGATTACTACTTCTAGTAAGTAAATCTAGTTGTAAAGTAAGTTGTAAGTAATCTAGTTGTAAAGTTGTAAGTGAATCTAGTAGTAAATCTAGTTGGCCATGCGTATTTACTACATAGTTCTTTGGCCCAGATGCTCTTGCGCCATAAAAAAGCCAAACAATCAATACTACATAGTTCTAAATCACTTTCTCTTTCCTTTCTCTACCAATAGATGACGCCACTCGTCTATTAAAATAATTCTTTTTCTTTATAAATTTTCCGTTCTAGTTTTTCTCTATAACTGTTTGCACGTAATCGTTCTGAAGAAGAAGAATATATCCGTCGAAACAGTTGTAAACGAATTTTGAATGTGTAGCTGTGATTGATTGCGTTTTTGCTCAATAATAGGCTTACAGTTACTATACCTGGCTTCGCACAAAGAATGTACTTACTATAAGCGTAGAGTTATATGGGCCCGTGGGGCCCAAGCCGCCCAATAATTTGAAATAAATTACAATTTTACATATACTGTAATGTACAAATGTACAAAGTATGTGCTTGGGCCCCCAATAAATTTGAAAACTCTACGCTGATGGTACTTACCATTCTTCCCTTTATTCTACATATATATTTTTATCAAAGGAAAGATGCTTACTTATGGCGCTTTGTAAACGAAGATTAAAACACGAAAGAAATATCATTAAATTACACAACTGATACCAATAATATTTATTCGGTTCGTTCCAAAGCTTAAAACATTCGAATAACGACGAATTTGGCGCAAATGACAGTAAAACGGCTGAAAGATTACCAATCATCACTGAAAGTCGAATTTCGTTGCTAAATATGGTCCTGAGCATAGTCCTTGGAATGGGAACGATAAATAATTTAGTTTATCCCTACCGAACGAAATCATTTATCATAATTTTTTTATTATCATTATGAAACATTATTTCAGAAACTGTTTCATTTATTTTGGGTTATTGTATTTTCCCCAAATGAGGGTAACCCTAATGTCCCCTTGTGTAAGGCATTACGAAGAACCGATTTAATACTGCAATATTTTTATAGGCCCTTACAAAATAATCAAGAACTGCTAAGCCTAACCGACGTAGTCATCAACTGTGTCTGTTGAATCATTTTTGAAGATT
>QLNU02014176.1:66195351-66229230 GCA_006491805.2 Dysdera silvatica
GGTTACAGCCATAATATACTCCCTTATGTATGCCAGTGCCACCTACTTCTTAAATAAAAACGTTCATTATTAACCAGAACGAAAAGTCACTCATATCGACTTTATCAATTCATGGATAAACCTACCGCAAGGGAGATTATCTTTATACAAGGGAATCATTATCTTTACAAGGGAGGTACTTTATCGTTACAATTTAAGCTTACATAATAGACTTTTTGTATGGAATAAGCATGTACAGTTAGAATGAAATTTTGCACCATATTGATCGTAATTACTAAACCCACAAAATAGTGCAAAAATTAAAATTAATAAAAATAAAATGCAGTGATAAAATAAATATTTTTATCAAAAGGAAAGAAAACAAATATTGTCTTAAAGTTCGCAAGATAAGACAAAGAAAAAAAAAAGCATATGCAGTCATCTCTTACCACTGAATTTAATTATGTATGTATTTATTTTACATGTAACCTCCATAAGGCGGAAACCTGCATACTACGGAATTTTTTTCCGGTCCCGTGAGTTTCCGCCTTAGACAGGTTTCACTGTATATGTACATTCAATTCCACAGGCGGATCCAGAAAATATTTTCGGTGTGATAGGGGGAAAACCAATATAGAGATCTAAAAAAAACAGCATCAAAAGCCAATCCAGAGGATCGCACCTACGGCCCCTGGATCCGCCTTCCTTTAACCCTAATATTGCTGGTATATATATAAGTATATATATACAGTAGTGCGGCCCGCGAACCAACAAGAATAAGCAAAATTGGCCTTTGGACTGAAAAAAGTCGAAGACCCCTGGTCTACAGCTTGAGCCAATTTTTATTCACGATCACAACTGAATTAACTTAACTGATGTGAAGTTAAGATAGTTACTAAGTTCTTACGTATTTACACGGCCAACTAGATTACTACTTCTAGTAAGTAAATCTAGTTGTAAAGTAAGTTGTAAGTAATCTAGTTGTAAAGTTGTAAGTGAATCTAGTAGTAAATCTAGTTGGCCATGCGTATTTACTACATAGTTCTTTGGCCCAGATGCTCTTGCGCCATAAAAAAGCCAAACAATCAATACTACATAGTTCTAAATCACTTTCTCTTTCCTTTCTCTACCAATAGATGACGCCACTCGTCTATTAAAATAATTCTTTTTCTTTATAAATTTTCCGTTCTAGTTTTTCTCTATAACTGTTTGCACGTAATCGTTCTGAAGAAGAAGAATATATCCGTCGAAACAGTTGTAAACGAATTTTGAATGTGTAGCTGTGATTGATTGCGTTTTTGCTCAATAATAGGCTTACAGTTACTATACCTGGCTTCGCACAAAGAATGTACTTACTATAAGCGTAGAGTTATATGGGCCCGTGGGGCCCGAGCCCTTCAATAATTTGAAATAAATTACAATTTTACATATACTGTAATGTATAAATGTACATAATATGTGCTTAGGCCCCCAATAATTTTGAAAACTCTACCCTGATGGTACTTACCATTCTTCCCTTTATTCTACATATATATTTTTATCAAAGGAAAGATGCTTACTTATGGCGCTTTGTAAACGAAGATTAAAACACGAAAGAAATATCATTAAATTACACAACTGATACCAATAATATTTATTCGGTTCGTTCCAAAGCTTAAAACATTCGAATAACGACGAATTTGGCGCAAATGACAGTAAAACGGCTGAAAGATTACCAATCATCACTGAAAGTCGAATTTCGTTGCTAAATATGGTCCTGAGCATAGTCCTTGGAATGGGAACGATAAATAATTTAGTTTATCCCTACCGAACGAAATCATTTATCATAATTTTTTTATTATCATTATGAAACATTATTTCAGAAACTGTTTCATTTATTTTGGGTTATTGTATTTTCCCCAAATGAGGGTAACCCTAATGTCCCCTTGTGTAAGGCATTACGAAGAACCGATTTAATACTGCAATATTTTTATAGGCCCTTACAAAATAATCAAGAACTGCTAAGCCTAACCGACGTAGTCATCAACTGTGTCTGTTGAATCATTTTTGAAGATTTCTCTCGAATGTATCGAATGCAGTTTTGACATTCTATCTATCGCTTCTATACATGGTTACAACAGTCCTTGAATTTTATTTTGCCAAGTCAGGGCCCTTGAAAAGTAATTGAAAACTGCCAAAAATGTGGTTGGTCTTTGAAAAGTCCTTGAATTTTTCTCAAAGCCTTTTTTAAAATTTTGGCAAAAGAATCGGTGGAGGGGGGGAGACATTTATCCTTATTTCCGGAACAAAGCCAGTAGTGCTTTGGACACACACCCTTCCTCCCTCACCTGCTAAGCCAACGCCACCTAGAGGACCAGGAGGCACCTGGAGTCTTCCAGGTGGCGTTGGCTAAGCACGGCTGATACAAGGGGTACAATAAGCGTAGCTTTTGCTAGCAGTGTGCCAAGTTGAAAAGGAGCAACATAATCAAACACTCTAATTTCAGTGTTATGCTTATAATGTCTTGCATTTTTAATTAAATTTTGTATACTAGTATATTGTCGTGGATAATGTAGGGTCCTTGAAAAAAAAAATATTTGGTTCTTGAAAAGTCCTTGAATTTCATCAGGACAAAAGAGTGGGAACCGTGCTATAGTAATTTCAGCTTATTTACCTTTATTACTTTATAGCGTCGCTCATCTAGAATAATGTCATCTTTGGAAAATAATAGAACGTTTCAAATACTCATAACTTCATTATTTCTTTTTCAGGTAATAGGTTTGATCTCAAAGACTTTCACGATGTAGTATTACGTAGTAGCGGCTCTCTTAGTTTCTTGGAGAAACAAGTAGATGACTATATAACTAAGCATAAGGAATTGAACTGCTGTTCTGAATAACAAAAATTGGCATTTAGCTCCTGTATTTTATCATGTAATGCATATATATAAAAGACTGGTGCCTAAAGTATTTTAATTCAGAGTTTTTGATTTTTCAAGTTTCGGAAAATGTATAGTAACGATACTCTCCATTTACAAGTAGGAGCACTGCCTAAGTTACAATAGTATTTTCAATAATGAATCATAAATGTTTCTTTTGTTTCTTTTACTTCTTTGTTTGGATTTTACCCTCCCAAAACTGTTTAAAGTACCATCAGGAACTGGATCATGAGGTTACCGGGATCGCTCAATCACGGTTAGCTTGTTTGTTTGTTTGGCTTTTTTATGGCGCAAGAGCATCTGGGCTATACTGCGCCAGGTTCGCTTGCAAGCAGTTATACCCCTGCCTGGTTGAAATTCGGGTTTGGGTTTCAGCTTCCCCAGAAAGCTATAACTCTCGGCCAATGGAGTAGAAAAAAGGACTTAGGGGGCTAGTCCCTTATATTGGACATCAAAACACATTTTCCCATTGACATTTCATCATAAAATCTTCTTTAAAAGCGCCTGAGCTCCCCCTCCCCTCCCCATGAGTTTTCGATTGCTACGCTATTACTCCCAACGTAGAATGGCTTTAATTGTTCTTGATCTGTAAAACCCAAATTACAACTTTAAATTTAGACACTTTTAGTTGCTTAATTTTTTGCATCATAGCGATTGGCTTCGTTTTTTCAGCAAGTGATACACACCTTTTCTAAATGACTGGAATTTCTAAACGTTTCATCCGTTACTATACTAAGGATAAATTTCGTTTAAACTTCCATGTTCTCTAACATTGATGAAAGAGAGAGAAAGAGAGAAAATACTACCGCCCCCTTTTTTATAGGATTATACAAAATTCAAGTTTAATATGCGAACGTTTGTTTGTTTGGATTTTTTATGGCGCAAGAACATCTGGGCTATACTGCGCCAAAATATGCGAACGTAGACATCGACGATCAGTGAAGTAGCTAAATTTTCTGTGCCCCTTAAGCAGAAAAGGTTAATGGAAGGTGAATGGGCTGTCGTAAAGCAGCAGGTCCACCTTTTTTCCTAGGAACCTATTAAAAGCCTAGGGAACCAATGCTTTTCGGTAAGCTATTTTTTTAACCGTTAGAAATTAACTCAAATTAACGGCACTGTCGGTGAACACTTCACCACTGCGCCACCGCAGGGCTTGTCCAGAAATAAGGAAATTTGCCCAATAAGAAACTACTTTAACAAATGGCTTTCATGTTCCAAGACGAGACTGGCGGCTTAGCGTGAACTTGCAGTTAAACCGATCTGTTGGCTTAACGTGAACTTGAAACTATAATACGCTTAAACGCTACCATGCTTACTAAGAATCGATCTTAGTATAGTGAGCTCAAACGTAGCGGCTACTGGCGCCGTTTTTACATCTGCATAACTTTAAATTCAAAGATATAACAATTCTCTTTATTACTTCATTGTGCTCCCATATCTTTGCATTGCGATCAAAATAGAGAATTAATAAAAACCACAGGGACCTCGAAATATAGCCTACACTCCAACAACAGGAACCTTGAAATATGGACTTCCCTTCAATCACAAGAACCTTAAAATACAGACTTCCTTCCAACCACATCAAATTTATCTTGTCTATAAAAAATATAGGCAATTTTTTCTTCTTGTGGTTGTTGAAAGTCCTTACACTTGCTGCCATAAGAATAAAGGAATTACAGAGGCCATGCAAAGACCCTCTTTGTTTTCACAGAATTCAACGAAAGCTCATTGGAAGATTTCCCATACATTGTTCTTCGCAACTTTCACAACTAACCTCTGTAAACTCCCAGCAGTATGTAATTCCAAGTCAATGGCTAACCTTGGCATGTTTGGCCTCCGGCCTATGAACACTTCCCATCTTGCATCTCCTGTCACCAGCACAGGCCTGTAGCCAGGATGAAGGGGAAACTGGGGCAAGTCATAAAAGGCAAAGGACATATGGGGCACAGGACACTCGGGGACTGTCATAGGGGCAACTGAGGCACGAGCATGGGTCAACTGGTGCCACTTCCCTGCTGGCATCGACTTGGCTATAGACTTGCACTAGTATAGAAGGAAACGGTAATAAAAATAGAAAATAACTCCGGTTGGGTATCTATAATTAAAAGTGAAGTGTTTAGAGCTCGATAGCCAAACTGAACCAAATTAGGTGCAGAAAGTCCTGGAACCAGAAGATTTTGATTTCTAAAAAAATTTAGACATTCCCGAAGTCTGGTATTAGCATTACTAATTTTTTGGTAATAAAATTTTACCAGCAACGCACATCAGTCCTATCAAACAAACGCGTAAAATGTTTTTTTAATCTTTCTTGTATCCACTAATTGATATCAGTTTGATGAAATGTGTATAATCTAGCTGTTTTTCAGAGAAAATTTGCATATTTACGAAATTCCAGGGTCGTTTTTCCTTTAGTGGCGAATTTCGACTACTTTTTTTTTCCATCTAAATCCCATTGTTCCAAGAGTACACCAAATTTGGTTCAACAGCTTTTTTGCTATTGGACTCTAAACACCTCATCTTTAATTATAGCCACTCTGTATAACTCTGTAATACTCTCTCCTATAATCGGTAATAACGACTACACTGTTTCTACTAGCCAATCCTTCTGCACCTCTTTAAATAACCTACAACTTGACGACGACGACCTCATGGTCTCATTCGATGTAATTTCTCTCTTCACTTGCATTCCCACATCACTTGCAATCGACACCGCACTTACACGCCTCCAAAATGACACAACACTACATGAACGCACTTCACTAACACCTCACGACATCTGCACATTGTTGAAATTTTGTCTGGACTCTGCTGTGTTCTCCTCAAATGGTTCTATCTATAGACAAGTTTTTGGCACTGCCATGGGATCTCCGGTCTCAAGTGTTGTAGCTAACTTGGTTATGGAGTCATTTGAGGAAACTGCTTTGTCTTCACCGAATTTTAACATTAAATTCTGGAAAAGATACGTCGACGACACGTTTGTTGTACTTAAAACTAATACACTCCAAAGCTTCTTCCATTACCTTAATAACTTAAACTCACATATAAAATTCACATACGAAACAGAACAGAACAATAAACTCCCTTTCCTAGACGTTCTTGTACACAGATCTCACGATAACTCAATCTTCACCTCAGTTTACCGTAAACCCACACATACAGACAGATATCTCGATTTTAAATCGCATCATCCAACATGCCACAAAGCTTCCGTTGTTAAAACATTAAGTCTTAGAGCGAATTCTCACTGCAGTAATGAAACACTTTCAAACACAGAAACAAAACACATACACACGGCACTTAAAAATAATGGATACCCTAAACGATTCATTCTCAGAAACTGTAGACCCAATAGTACATCTTTAAACAATACATCTCACACCCGCATATCTATTCCATATATTCACGGCATTTCCGAAACAATCTCTCGCATCCTTAAAGAGGCAAATATCAAAACATTCTATTCCCCTGTCACAACACTTCGCAAACAACTTACAAAAGTTAAAGACCCAGTTCCACCAGAAGATCTCACAGGCGCCATATACCAAATACCATGCAAAGACTGCAACAAACATTACATAGGACAAACAAAAAGAATGATCAAAACAAGAAAAAAAGAACACAAACAAGCACTCGCGAAAGGAGACATAGCCTCACGTCTGGCAGAACACGCTTTACAACACGGACACGAACCCGACTGGGACTCAACAAAAATACTACACCGTCACATCACAAACAAGAATAGTAGACTCTTCTTAGAATCTTGGGAAACTTACAAACTACACGGGAAAGCCATTAATACATCACAACCACTTCCAGAAACTTATAAACAACTCTTACTCTGAAATGTATGAGACATCCCCAAATTAGGTAACCCGCAGTGTGGGTTTCTCATTGGTCCCTATTGGGGTTCTTCCATGATTCTATTGGAGGCCTCCCATTGGTTCTCATTGGGTTTTCCCATTCTGCGGGACTACTCTGATGAAGGGTTTTCCAGAAATTTCAAGTATAAAAAAGAGACAGAAACATAACATCGTCATTACTCCTGATGAAGGACTGCTGCTGATGCGTCCGAAAGCTTGAGTGATCTTTTTCATTGCTATTTTACCAGTGGTTAACCTTTTGTATAGAAAGGAAAAAAATCGTTATTGATACTACAGGCGTAACCAGAAAGTTCGTAAGGGGGTTGGGGGTTATAGACTCAGAAATGAGGGGTTACAGAGCTGCAACTCGTATATTCCTATGTTAAATATACAAAATTTCATTGCAATGGGGGTTACAACTCCCAAACCCTCCCCTGGCTACGCCTATGATTGATACACACTTTCTTGCCAATGGCCGCGTACGTTTCGCCGTACTTTTCATGACATGTAACAATGTTTCTTAAATTTTGTCAAGCCCAGCTTTCTGCGACAAACCTCCGAAGGTTTCGTAAGTACGTGCCAACGTTTTGAAGGTGGGGGGCGAGAGATCTTTTACGGTCACTGCTCGTGGCCGTAAAAGATCTCTCGCCACAAATCCCCAACAGTTATTATAAAATGTTAATTAGATGTTAATTCGTTAATTAAATAGTTAAAATAAACTGAATTACAAAACAACAACCACTTGAACGATTTCAATTTTACTGATTTCGCAGAGCACCAAGCTTTAAGATTGATAGTTTAGACGTTATGGGCACTGTAAAAGTAGTGTGTTTGACGGTATGGTGCCGACATCTATTGACAGAAAATGAAATTAGAATCCAAGGTTCTTTCAGCTTTGCTACATTAGTGGCAATGTTTAATGTTATTTTTGAAGTTAAAATTTTAATAGTATTCCTCGATAGTTGGGTGGGGGATATGCCTTTCGTCCATTCTCCTCTGAGACTGGAAGTGAAAAAAACCTGCCCCCCCCCCCCTCCACCACCTGCCTGCATGAACAATTTGTAAAACAGCGTCGAAATTTTAAAGAAATTCTGTAAATTATGCAATTTTTTCCATGACAAATCCTTACAGTTGATATTAAATAAAACTTTCTTTGATTCAACTAAACTTTGAAGACTTCGAGGCAGTAAAAACAAGGCCATGCAATCTCTATAATACCTTTTAGCAATATATATAAATACTTGCATCATTTCATTAAAATTTTTCTTGCTTCTTCATTAGCTTTTTTTAAGTATTACCTGCCTTGATATACTGACTTATTTCTGATTTTTATGTTTATGTCCAAACGGTAATTAAAAAATAGACCCTTACTTTTTCGTTAAGTAATATTTAAAGAAGAGTTCCGTGGCTAGATGTGTACAGGGTGTTTGGCAGGACACTTGCTTGGGGGTGTCAGACTTTGTTAGGGTGTCAAATTTACATTATCCGTATTTTCTTTGAAAAATTGCTACATATAAAAGATTCATTACAATTTACGTATGCAGAAATGTATAGAAAAGTAATTTGCACAATATTTGTTTTTCTTTCTTATAATTTGAATATTTAGCGAGTATATGAGTTTTAGGGAGGGGGTCGTCACGAAATTTACGGAGTGTAGGGTGCGTAACAGACTCCCTGAGCGTGTTTAAAAAAAAAACGGGTTCCGTAGGCCAAAAAATGTGAAAACCACTGGCATATAACTTTACGCTAAAATAGTCACGAAATACCATTTTACAACAGTGCCGGATTAATATGTTTATGGGGCTTTAGCCTGGAAGAATGGAATGGGCCCCTTAATGAAAGTGTCCCTCCCGATATTCATGTTTATCAATAATTATTATCTCTCGGACATTTGTAAAACAAAACAAAATTTAAATAACGCTTAAAATTTAGTAATACTTGGTCCTTCCAAGACACCAGTGGGGCCCCAAAACCACAGAGCTTTGGGCAAGGGCCCAGTTGGCTTATATATGAATTCCTCATTGTTCTTTTATTTTTTATGTTGTTTATGACACAATATCAGCGGCATTAGATCGTGCAATCATACACAGCAGCAAGATATGCAACAACAGATTTTGGTAACAGCTGATGATGAATGCATCGTTTTGCTGTGAGTGTAAAAATAATAACGAGTGTTGGTGATCTGCGTAAGTACATTAATGAAGTACACAGTATTTTTATAATGTATTGGGAAGTACTTTCCAGGAATCAAAAAACTTCAAAACTCTGCACAATATAAAAATATTCTCATTCCTATCAAGAAATTATTCATTGTTGAATTATTGCGTACACGATTTCACTTTTTTGTCCTATTGATCTCAGTATTTTTTAGTAAAAACGACTATTGTAAAGCAATAATGGTGAGAATTTCCGAAGGCTTTGTGATTGCGCGTATACAGTACAATAACAAAAGAGATTCATTGTTCACATGTATATGCATTTCCTGTTTTGAAGCAATAGTTCCTCACCATTTCATTGTTGATTGATTCCTTCTCTTTTATATTAAATGAAACTAAACACCAGGGTGTAAGTTTTATTGTCTTCGATTCCCGAAGTTTATTTCTTTCTTATTCCTCAAGTGGGAAAAGTTCAGTGTCAAGCGAGTGAAAAAGTGTATAAAACCGATTACTGTCTCCCTTTGTTCAAAATAACTACTAGCACTCGAGTACGAAGCTTAATTTCTACTCAGCTTTCTATTACCATACGTGTTCGACTGCTTTGCCTACACTATCATCAGCCTTACGTAAAAGATGACTATTGGACTCTTGATTGGAATTCCATTGTTTTTCTTGGGCCTACAAGCAGGATCATGGTTCACAAATCTTGGAAACAGCACAGGTTTAAGCTTCAGAATCGGTTATGGAAATCAAGACTCGGGTAATGGTTCCACAGGAAGTGGAAGAAAAAGAAGGGAATTGCCTCGTATTCCCATCTATGCGTGGTTCAACGATTCTGAAGAGGCAGGTAAAAACCATCTCGCATGGAAGAACATACACGAGAATCGTCTTTTCCCAGCAAATTCTACTAACGCTAAAAAGGGTGAAAGAATCTTTTATCGTGGACACCTTTCAACCCCTTTTGCAGAAGAAATTGAAGATTCGCCGATTCTACTATTTTCCATATTACCTAATGGTGAAGTGAGATTCGCGAAAGCTAAAAATTTAACAACATTGCGTCAAGCAGAAGGAAGACGAACAAAGGATCACCTTCGAGATTCCTCTCCTCATCTAATTCATCTTTTCCAAGCACTTCAAAACTCTTCAACTGTAGCTGGCAAAAAGAGCATTGAGAGAGAAACTAACGAAACAGAACCTGCCAACGTCGAAGCTGGTGAGTTGGTTGAAATATTGCTTACGTTCGGAAATTGTATCCATCAACAAATGCAGAAACTTTTGCCCCTCTCCGCTTCCTCACGGATTATGAACCACGGCCTATTTTATAGATTTTATCCAAGACTTCTTGAAACAGCATTTATTGAATGTCGCGGGAATACTACGGATATAGTTTAGTTTATACTATGTTGTGTTTGTACTCAGTGGCTTAGGAAATGGGGGGTTGATGGGGCTCAAGCCCCATAATGGATATCAAAACACATCATTTTCTCTAACATCTCTAAATTCTCTAACTCTCGCATCTCACGATGTTCTTTAAAGCTACTCGAGTTCATAGGCGCAGGCAGGAAACCCATAAGGGTGGGGACTTATAGGCTTAATGGAGGGGGTTGCAAAGCTGCGACTCATATATTCGTATGTTAAATATACAAAATTTCATTGCAGGCTACGCCTATGCTGGAGTTACCCTATTACCTTTTAATTGCTACGCCACTGTTGGTGCTATTAAAAAAAACAACAGACTATTTTAGAAAATTGAGAAATTTTAATATCAAAATTAAAATAGTTTTTGTATCTCAATTAGCCCTAAATAACGTTTTCGCTCAAAATTATATATCCTCGATTTATATGCCTTAACCTAGATGCTCACACCTATGCATCTCGATCCATCATAGCATTGACAGCTAATTAAAATTACACAAGGGCCATCAAATCATAAAGGCCTCTATTAGAGGACCAGACAAAAATTTTTTATGAATCTTTTTTAAAACTTAATATTAAAAGTACACATCAATCTGTTATAATCTTATTAAGATGCTAATGTGATTACACCATTAATTGTAATTTACAATAACATAATTTATTTCTGTAAAATACTTTAGCATGTCATTTAATATAATAATATAATTTCAATTTAATGACAAATTATATATAATTTGTTATTTAATATAATAATTTAATGTCATTTAATATAATAATATAATAATTTAATGTCGTTTAATATAATAATTTAATGTCATTTATTATAATATAATAATTTCATGTCATTTAATATAATATAATAATTTAATGTCATTTAATATAATATAATAATTTAATGCCATTTAATATAATTATAAAATAATTTAATGTCGTTTAATATAATAATTTAATGTCATTTAATATAATAATATATCATTTAATATAGTAATATAAATAGTGGGTTTGTCGAAATTTCTAACCTGAGATGTAAAGTCCTTTTCTATTTTTGATTGATGTTGCAGCCCTACAAATATTTGACGTTGTTACATCAGTTGGTCTGTTTCTGTGAATTTTAATTCGATAAATTTCATGGTAGGGAGCAGGTTGTTTCACAAATGTAAGTACTGCAAAATGTAGGTTTTTTTAAGCAAAAACATCCCATTTACTTTCAGAAGAGAGTGCTATCCATACAGGTGTGCCTTTTATAAATCATACCTACTTTTTCTGCATCGTTGTGTTGAGTATTGGACCACATTGGAGTTTACACGACAATTCGAATGACAAAATTAATTAACTACAGTAAGATTAATACGTAGGCCGGGTGTGGCTCGAAGGCCGTCATTTGGATATCACTTTCCTATAATATGAAATTTATATTTAAAGATATGTATATTTAGTTACCTAAATGAATTTCAGAAGTTAGGTGTGTGTATGTGTAATTTGATAGTTTTAGATTCGTTTACGTTTTTTATGGGTTAATACGAAATAAGTGATGGTGAAAAACTAATGCATTATTATTATTATTCAAGATACGTTCATTTACTTTCAGCAATTTTACGAAAGTAGTGTGTACGCTTTAACTCTGAAGGTATAATGTTATGATTTATAACCATGTCATTTTCAATTTGAATATCATATATTAGCTCGGAAATGAATTTATGCATCTGGGTAACTTGTTGTTTGTAGAGCATAGATTCTTTTACTTGAAGTGATCGTTTGCGTAATTATTGTATATTGCATACTTAGTTACGTATTATGAACGTAAAAAAACATTGCATTATGTATTTAATATTTTAATTTGTATTATGAACGATATAATAATATTAATTATTTTAATATGTATTATTAAATATTTTATTATGTGTTATGAATATAAAGAAACATTGTTTGCTTTGTTACATTTACTTTTCGTTTTCCATGTATTTCAAAATTAAATTTTTAAAATATTTCATAAACAGTGTAAATTATTATTCAAGTCATATATATATAGTCAACATTGCCATAAAGATGCTATCACAGGTCATGGGACATTATAGTCGTAACGCAGTGGCTGATGTCATAACAGTCATTTTCTTTTTCTAAACAAAGAACGCTGTAAATTGAGCTAACTATACGTGGTTGTCGAAATAGTTGTATAATAAATTCCCCCACGAAAAACTCACAAAAATCTCGCCCCGGAGGCTTTTCTGTGTTGACCATTATTTGGCAATTGTGTTATCCCTGTGAAGGGTAATAATATCTTGCAACATTTATTAGGTTCAACTCGACGTATATGTTACCTTTCAAAGCAAATAAACAAACAATGCAGACACCAAGTTAACTCTGCAGGTTTCGCAATTTAAAATAATCTAGCAAAAATAGTTTCAAACTATGCGTCACAGGTTTCGGTCTAAAGCGTCGTAACGTTATCCGACTTTTTATTTGACATGTTATATGAAAATACAGTAGAACTTCCGCATATAGAAAAAAACAAAACTATATATCCGAAATTTTGGACAATTCTCGTAGTTATTACATAAACAAAACGTTTCTACACATAAAAAAAAAATTAAGTATTGCGTTTTCTTAAGACAAATCGTAATTGTGCACCCGTGGTAATGAATGGGGTGTGTACGCAATCGTAAAAAAGAAAATGTCTCGGTTTTGTAAAAAATATAGGACTTTTTTTGAAAAACGCGAGTAATCGAATACGAAAAAAAAAGATATTACCAAAAATTTGGTATTCTTCGTAAATATGGTGTCCACAATCAGTAACGTCGCACTGCTCACTGTAGTCCGGGGTTTGGTTCCCTAGGCCTTAAGAGGTTCGGATTCCTCGGAAAACAGTAGGTCCCGGCACAGCATGACCACTGTAGTCTTTGAGCCGTAAAACCACAAAACAAACGAACAATCAGTAACGTAGTGACTTAAAAGTTATAGGGCTGTTCAATTGGCTTTATAGAAGGTTATGTGATGAGGCCTTTGAGAGAGTTCAAGTATCACGTAAGCAATATTTTGGTCATCTCACCCACCCACCCATAAGCAAAAATTAAGATTGGCTAACATAGGCAAATAAGCACAGTGGCACTCCCCCAACTTAAGGTGCTTACGTAATACCGAAAATAATGTGTCTTGATATCCAATGATGGGGAACTTAGGGGGCCGGCTCCCCACTTTCCATATGCTACTGTCGACAATTATAAAAAAAACAGGAGTTTGTTATAACAGTGGAAAATGAAATAGAGAAATAGTAAAGCGACAACAGAAATTGACGCGTTACAGTGTTGTTAGAATAGGTAGCCAGGCAACTGGAATGGTTTTCGCATCATCAAAATTGCAAAACAAAGTTGAAACGTGTGAATTTCTGTTGTTGTCTTTTGTTATTTCATTTTCCTCTGTTTTCGCTTTTAATTCCGTCTGTATATTGAAATTTTCTATAATAGTAATACTATTTTTTAATGTAAATAAATACTGTATCCACAAGTTAAGTATATTTGGCAAGTTTCTACTTCTACATATAATTTAGTTTTTCTGATAACGGTTCGCATAGTTTCTGATCGAAACGTTTAGTTGTTGAACAATGAAAATCGTTTTTTTAATACGCAGCTTGTTGCCTAAAAAAGCTTTTTATTTTTTTATTACAATGCACCGTAAAAGTCTACGTGAAATTAATACGTATATGCTTCTTCGAGAATATAAATGTTGTTAAAATTGCTTTCTTTTGAGTGATTTATAGAATATAAAATATTATACGTATGCTGTACAGTCATTAATTTTGTTCTGCAACTGAAAATTGATTTAATAAGTCGATGGATTCGGGATCCATCGTTTTGTGCGATCTCCCCAGCCACGCTACATTTATTTATAAATACAGCAAACCTCCCTTAACGACCACTTTCCTTAAGAACCATTTTTTTTTAAACGGATTTTCTCTTACCCACCCCCATAGATCCAACGCTAAATTTACCTCCATTTAGAGACTACCTCTCTGAGCGACCGCCTTTTCACGGAACCGATGGCGATCACTTTAGGGAGGTTGTACTGAACAGTAAAACCTCCCTTAACGACCGCTTCTATTCAACGACCACCTCTCTTAAGAACAATTTCTTCTAGAAAATTATTTTCTCTCTCTCTCCCTCCCCATGCACCGTGAGAGACCCAATGCTAAATTTACCTCCATTCAGAGACCACCTCTCTAAGCAACTGCTTTTTCATGGAACCGACAGTGGTCGCCTTAGGGAGATTTTACTGCATTCTAAACTTCTTAGGTTTGCACGCGAGTATAACAAGAAACCGTAGATAAAGTAAGACATGCGAGCTTTAATAAACTTCATGACGATAATTAAAAATATTATTACTCACTCATATTTCATATATATAGGACGTTGTTGATTAAACAAAATGATTAAAAATTTTTGAAGACCACATTAATTATTACAGTTGACAGAGTTATTAAAAATAGCTCGTGCCTTCGTTCTTGATTTGAACATAAATTTCGTAATCCACATATGACTTCACGACAGAAAAAAAATTGCTTGTTTTTTTGTTTTTGTTTTTTTACAAATTCGGAATGAATTTAAAAACACCATTAACGTTATGTGTAAACGTTTTCATCCCACATACTGTTATTTTGAGCTGATACCAGGGGCGGACTGGGTTCTCTCAAAGGGCGCGAGTCCCATCGCCTATGAGGGCGCACCGGTCCGAGGGCCGGTTGTTCGGCGGCCAAGTCCGGCCCTGACTTACCCCATTAAATATTTTCTCTACATGCTCGATCACAGAATATTAATGGATCTCCAGATTTCATCCAGCTGATGTAACGTACCTGGCGATATAGGATTTGGATCTTGTATAAAAGATATGACGAAACTATAAAATTGTTGTATAAATTTTGCAGTGTAATTTTACATAATCGTTTCTTCCCGATTACTCCTTCATTAAAAATTCTTTTAATGTTATAAAGAATATTTAAAGCTCATTGCACAAACTTACTGAATTAAGAGCCCAGCACACTTGATGTTCTGTCCGCAGTTACTTGAATACTATATACCATGGATGACTTTCTTCAGGCCAATGATAAGGCTGTAATGGCGGCGAATTTTTGAAAATGTAAAGTTTGATTTGAACACGGAAAGAAAGAAGACTGAACTTCTTATAGATTGCACTATAATGGGATAATTTACGTCTTGAATATGAGGTTAACTGGAATAGGGCGTAATCAAATGATGTGCCGTCAATCTCTCTCTCCTCATTGTGTACTATTTTACTATTTTTTTATATTAATATTTTTATTAATAAATTATTTTTAATAATAAATAATATAAAATTAATATTTTATTTTAATATTAATTTTCGACTGTTGAAAAACTTAATCACTGAACTTTTACCTCCCAGATGCCGATGAAACTAGATTTCTGTAACTAGAATGCATTTGTAATTAGGTACCACAAATAAATACAAATATTTTGCAAAGAATTTTATTCAGTAGAAAATAGATTTAATCCAAGTCAGTAGAAAATGGTGAATAGACGCAAAACTGGTATGATGACTATACATAATGAAGTGTAAATGAAGAAGTAAAAATTTTCCGAGAAAAGGCTCCTTTCAGGTTCTAACCTGAAATACAAAAGTGAAAACCATTAACATATATTCTAAGGTTTTCTGGTAAACATCGGACTAAAAATATACAGTAAAACCTCTAAATAACGGACACCTCGAGGTTTGAATATCTATCCCCTATTAGGGGTGGTTTGGTGAACAACAAGCATTGGGTCTTGGACAGTAGTGGTTTTAAGCTATGGCCAGGGGGAGGAGCCATGCCCCCCTCAAATATAACCGGATTTTATTATATTGCCTCTGCGCACGCATGTGCCTATGGCACGCCGCCAGCAGCACCCGTGCACAATGGTAGGAATTTGTGCCCCCCCAAATTTTCTTTGTCTAGAACCGCTACTGGACTTGGAAAAGTGATCGTTAAATAATGACGTCAGATGTTCGGACGTATTCGTTAAGGAGGTTGTACTGTACATCGAATAACTACCATTATTCTCTTTAAGATACGTGGAACCTTCGCCAATATTGCAATTCTGCGCCACTCTTGATTAATTCACCCTTTCTTGTGGGGGTGGGGGGGTCAATGTTGGAAGTTGAGTATTCATATTTAGAGAAAGATATAGGGAGGATTAACTAGAGATAAAATTAGACTACGTTTATCAGGTTTTAACCATTTTTATCAACACACTGTCCACCTAATCAGTTTAACCAAATGTACAATCAAATAAACTATTTAATACAAGCAATCATTGGAAGTATACATTTCATATTTCCCCAACTTTTGGTCTTCTGTGGACGTATGCAAAGCAGAAAATTTTTAGTCTTTTGGTTCCAGTAGGAAATATCAGTTGTCCATATATTAATTATTTGTTCTCCTTGCCATATGATTAGCTTATTTGAGATTGTGCTCTACAGGGTGTCTCAGAAACATTGACCGCAGCTCTAATTCCTTAAATATTGAGCCTAGACGTATTAAATTGCAAAGTGGGGCAAAAAAAAAAAAGGTGCAAAATTTTATGAAATAGATTAAAATTGCAGAGGATTATTTTTTGAAAAAACACAAAATTTAAATTTTTATACAGTCCCCGTACACAAAAATTTCCAATGAGTGAAATGTGCCCCATACTCCAATAGGCTAATATACAAAATTTCAGAATTCTAGTGGAAAAAGAACCAGAGATATCAAGACCCAAAATAACTGACTTACACCACTTTTTGAAGGGAGCAATAGGTACATGTCGGGATGAGGGAAATTCATACTGCTAAGTCACGTAATTTTGAGTTTTCATATCTTCTTCTTTTTCCACTAGAATGCTGAAAATTTGCATATTGACCTATTGGAGTATAGGGCACCTTTGACTCATTGGAAATTTTTATGTACAGGGACCATATAAAAATTTAAATTTTGTGTTTCTTCAAAAAATAATCTCCTGCAATTTTAATCAATTCCATAAAATTCTGTACCTTTTTTTATGCCACTTTTCAATTTAATACATATGTCTAGGGTCAATATTTACGGAATTAGAACTACGGTCAATGTTTTTGGGACACCCTGTATATGTACTCAGTGGCTGATTTAGGAATTGTGCGAAATGATGTAAATGGTTAGACATCAATAAACTAAAAAAATTGCTAATACTGTACCAAAAGGTCATTGTAGCCCGAATAAACTATATTTGTTTTGGGAGGGGGGGAGCTGGGGCCCTTAACTCCCTCCCTTTAATCAGGCAGTGCGCGTATTCTAATCTAGATAAAATAATGCTGCTGAAAATACTTCAGAAAGTATGTTTATCTCGCGAAAGATATACTAGGCGCATTGACGTACGCAGAGGGGTGTTGATGGGGGTTGTAACCCCATTGCAATGTAATTTTGTATACTTAACATAGAAATACATGGACTTGTATCCCTGTAATCCCCCACGTTGAGCCTATAACCCCCACTTATGGACTTTCTACGTACGTCTATAACGAGGCAAATCAAGTTTTTAAAAAGATGTGGAATTGCCGTATATTTTGGAAAAACTTTTACGAGAAGACAATTCATTCTTCTTTCCTTTTTGTGTGTGTGTTTAACAGCATAATCGACTTACAGGGCACCGTGTCTTAAATGTCTTTCTAATGCCTTCATTTAATTTTTCCTTACCCAATTTTTTCTTTTGTTGTTTTTTCACCGATTTCTCCTCGTACTTCTTGCTTCTTTAAGCTTCCTTTCATTCATGTCAATATTTAGAAGTAGGGAATTTCGTTCTCCTTGTAGCTGTATGGCCTCTTCTTTTAGCCTGTGCACTTCGGCTAGGGTCTGGAAAGAGAGCAAAAGTCGAAGTTTTAGTTTCTTAAACACTAACAATTAGATGAAGACATAAAACGTCCATGACAATACATTCCTTTTCGTGAGTTTATCATAAATGAAAATCATATTCTAGCTAATACGTGGTTCCCATGGTCCTTGTAAGTTCTTGAATTTTTTTGCCAAGTTAGGACCCTTGAAAAGTACTTGAAAACTGCCAAAAATATGGTCCTTGGAAAGTCCTTGAATGTTTCCCAAAACCTTTTTTCAAGTTTTGGCAAAAGAAAAAAAAGAGGGTATTTCCCTTATTTCCAATGTAGTAACAATGTAAGATCCTTGAAAAAATTATTTGGTCCTTGAAAAGTCCTTGAATTTCACCAGGACAAAAGAGTGGGAAACATGTTATAAAATAAATTATTTTATATGATTTTTGCATTGAAAAGTGTGGGAGAGTAGAAAATATATACGGGAAGGAAAGAACGTACACTGCTGTACTGTAAATGTTGTAAAAGCACGAATAAAGCACTATTATTATATATGTATAAATGTGCTCTAACACTTGGCGATATAGATTAAGACTAGCAGTGCCAAGTACTTAAAACTACCTCCTGCAAGTTATACATATGTTATGTCTAGGAACTTCCTGACTGTTCAACATGTGTAAAATTGCGACCTTCCGTAGTTCAATGAAGGTGTTAAGATCTGTGTCAAGTGTTTCCAGGCTTTTGTGAACCGTGGACGGTTAGGCTTGTGGCTGACAGAATTACAGATACCAGGGCAATTATTTTCATATTCCATATGTCTTTGATTTCGTATCTAAGGTTCCAGTAGGCTATTTGGTGATTATTATTTTTTTATTTATTTATTATTTTGTGTATGTGATCTGTACAGTTTCGTGTTAGGAATTGCTATATCTATAATGCCTTCGGTTGTGCTAGTTTTATTAATTATGGTTATGTCAGGTCTCTTGTGTGGTGTCATCGTGTTATTATTATTATATATCCACTGATGGATGAAGGTATCTTCAAGCGTCCTCCACACGAGGTGGTGATGTTTTGTTTTGTTTTTAGCAGCAGCAGCACTTCGCTTCCATATTATACACCAGTTCATTTACTTGTTTCATCTATTTATCTAGCCTGAGGATGCTTCCTAGGTCTTCGATGATCTTCTAGAATCCAGTTGATAATTTCTTTGTCCATCTTTAATTTGCTCCTCTTACAATATGCCCAGTCTATTGCTATGTCATCTTGAGTACTTTAACAATGATCACTTCTACCCTTGTTTGTTTTCTTGTCCAAGTGTTTCAGTTTTCGATTCCTCCCGGTTATTCTAAATATCTGCCTCTCTATACTCCTTTGGATTGTTTGCAATTTCAGTGTTACTATTTCGTTGGAGTCCATATCTGTGATCCACAAGAAGGGATAGCTAACACACACACACACTTATTGATGACCTTTCTATTTAGATGTCAATTCCTCCCCCCTTCTCCTACAGAGTAAAATCGTTTCTTCTGAATGTACTCCAACCAAATTTAATACATCGATATAGTTCCTAAACAACGTTGCCCTCCATTAATGTTTGTTGACCGCAATAAATATACAAATCAGCTATTTCTAGATCAGTGTCATCAACCTGTATTTTTGTTTTCTCTTTGGAATTGTGGAACAAGATTTTCATCTTCTGTAGGCTCATTCGTGTTCGACTTCTCTACCTCTAATTAAAAGCTTCTGTGCCATGTCTTGGAGTTGTGAAGGAGCTGTTGAAAAAGTACAAAACGGAATGTTATCAGCAAAACGTAGATAACTTAAATATTCCCAATTTATCTTTATTTCTTTGCTGTTCTGTATTTTTCTGTTCTCGGAAGATTCTTCAACTAATAAAGCTGAAGAACTAAAGTAAAATTTTTTAGAGATATGGTCTCATTCTTCCTCTTTTTTACTAGTTCTGACGTGTTTCGTAATTTTATGCCACCAATATTTACCACTTCCATTTTTATACACACATTTAACCATATCGATGCATACGTCTTCGATATCTCTTGTTTTCAAAGGTTTTAAAAGACAGTTGTTTTCAAAGAAATGATTGCTAACATCTGAAAAGAATTGGACCCCTTTTTAATCATTTTCGTTTGAATTCCACACACAAAATGAAAATTTTCACTTATCATCAATCTCTTAATGTTTAAATATGGTCAACTCTACTGTATCTATTCCGAAATCTTGTTTTTTCTCTATCCTGTTTGAGCGATATCTAACTATTAGATACCGCTCAAACAAGGAGAAAAAACAGAATTTCGGAGTAGATACAGTAATTATTATTATCCATTCTTTTTGCGGGTGATGTATTATTAATTTTATGAAAATTTTACAACTAGCAGGAAGTAAGCAAATGAGTCTGTGATTTTTAAGTGCTCTTTGTTACTTTTTCTAAGTAATAGAATTAGTGCAGCAGTATTCCATTGATTTGGTATGCTAACGCTGTTAAAGCACTTGATAAAAAAAACTTTGCAAGCATCCGATCTACTTCTTTCAAAAATAATGTAATGCTATCTATCCGGGCTCTTCCTTTCTCTATACTTCTGTGTGCACGCGTTACTTCTTCTTCTTCTTTCAGTTGGTGGCTATTTCATCCTATTTCAGTATTTGCATTTAATCCATTGTTCTCCTCTTATAGTTTTCTGCATGGAATTCTTCCACTCCCTTCAGTATTTCTTTCAGATTTGTTGTTAATAATATGATACTAACCGTTCGCACATAGCTAGAATTTGTCGAGAATGTCTTCGTCATATTGTTACACATCCTTGACCTGTTCGGTCTCCAAATTTATCGCCCATCGAGTGTCATCATACGAATCCAGGGGCGGACTGGGTCCCCTCAAAGGGCGAATACCGTGGATTTTCGGAGGACGCGATTCCTTATCCATTCGAAGATGCAAGTCCTATCTCCCATGAGGGGGCACGGGCTCGGGGGCCGGAGACCCAGTCCGCCCCTGTATGAATCCATATGGGACTACAGCTTCATTCACCTATAAGAATACGGGATCTGGAACAGCAGTTGTAACATTTGTAGGCAAATCTGTAGCAGAATAAATAGTACCAGACATCTGTATGACTGTACACCCAACCATATCGAAGCATGTATTCAAGCAAGAGGAAGACTTCCAAAGTACTAAAGAAAACTTTTAATTGTACCATTGTTTAGCAGCAAATTATCCATTTGCTGCTATATTATAATTACTTATGACCATCGTTATTACAGTAACGCATATTAATTACTATAGGGAGTTTGTATGTGATCGCGGTGTCTCATGGGAACTGCAGCAATGCTGCATAGTCTTTGCTTTTTTTCATTTTAAATATTCAATAGGAACAGAAAAATCCTACATTGGCTAATCAGCCCTACCTCAAATGTAATATGCACCATCAAGGTACATACGAAAATTAAGATTAAAATATATTTCTCTCAGACCTGGGATTCAGGTGAAGAGATAATATTGCAAAAAATACAATAACTATATATCTAGTTATTATATTTTTTGAAATATATGTTAAAACAAAAAATTACCATAGGAAAGAATATAAAGTTACACATGACTATCAGGACAGTGTTCCTTCACCATCCAAATATGCAAAGGGCCGAAAACAACATGCAAACATTTATGCAATATATGCACATGTATAAAATTTACAAATAAACAATAAAACAAACGAGAACATAACTCAAATATAGAATACTATTTGTTAACAAAGAACATCTGATGTTTAAAAGTATAAAAACACAATGTTTAGTAAGTGCTGGGAAAGTTCATGAATATAATGTCATTTGAACAGGAAAACCGAGGACAAGGCATTAGTAACTTGTTGGTCGAAAGAATGGAAGAAGAAACCATGTTCGTATTAGGGTGTTTGTCAATTTTTCTAAATGTGTTGATCCTCTGGTCATAGATGAATGTCTCAAGAGGAAGGATACCACATTCGTAATAAGTTGAGGCATTAGTGACAAACCATAGCGCCTTAGTGATTTTTCTTAATTGTTTGCTTTTAATTCGGATCAATTTAAGAATGTTACTGCGGAAAGTGATTTACCCCATGAACCCGCAGCATAAGTGATAATGGGTCTAATTGTGGTTTTGTGTAGAAGTAATTTATTATCAATGGATAATTTACTTCTTGCATGAATTAATATATTAATCGGAGATATTGAAATATTAGATTTTTTTGGTATATTCTAGAATATGTGACTTGAGTAGATTTCGATCCAGTATGACACCAAGGTACTTTACCTTGTCTTTCCAGTGAATTGGTCCATTTCCCCAGAAAATGTTTGGATTTTGTTTACTTGTAGGACAAACAATTTCATTCTTGAAGAGGGTGGCCTCCGTTTTTGCTGGATTAATTTTAATATTCCATTTGTGAGTCCAGTTTTTAATACAGTCGAGTTGCGGTTAAAGTTTTTTGAAGGAGCTAAGTTATTGCTAATGAAAATTTCTTAATTTGTGCGAAGTGATGATGGCAGTGTCATCGACATACAGGGCAGTACTATCAGCATAAAATGCACACATTAACATGTAATGTAACACATTAAGTCTCATTCACAACTCCAACTTTTCTCTTTCTATCTACGTATGCGTTTTTTGTTTTTTTTCATAAATAACAAAAAAAATTCCCAGTGGATAGACAATGGTTAAATACAATGATGATACAATAACTAAATTAAATAAATGTTATAAATATATAAAAATATATAAAAAAAATGATATAAATATATAAATGTGAAGTACTACATATTGGTAAATTATATGGAGAAAACGAAAAACATACCTCTGCGAGTACGCGTTCAGTACAGCACTTTCCACTGGGTAGCTCCAAGGTATCATTAACAGATGCAATTGTCTTTTCCAACTGAAGGCGCCTGCTCTCGATGTTCCATAATTGGAAACTTGTAAATTTTATCGTATTTTTTTGTGTGCTCATCCTAACAAAAGAAATGGAAACTTGTATATTTTCAAAGATAAAATTCAGCCACAATTATACATAGACCATTGTAATAATTTTGCAGGACAGAATATATATATATCAATTGATTTTAAATGTTTCTTGTGATAAAACGTTACAACGATTGACTACGGCTTAAAACTAATAAAATTAAAGATTGACTACGGCTTAAAACTAATAAAATTAAAGATTGACTACGGCTTTTAACTCATAAAAATGCTGTCATTTTAACCAGTGACAAGAACATTATTAATTATGGCATTTCTTATGACTGATGGTCGGAACATCCTTTACATCGACAAGAGACGTAGTAACAGCTAGTGATTAATTAATTAATGATTAATTAACCACATTAATTAATTAATATCGATTGATAGTCGAACTTTTATATTGACAGTAAATATGTTGAAAAACAAACTCATAAATTGAAACACAAACATTAAACAATATTAACTTATATTGAAGTATTATTCCTTTTTGGTATATAATAAATCAAATTCAATTTTATTGAAATAAATTTTAATTTTAGCAAAAAAATAAAAGCCTATAGAACACTGGTATTTAAATGGAAAGCATGATGTCTAGCTTTCTTCTCGGCAAAACATCTGATTACATCATCGTATGGTATTGATTTTTTTATATCAAACTTAATACACAAAATTTTGCCGCCCTAGTCTATAGCCTAGTATAACCTATTGAGAAATACAGCATTCAAGCTACATGTTATGCTTTCCATTTAATAGAGAATACAATTTAATTATTATAATTATATATAATTATAATATATATATTATATATATTTAGACCACCGAACTTTAACAGGCTGTTCTTTACGAGACCACCTTTATTGGCGCAAATTCTAGCGATAAATGTAGCAATTATGGTAACCCACTTCGCCAATTTCAAAACCTATGCCAAATCACGCCGAAGACTAGTTTTTACGTTTGTTTCTTTAATTTAACTCGCCAAGTCAACATACTCGGGAAGTATTCTTTCTTCCAGGACAACATGGGCGTGATTTCAGAACCTCATTGGTGCATCAGCTCAAAAATGACAATGCCTGCTTTGTGATTCTCTGGCGGCCACCCTTCCCAATGAAACCCTTGCACAATCCTCCTCCTTCTGCTTTGTGATTGCCACCCTTCCCATTATCCTTCTTGCACAAATCACTCACTCACTCACACTGCTTTGTAGTTGGTTTCTAAAATGCTGCAATGTGCTATATTTTAATCTTTGAAAACCAATGGAAATGACATATTTTCAAATGGAGTAGGCATGGGGAAAACACTTTAAAAAAAAAAATGCTCATTATGTAAAGTGTTACAGAATCACTTACGTATACAAACATCTTACATTATTTATAATTTGTTATGATTTATTATTTTTATGAGGTAATGTAATGACAAACAATGTGCAAAAATGTCGACAATTTAATGACACTGGTGCAGATAACGTTAGTAGGAGTTCCAATGACAACGAAATTCAATTTTATAGTAGTTTTGAATTTACATTTAGCATTTTTCGCACACTGATGTCGCTATAACTTTATATCTCAATGAAAGATGGTTTTTATATATTTTAAATTTTGCTGAAACAATTTTAAAATCTTACAACTATTATACCTGCGCATTGTAATAACATAGGGTGGCAGGATGTTAAAAATTTGAGTAATACAGGGGCATAAAACGCGCTGCTCGTGTTATTCGTAAATATCACTTATATACTTCAATATAGTATCAGTCATACACAGAAGTCGATTCAGTGTCTATATTAATCATAGGCGCAGAGCTATACGAGCTCGTGGGGCCCGAGCCTCTCCCCTAAACAACTTGAAATAAATTGCAAATTTACATATATTGTAATATAGAAATATACATAATATGGGCTTACCTTCTCCCCACAATAATTTTGAAAACTGTACATTAACGTGTGAAGGCGATTTTTCAAAAGATTATTTAAACGAATATTTTAATTAATATTTTTATATAATAGCTAACAATTTTGGAGTTCACATTTTTCACCCCTCAAGATTACGCATCTTTTCTTTCAAGGAAATAAGAAATTATTAGACAAGATTGTCGTGTTTTCAGCCGTTGTTGTTTGGGTATAAGCTGAAATATACTGCTCCCTAATGATTTTAAAATTCGTGATTTCATCCAAGGAGCAATGGGGCCCGGTTTGTTAAAAATACGTGTGGTACCTGCATTAATATAAGATATACAGTAAACTTAGTTGACACATGGAATTTGCACTTTAATAACAATAAAGGTTTTTTTAACAGTTTTGTATGATAAAAGATTGAAATGCATTTAACCTCTTATACTTAACCAAATTTATATCATAAAAGGGAAACTAATTAATTTGCAACTGAAATCATAAAAATATATTAATTCTTCTACACTTTCGTATTTCTATATCACCATTTAGTTACCAAGTGATAATTGCTTTCATTCGCTAATTAAATTAAAACAAAATGAAGCAAGTATATTTTATCTGCGTGTTTTAACAGTTTCTGAAAGAAGTAATTTAAAGACTAGTAACTAAAAAAGTGTGGGAATTGGAAGGTACTTTGACTTACAGTTACTGTGTAGCCGTTGGTGTGGGGTGTGAATTCTGTGTTCACAAAGAAGATTAGGTAGTGTAAACCTTTCTCTATTTATCTTTTCGAGGTCAAACTCTGCGATTATAAAATGGTCAGAAACGGATTTACCTTTTTTTTTTACTTACATTTTGATTTATTGATATACTGCTGGTATATTATCATATAATTTATTGAACGTAACACTATTATATTTTATTATTGATATATTTTATTTAACGTTTGTTTTCCTTGATTTAACGACAACTCTTCGTCATGAGACTGTAGCTGCAAGTAGAATTTCAGTTGGAAAATTAGCTGTAGAAGAAAATTTAACTTCAATTGAGTTTACTCAATTGAAGCACATGCTGGTTGGTTTACGGTGTGTAAAGAAATATTTACTGCATTTCGACATCAACGGTGATGAAATTTTCGATATATTTGAAAAATTCGAAAAAGCATTGTTAAAAGCTGACTCTCCACCAAAAAAGAAAAAAAAAAAATCAACGTCAATCGAAGATTTTTTTTCGAAGTAGTTATTACGTACGTACTTGTGTTTCACGGTTATTAAATTTTTATTATTTTCCTTTTCGTTAGTTTCTTACTTCAGTTTCAATCAATAGCGCAACCAGGAGTTATGCTCAGGGGAGGGAGGGCCCGAAAATGTAAAAAATATTATTTTTTAATGTAATACTTTCTACATTTAACATATTTTACATTTAAATTTTCCATTCAAAGAAGGGCCCGGGACCAATCCTCACCCCCCCCCCGTGGGTACGTCATTGGTTCCGATAAGTGTGTTCCCTCGATTTAACGATTATTTTCACCAGTCTGTCCGGTGAAATTTATTAAATAGAAGTTAGATTATAGGCTACATATATGGTGACAGGTTTTTAAGTAAGCACACGAGACACATGCCTGGGGTGGGGGCAGGTAGCAATTCCATAAAATAGCGCTTTCCCACAAACGTTGTAAAAGATATATAAACGTTTTGTCGTCATATAAAATAAATTCAATCATAACAACACCGTTATTTTGTAAGGTAATCATAACTGTTCTTTGTACCGCTATATCATCATCATCATCATATTCAACCATTATCTATCCACTGCTGGATGAAGGTCTCTCCAAATGCTTTCCACACAAGTCTATCCTGAGCAATTCGCTTCCACGTCACCCCAACCTGTTTTCTTATTTCATCCACCCATCTAGTTTGAGGACGTTTTCTAGGTCTTCGGTGGTCTCTTGGAATCCAGTTCAGAATTTCTGTTGTCCATCGTTGATCAGTTCTTCTTGCAATATGCCCAGCCCATCGCCATTTCAGCCCTTTTACTTTAACAATGATGTCCTCTACTCTAGTTTGCTCTCTCACCCAAGTGTTTCTTTTTCGATCTCTCCTAGTTATTCCAAGCATGCACCTCTCCATGCTCCTTTGCGTTGTCTGTAACTTTCGTATTGCTCCAACTGTTAGACTCCATGTCTCTGATCCATAAGAGAGGACTGGCAATACACACTGGTTGAAGACCTTTCTTTTTAGACACAAAGGCAATTTCCCCTTCAGGATAAAACTGTTTCTTCCAAATGCACTCCAGCCAAGTTTAATACGTCTGTTGAGTTCTTTCATAATGTTGCCATCCATTGAAATCAGCTGGCCAAGGTAAATATATGAATCAGCAATTTCTAGCTCAATGTTGTCAACTTGTATTTTTGTTTCCTCTACGAAATTATTGAACATGATCTTAGTTTTTTGTAGGTTCATCTTGAGTCCAACTTCTTTACTTCTAGTTGAGAGCTCCTGTACCATGTCTTGGAGTTCTGATGGGTTCGTTGAAAAAATAACAATGTCATCAGCAAACCGCAAATGATTTAAATATTCACCATTTATTTTTATTCCCTTGTCATTCCAATTTATCTGCTGAAAAATCATCTGTAAAGCTGAAGTAAAAAGTTTTGGAGAAATGGTATCTCCCTGCCTCACACCTTTACCAATTTTGATAGTTTTGGTATCTTTATGTAACCGAAATTTTGCACTTGCATTTTTATACACACGTTTCACCATGTCAATGTACACATCCTCGATGTCTGCTGATCTTAAAGAGTTGATGACTGCTGATGTTTTAATAGAGTCAAAGGCCTTCTCATAGTCAATAAATGCCACACACAATGGAAGTTCATATTCATGTGTTCTTTCAATTAATTCTCTTAATACTTGAATATGGTCCACTGTACTGAATCCACTTCGAAATCCAGCTTGTTCTCTTGGTTGAGCTGCATCTAATTTTTTCTGCAGGCGATGTGTTAGCACTTTTGTGAAGATTTTATAAATAGCAGGTAACAAGCTAATTGGTCGGTAATTTTTTAAATCCTCTTTATCACCTTTTTTATGCAAAAGAATTACTGTTGCAGAATCCCATTGGTTTGGTATGTTACCACTGTTGAGGCATTTGGTAAAGAATTTTGCGAGTATGTCTTCTACATGTTCTCCAGCTTCTTTTAAGATATCTAATGTAATGCCATCATCGCCAGGGGATCTTCCTTTCTTCATACTTTTTATTGCAAATGCTACTTCTTCTTTTAAGATTTTAGGAGCTGTTCCTTCGACTATCTCAGAGTCTTCGTTTAATCCACTGTTTCCCTCATACAGCTTTCTGTAGAATTCTTCAACTCTTCTAAGTATTTCTTCCCTATTTCTTGTTACAGTGCCATCCTCTCCTTTTAATGCAATGATGTGTTTCTTCCCAATAGACAAACTCCCTTTAACAACCCTAAGGCTCTTGTTGCTTTCAATGGCCTTCCTTACTAACTCACAATTGAATTTTCTTATATCTTCTTTCATGCTTTTGCGCAAAGTTTTACAAAGTTCTATGTACTCAATCCTGGAACTGGTATTTTGATTGTCCACCTTCATATCTCTTCGCCTTTTCATGAGCTGTTTCGTCTTCTCAGATAATTTGCTATTGTGCTTTTTACAGGTTACACCACCAATTTCCCCAGCAGTTTCAACTATTGTCTTAACAATGTTTTCATTTGCTTCTGAGATGTCAACTTCTTCAATAAGTCCTTCCAGTGCAGAAAAGCGATTTTTTAATTCCAACTTGAATGCCTCGGTATTTTCTTTTAATTTCTTTAAATCCACCCTCTTACTTACTTGTTTCCTAATGAGAGCTTCTGTATAAATACCAGCGGTATTCTCTAGAGACCATTAGCGGTACTACGAGAAGCTCACAGGTACCGCTATATACTGCGCCATATTCCGTTACAATTAAGGGTGCAGACCGAAAAAATTGGGATCCGCGGTGGAGGGGGAAAGGGTGTCGAAGCTCCCAGGGTTTCTCGTAGCTCAAAGCTACGGCTGCTATACCTATCGCTTTAACAATAAACAGTACAGAACTATAAATGAAACCAGATGTTTCACCCGTCTCTTACGGCCTTTTCTTTGCAGAGATTAGGGCAAAATAGCTAACTACAGAAACAGACCATCCAGGACATAACAGATAATCGCAAGACCCAAGTTGTCCCTAGGGAAACTAAGCAAAACTGTAATTTTCACACGGTCTCCCCTCCTATTCTTTTCCTTTTACTAACGATAGCAGAAGCTATGTTCGTAAAACGTATGTGTCAAATCCTGGCTCTATTCTGTTTCGCAGTTCCTCAAATAGCCATTCAAACCAGTCCCCAGAAAGAAAAATCTTAAAATCTAATGAAATTATAATTTAATATGCTGCTCATTGTAAAATTTGTAAAATAAAACGAAATCGAATTTCGATAGGCGAGGCACGCATAACTGAACTGTAAAGTATGAATCATGTACTCATAGGCGTACGCATAAAGTTCGTAAGGGGGTTATAGGCTCAGTGTGTGTGTGGGGGGGGGGGTTACAGAGCTGCAACTCGCATGTTCCTATGTTAAATATACAAAAGTTCATCGCAATGGGAGTTACAACCCCCATCAACACCACCCACCGTGTAAGCCAATCCATGTACTACGTCTGAAGTTCGAGTCTTGTAAAAAAAAAAACCAAAAAAAAAAACCGTTTTCTACGTTCCTGAATTTTTAATTTAAATGCACCAATGTAACAACGTAAATAGCACGCAACAGATGTATCACTAAAAATTGCATATATATGTTGAATAAATTTACAGATTATTAATTAACACTGATTAGCATTTATAAAGGAAGTTACTTAATTTATAGCAAAAATCGTGACTACAAAATTTCAAATCAAGAGCAACTATATAATTAAGTGCTTATTACATACATAGTAGGTCCGTCGCAGGACGCTGACATAATATTAATCACACTGATGGAAGAAGACAGGAGAAGACTGAAAGAAATATATGCACCAACTGAGCCACAATAAGGAAAGCCATTGAAAATAACAAGAGCCTTAGGGTTGTTAAAGGAAGTTTATCTGTTGGGAAGAAACACATCATTGCATTAAAAGGAGAGGATGGCACCGTAACAAGAAATAGGGAAGAAATACTTAGAAGAGTTGAAGAATTCTACAAAAATCTATACGAAAGTAACAGTGAATTAAACGAAGACATTGAAATAGTCGAAGGAACAGCTCCTAAAATCTTAAAAGAAGAAGTTTCATTTGCAATAAAAAATATGAAGAAAGGAAGAGCCCCTGGTGATGATGGTATTACATTAGATATCCTAAAAGAAGCTGGAGAATATGTAGAAGACATACTTGCAAAATTCTTTACCAAATGTCTTAACAGCGGTAACATACCAAACCAATGGGATTCTGCAACAGTAATTCTTTTGCATAAAAAAGGTGATAAAGAGGATTTGAAAAATTACCGACCAATTAGCTTGTTACCTGCTATTTATAAAATCTTCACAAAAGTTCTAACACATCGCCTGCAGAAAAAATTAGATGCAGCTCAACCAAGAGAACAAGCTGGATTTCGAAGTGGATTCAGTACAGTGGACCATATTCAAGTATTAAGAGAATTAATTGAAAGAACACATGAATATGAACTTCCATTGTGTGTTGCATTTATTGACTATGAGAAGGCCTTTGACTCTATAAAAACATCAGCAGTCATCAACTCTTTAAGATCAACAGACATTGAGGATGTGTACATTGACATGGTGAAACGTGTGTATAAAAATGCAAGTGCAAAATTTCGGTTACATAAAGATACCAAAACTATCAAACTTGGCAAAGGGGTGAGGCAGGGAGATACCATTTCTCCAAAACTTTTTACTTCTGCTTTACAGATGATTTTTCAGCTGATAAATTGGAATAACAAGGGAATAAAAATAAATGGTGAATATTTAAATCATCTGCGGTTTGCTGATGACATTGTTATTTTTTCAACGGACCCATTAGAACTCCAAGACATGGTACAAGAGCTCTCAACTAGAAGTGAAGAAGTTGGACTCAAGATGAACCTACAAAAAACTAAGATCATGTTCAATAATTTTGTAGAGGAAACAAAAATACAAGTTGACAACACTGAGCTAGAAATTGCTGATTCATATATTTACCTTGGCCAGCTGATTTCAATGGATGGCAACATTATGAAAGAACTCAACAGACGTATTAAACTTGGCTGGAGTGCATTTGGAAGAAACAGTTTTATCCTGAAGGGGAAATTGCCTTTATGTCTAAAAAGAAAAGTCTTCAACCAGTGTGTATTGCCAGTCCTCTCTTATGGATCAGAGACATGGAGTCTAACAGTTGGAGCAATACGAAAGTTACAGACAACGCAAAGGAGTATGGAGAGGGTCATTCTTTCTGTAGTTTCCCCGTGGATCCGCCTGATATACACATATGTATACACACATATACCTTAAAGAAAATGTCCATAATTTGGGGCCCCAGGTCCCCCTCCTCACTCCCATAATTTTAAAACTCTACGCTAATAGTGATTGCAAGAGCCTTGTATAATTGTATTTTCACCAGAAGTGTGAAGCCTTATTAAATGGTTTATAACAGGGGTGGGAACCTGCGGCCTTAAAGCTGCATGTATCCTTTTGAACTTTAAGTGCGGTTTTTTGTATGAATCCGAGTTTTGAATACTAAATCATTTTATTTTTCGGTGTAATCGGTATAAATTTTATTTTTATTAATATGATTTTGTCCATCTTATTTTTTATTTATTTACTTTATTATTATTAACTTAACATATTTAAAATACAAAAGGTAAAAGTAATATAGCAAGGACAATCCGAAATTTCTATATTTAGAGTAAAGGTATGAGAAATTTACATAGTCTGTTTTCCCAAAAACACGTTTAATTGCATATTACTAAACAAATATATTGATAGCAAAGAACACCTCAGATTATATGTATGCATTAATTAAGGTATTAATTCTTTTGTAAGTAGTCTGATATCTTCGTATATGTCCGACATATATATATATAGAGAATATACACATATTTTTTTTTATATGTGCAATATCTACCATTTGTATTGTTTTTTTTCTTAAGTCGGAAATACATTAGAACGTGAATATGAACATTTTTACTGAAAGCATTGAACGAGTATCTACTAAAATAATAATAGTACGTACAATCAGTCATTTCGGTTCAACGGAGTTCGACTAAATGATGTAGGGCTATACTGAATCAGTGGTGTAGGTAAGGAGCTCAGGCAGGGCCGGATTTAGGGTACGATACGCCCTGGGCAAAACTTTTTTGGCGCCCCCTCCATTGACATAACTAGAGGGCTAAACCCCCTAAAAATTAGTTCTGAACATTAAGCTATACGGTTTAACCCCCCCTAGAAAAAAGTTAGCCCCCCCTAGACTTCCAAGCTAGTTACACCCGTGGCTCGCTCCCTCCGTACTGGCAGAAACAAATAAAACTCTGTCCTTCCGCCCCCTCAAATTCGACGAAAAATCGCAGACGATAGGGAAGGAGCGACATTTATGGTTAGCCTACCTTATATGCATTATTATAAGATATAATAATGATATTTTTATAAATAAATTTAGTTTATTTCACGACGATTTTTTTTTAAATAATGGGGGAGGAGCAAGGGCGGATACAGAACAAAATTTAAGGGAGGGCGTAAAGCTTGAAAATTTCACTTGTAAATTTAGTTTAAAGTATTTGTTACTTGAAAATAATAATTTTTAATGTAAACTTATTATTTTCAGGAGGACGCACGCCCTCTGTCTGAATCTGGCCTTGCGAGTAGGAGTTATTTCACGCAATTTTTCAGAATTTCAGATTTAGAAAAAAGGGTGGAGGGCGCCTTCTCTCGGAGAGCTGATCGACAGAATTCTACGGTAAATAAATTGCAATTAAAAAAAAAATCCGCAGCCTCTTACGCCCTGGGCAAGTGCCCAACTTGCCCATTTATAAATCCGGCCCTGAGTCCAGGCGGCTCAAGATCCCATTGCGTAGCAAAATACATTGTTCTATTTAACGTCAAATCACACGATCTCTTAAGAAACTAATTGAGTCCCCCCATTAATTTTTGAATTTCTGCCCTCCTGTATCTAATTGAAGTTTCTTGAATCCGGCCATCCAACATGAGAAAGTTTCGCATCCCTGGTTTATAACGTTCAGTTATTACTCTCATAAATGACTTTAAATTGAAATAGAGTGCAACTTTCTTTTCGATTAAAAGTCTGAGAATATCCACCTCCTCCCCTTTTCAAAAAAAAAATTACATGCCAAAACTCTGTGCATGAAACGAAAAATAATTGCCGCGAAAAAGTGTTAAAACGCAAAAAACTGGTTGATCCTTCTTAGATTACCTAGATTCTTTGAAATATACACCACGTAGACACACACGCCTTATGTATATAAACAGTATTAAAATTAAATTGGAAAAATGACAGGTGAATCAGTTGCAAATGTAATACTTCGAACATTCCAAAACCGAAATAGAAATAATGAAAAAACCCATTTTATTTATTATTTGTCCGTTCTTTTTCTAATTTACATTTTTTTTTAACATCATATATTCTTTTGGTTGTTCTTTACAGCTGATAGTTCAAAACACACACACATTATATATGTGTGCGTGTGTGTGTGTTTATACACGCACATAGGCGACTATTTCAAAACTTTCCAATGGTTTACATGACAAAAAATATACTAGTAACCAGAGTGTTGTAAAAAACCCCCAGGGAAACTACAAGCCCACCCTTTTT
>QLNU02014176.1:66229330-66252617 GCA_006491805.2 Dysdera silvatica
TAATAAATCAAATTCAATTTTATTGAAATAAATTTTAATTTTAGCAAAAAATAAAAGCCTATTGAACAAAATTTTGTCGACCAACCTATAGCCTAGTATAGCCTATTGGGGAATATGGCACTGACTACAGCTCCATAACGTTGTTACTAACATACGTTCATACTCAAAAATTAAAGATAATGCGAGTACTGAATCTCCGATCCTTTCGACTGCAAGTAAAATGGCCTAAATATGTAGCATATTCAAATACAGGACAATTAAGAAAAACAGATTCCCTGGAGCGAAGTAGCAATGCACGTCCTGCACAGAAAAGGACTAGTTTTCCGATGAAGAAAATTTTCAACATATTGCACAGTTGCCCTCCATAGTGACATATACAGTACAGCATCTGGATATGCTTAGGACAAGGTTATCAAACTGTTTTTGAGGTATGGATTCTTAGTCACAGTCTCAGACGTGCATGCACCAGTTCTGTTGGAGGTTTACGAAAAGTTCAAATAGGTGAATGACGTTCTGCAAAATATGCCTTCCCACCCTGAGCTTCCCCTATACATACTCAATTAAGTTAGAAGAGTGAGCTGCCATTGTAAGTGGGTGACATCCTCACTTTCTAGGTACTCTTTCACAATGGCAGCTCGGTGAGGATATGCATTGTCATCCATCAGGTTTCGTAGTACCTCTAAACAGGCATATACACATATTATTGTAAAATGGCATCACAGTACTACTGGCAGAGACATATCCAGAGAGAGATTTTGGGGAGATAAAGTATAAAATACAATAGGACCCACTTATAATGCATTTAACGAGTTTCGGGATTTAGGGAGGAAATAATGAATTTTATTTGGTATAATGATTAAGCGCAATACAATTTAACTGCTTTTAGTGAAGAAGTAACTTTTGGACCTAGATTTAATGAGCAATTTAAAAAATGTAAATAGGAAATCAAGCTTTTTGTAAAAAATTCGTCATTGTATATGGTTGCTCGTTATTTCCACCACATTTTTATAGATTTGGGAGGGAAATTTCTCTAGTTCTCTCCTCCCATGGTTCTGCCACTTCTATGCGATCATGGGTCCCCATTAAAACACATGGAAGGGTGTTTGTGAACTTAACCTAAAACCATTCTGCAACAAAATACCCCCCATCACCCAAACGATGCTATTTGAGGATGTTGTAGATGTATCGAGTCCATGGTTCTCTCCAAATAAAGACGTGAGATGAATCACTCTGCAGACTAAATTTAGATTCATACACAGAGCGAGAGAGAATTTAGGCAACACAGAGTTGTGGGATAGATGACCGTTGTAGGTGGCGTTTAATCCCACACAAGGCACATAGTCTGCGCAACTACTCAGCATAGGGAAATGCGGAAGAGAAGGGAGAAGGTCGAGCAAATGTGGCACAAGCAGAGGTTCCCACACATCATGATTTTTGTCAATGGACATGCACCAAAGCTAGCCAGCGCTGAGCCAGACTGGAGGGGAGGATGTGCCCCCCACCCCACCCCCAGAAGGAGAGCCAGGAACCTTAGAGAAGCCGATCTGCACCTTCCAATAAGGAGTGTGAAGCTGCAAGGGAGCAACGTGTTGGTGGAGTGACTCTGAGAGGTTGAGAAGATCAGACAGACCTAGAAGGAATACAATACTCAAATGGCTGCAGGTGAAATGGAACTCAGTCTGAAGATGATTGTACGCCAGTTACGAGAGGAGAATTTGCTTCAGAGTTTCAACACCTTCCTGACACTGAAGACACGTGGAAGATTATTGTTGTCTGATACAGAAGAGAAACTGGTTAGTGACTGTTAACCAAAACCTGGTATGCACCCCCATCCATACATAAATAAAACACGGGTCTACTGGTCAGCAGTCCAGTCACAATGCTTTCTGCACTATATAAACTCTTCAAATAAGCTGCAGTTAATAGAGCATGTAATAAGAATGGTGTAGACAAAGACAGTTCATATTCAATCCTTTATACACAATATGCTTTGAAACCATAGTCCCTATGGCAGCTGTAAGTTGCCTGGAAGTCATTTTCCATACTCTGCCTTCTTGCAGTTAATGACAAATAATGGTCTTGTTATGGCAGTGTCATTCATGAATGTCTTGTGCAGACATGCCTAACCATCTTTCCAACCTGTGTTAAAATTGCAGCTAGGCTCCAAAATTAACATGCTGTGGAATATATAGTTCTTGAGTTTGTGTTTGGCCAGCCTTGAGCCAACCAACAATTCTATCGTGCATAAAATCGTCCATATAAGTTCTTGAGACCTTTTCATTCAGTATAAGATACTATCACACTGTAAAAATACATTGATAAGTAACTGAATTACAGATACCCCGTCTAGTACCATGTTAACACCATCTTTCACCCTGATGATAGCAGAGATTGGTATCTGCATGAACTCCACAAAATACCAGACACATTGGGAATGCATATGGATCCACAATCTCTGTAGAATCTCCCACAGTTCATAAAGATTTTATGGAATAGTGTCAGTGGCTTGAACATCTCTCTTGATGGCATCCCAGCTGTACTCAATGGGATTGAGATCAGGTGACCTTGTTTGAAGGGAAGCAAATTCATGTCTGTGGAGTGTTCTTCCAGCCATCCCGACACAAGTCAGAAGTAATGGCATGGTGCATCGCCTTGTTGAAGAAACAAGTCTCGAGTGGGATTTTAAAAACTAACGAACGTGAGCACATGGTCGTTATGGATATCCTGGTAACATTGACCTGAGAACTGATTGATGATGTCATTGAAAAATGATGAAATTAATGATGTGATTTGTAGCAGGAGTTTTATTTCAATTTACGTAAACAGTTCCAAGACAAGAATACCACCTCCAACATCTTGAAAAATATCCTGCTAGTAAGAAGGATCCATCGATGTCAGTGGTTTGTGCTATACTTGTATCCTGCCATCGGCATGTACCAATGTGTATCTTAACTCATCAGTCCAAGCAACATCTTTCCATATTTCAAAGATCCAGTGATCCCATGCTGATCTTTGCACCCGTAATGATGTGCAGTCAGCAGATGTACCCTCGTAAAACAATGACTTTTGTACCTCATAGCAAGGAGCTGGTTCTGGATGGTATAATTGCTTACACATTGTGCACTAGAATTAAATTGCTGAGTGATTTGTTATACCACAGCCCTTCCACAATGCAAGCTAGCCAACTATAACCCTGCTCTTCCACACACCATTGCCCATGGCAATTGGCCCTGGAAGGGATAGTTTTACCAGAATTAATATACGATACATGCTTGACACAATGGCCATGAAGATCCCAGTTCCTGCACAACTTCAGAGACGAGAGTGAACCTGTCTTCGAGTCCCGATAATTTGCCCATGATCAAATGCACTTGGATTGTTTGCCTTAACCACACTGCATTTGATTATGAGGCTTGTCCGGAAAGTAAAGACCCATCGCATGTAGGCGGAAAGTTAAGTTATTTTTGCACATGTTGGCAACACTGACATTGACCTTGAGCCTTTCCCTTTCCCCTCTCGGTCATTCTCCATTATTACATGTCTCGTTCGAGTAGTGCATGTTTACAATGGCAGTGCCGATTCAGAATCCCGTCAAATGTGATCTCTGATGAACTTCGTCAAAGAACTAAAGAAGAAATTCATGCAAACCAGCGTCTCACAATAAGACGATTGCATGGAATCATCACGGATGTATCTAAAACAATTATTCATAAAGCTGTGACTGAAACATTAGGGTACAGGAAAGTGTGTGCATGCTGTGTACCCAAAATGTTAACAGACGAACACAAAAGAAAAAGGATGGCCTTTGCACTCGACTTCCTCACACCGTATGCACAAGCAAGAGATGAGTTTCTCGATTACATTGTGACAGGTGATGAAACTTGAGTTTATCACCATACGCCTGAATCCAAGCAACAGTCACTGCAGTGGTGCCGTACACATTCCCCAAAAGCTAAGAAATTCAAAACTTAAATTTCAGCAAAGAACATCATGACTTCAGTTTTCTGGGACAGAAAAGGCATTCTTCTGCTTGAGTTCATGCCTCCCGATACCACAAATAATGCTGCTGCATATTCCCAAACCTTGCAACGTCTTCGATGGGCCATTCGCAACAAATGGAGGGGCACGTTGACAAATGGTGTCTTCTTGCTTCATAACAATGCTCAGCCTCATATGGCGAACATCACGAAAGCACCTCTCGAAGGATTCAAGTGGGAAATTTTGGGCCATCTGCCATATAGACCGGACACCTTGCACCCAGCAACTTCCACTTGTTTTTTTTACCTGAAAAGGCAACTTGCAGGACAGCACTTTCACGACGATGACAAGATCAAAATTCAAGTTTAAATGTGGTTCCGACAGCAGGCGGTGAAGTTTTATGACACCAGGATACAAAAGCTAGTACCCAGACTTAAGAAGTGTTTATACAATGGCAGCAATTACGTTAAAAAATAAAATATGTATCATTTAATAATTGGTAGTGGATGTTTTGTGAAATAATGTTTTGAATGAATACTAGCCATCGAGCCTTTACTTTCTGGACAACCCTCGTATTACTGATATCATGAGCCTTACTCCTTATGTTGTCAGATCACCTTTTACGTATGTTATTTGCTTTCTGCTTGCAGACCTGCCTACAGACCAAACTTGCACAATACCAGCTGTTTGTAATTCAAATACTTTTCAGTGTACACAACGCATGCTCTGATCGAATTTCGTTGTGCCCTACTAAATGATATTGCTCCTAGTGCTGCTTATCAGTTTTCTGCATGATTAAAAACAGTTTTTCCCCATTTTAGAAGAAACAAGGAATATTTTCTCTTTTGTCCTGGTGAAATTAAAGGACTTTTCAAGGACCAAATAATGACTTTCAAGGACCTTACATTGGCAATCGCAATATACATAAAAATTAAAAATGCAAGACATTATAAGCATAATACGGAAATTAGAGTATTTACTTACACTGCTCCTTTTCAACTTGGCACACTGCCAGCAAAAGCTACCCTTTTTGCAACCTTTGTGTTCGCCATTCTCAGTGAGAGAGGGAATAAGTGGGGAGTTTTCAAAGCACTACTGGCTTTCTTCTGGAAATAAGGAGAAATACCCCTTTTTCTTCTTCTTTTGCCAAACCTTGAAGGTCTTTGAGAAAAATTCAAGGACTAATCATACTTTTGTCAGTTTTCAAGTATATTTCAAGAGCGCCAATTTAGCAAAAAAATTCAGAGAGTTTTCAAGGATCGTAGGAAACGTGTTTTCCATCACATATCCTATGTGTAATGCAACGTTTTCTTGCGCAATTCAGTTATCCTAAATTTCTTAGCCCCACTATATATATATCAAAACTAAAGAATTAAAAAAAAGTGCCATTCCTTTAACTCTTGGAGGAAAAACCCTCTTAGATACACTTCGGTAAATCATCAGTTTTACGATATCGCCCAATAGGCGCAACATAAATTTTTAAGGTTTTAAATTATCTTGCAATTTAACGTTTTCCAAAACTTCCAATTTAAAAACTAAGTATTCGAAATCTGTAACACATCACAATTAGATGCTAAAGCTACTTATTCAATGCGTAATCATAGATTTCCAGAATGTGGTTGGTTGATTGAATTTTTATGACACAAGGACAGCAAGGATCATTTTGCACCAAACAAGTCCAGAATGTGTATGTGTAAGAGACAGCACAATCTTAAAATCAACATTTGTATGAGTAAACGTTCCTCAATTTTTAAACATGTATTGGCACATTTATTTATTCATGTTTAATTGATTGAATTGACAACTCAGTTCATAGGAAAAAACAAACTTTATTATACAACATATACAAAATACAAATCTGCAATATACAAATCTTCATACTAACTTGCAAAAATATCATTCACATATAAAACAATCAAGCAATGCATTGTATACGATGACATATTGATGTGAACGGATATGTACATCAACCGATTTGATCATGGTTTGAGAAAGAATACTGAACCAGAAACTACAACTATTTGAAATTCAAAATAATATAGACCTGCTTGTGTACAAATATATATATCATTTATATCATTTGACTACGAAAGGTTTTTTTGTCTTTTTTTTTGTTTGTTTGTGGTTTTACAGCTCAAGGACTACAATGGTCATGAAGAGCTGGAACCTACTGTTTTTCGAGAAATCCGAACCTCTTAAGGCCTAGTGAATCAAACCCCTGACTACAGTGAGCAGTGTGAACTTTATGAGATCTCTGAGTAAGCCTTCTTTGAATCTTTGGGAGTCAAACCCGAGTTTACTGTGCACTAGGTGAACGAGTTACCACACTGTGTAACCACAGAGCGACTAAAATGTATGACATATTCTTCATAGACACAGATAGATAATGGAGCCTGGGCTAAGTAGAGGACAATACAATTGAACATTAAAACTTCTCCTGCAGTTGATATATTGTAGACATAATGTTGGATGGCTATGTTCTTTTCCGAAGCCAGAGAACTTTGACCTTTGCTTAAACTATGACAGTTATTATAAATTTTTACCTTTGCTTTGTGAAGAAGGGAATAGCTAGGTATTAACTGTTTAAAATTTAAATATTGGTTTAAATAAACAGAAAGTTATGTTTAATGAAACATTGAGAAGCTTAAAAAATATTAAAATTAAATTTGTTCAAAAATAAACTTTTTTAAATTCAAGTATTTACCTGATGTTTCACATACTGTAACTAATGGATCATAAACAGGGAAAAAATTGCACACAATGATCTGAAATCTAACCGCCAACCTTTGGGCTATTACAAGGGCATAAACAGTTAATAATAGTTAATAAAAAGTTAAAGGCATAATTCGAAACCTTCAAACAATGGAAATCATACATAAGTTTATTTTGAATTCAATCATGATTTAATTTTGCATAAAGAAAACAATACAATTGTAATTTCTCGTAAACCTAATACTGAGTGATACCATAGAAACAATAAATTGTTCTAATATCTCACATAACAAAATACATATTTCATACTTAATGCATAAAAAAAGAACAGCGTGCTCATTCATAAAACAGTAACGCACAATAATAATGCATCAGCATTAAGATAATCACGCATATGCTATTTCTTGAAATATAACAGTTCTCTAAAACAAGTACTATATAATATGCAACATTTAACAAATTTATAAAATGAAAAAATTAAACAATTTTGATAACTGATAAACAATAAAGCTAATATACGTGAACAAATATAAACCTATTAAAGTATACCAATTCATTAATGCACCATTTTAATAAGCGTATACTTCATAAAACATACATTAAAATTTAATTAAACCACAACCCAAATTATTAAAGCTTTCTATATATATATTGCTTTCAAATGAAAAAAATTAAAATGTGACGCTAAAAATATACAATACAGTAGGATCTCAAAACTCGAGAGAAAGGACTTTTACTTTGAGTTACCTACTTTTCGAGTACCGAGACCTTCAAGTTATCAAGGTTTCATTGTATTGCAACAATGGCATTCAAGCTAGCGGTGCTAAATCCAGTGTTGCCAATAAGGAAAAGTACAAAAATATGTGAACATTAAGATAACTTGATTTGCTGCGTTACCAACATATTTATTATGGACTTTATTAAATGTAAACTATGTTTTTAGATCAGAACATTGGGCTAAATGAGTTCATATGTCACAAATTTCCTAATTCGCATTTACACGTCATATGTTTCATGCAGTATGGGTAGAAATAATTATGCTATACTAGGATCGACAAAGGAATCCTCAAAATAACTAAACCTTTGCCTCCTAGAAAATCAAACTTGGAAAATATGAGGCAGCAGTGAGCGTTCTACAGCATCATCAGGGGCCAAACAGAACATCAGCGAAGTTAAGAAAACCATCGTCATTACCAGAGTTCCTATTCACGTTTTAAAAAAAGTTCCCTGTTTTTTCCAGAGTTTCTTCCTGATTTTTCCGGCAAAATTTCCCGACTGATTTCTTTGACTTCTCTCTGTGGATTCAATTGACCTTCAGTTTCAGAGAAAATGGATTCACATTTGTGAAAAATTTAGCTATGCGTTAGGGAAGTTTTCCCTGACTTTTCCAGGCTTGACCAAACAATCTCATTTTTCCCTGACCTTTTGGGACTTTTTAAATTTCTTGACGACTCCACGTGCGTGGGAATCCTGATTACACCTCTGTAAAATTACATTACATGTGGGTCACAAATTCTTACAAAGCCTATAATCTAAACAAAACTTAAGTTTTAAACAAACGTTCTTTAATTTCTTTACAAAAAAACAGCCTCTTCAATATATATTTACTCATTGAAAAATCCTTAACATATTCATCGCATATATGGACAATTTTACCTATGACAAAACACATTAAAAATATGCATTCATTTTTCTTTACAAAGCGAATTGGCCACGTCTACAATTTTTGATTCAAAACAAAACTGACCTTTAATCAAGGAAGCCCAAGAAGAAAAGGTCATTATAACCACAGCTATAATGACCTTTGCACTTCTGACCACTAAGTTACTGAGATCATCACTGGTGTATGCCAGGGGGTATTGACGGGGGTTGTAACCCCCCCATTGTGATGAAATTTTGTATATTTAACACAGGAATATGTGAGTTGCAGCTCCATAACCCCCCTTACGAACTTTCTGCATACACATATGGAGGTCATCATATGCATTTTCTGCTCTTTGTGCATTACTTAGTCAATGGCGAAACTGATTTGACAAAACTGTGGTGGAAGTAATCGAGGATGACAACAGTATATCAATCTTGACATATTTATAACATGTTGTAGATATGCTTCACATAAATGTACTTTAAACCTTTTAATGATTCCCCGTTTATTTAAAATTATCTATTCAATTTGCAACGTACAAAATTGGGGGGATTTAGAAGTTAATACGCTATTACTACTTTACAATAGAAAATTTACATAAAATTCCACAAACAAAACTCCTAAATAGAACTTTATAAAAATATTTCATAATTTCCAATGAACTACAATTTGAGCAAATTCAGTTAAATTTGATCATCAGTTACCTGAAAACTGTAAGGGTTACCACAAAATCACACAACTCTCAAAGTTCATCAATTTTTAAAAAGCACAGAACAGTAGAATCCCGATTATCTGAAATTCGCTTAAATGGAATGACTTGATGAATTTATTTTTTTAACAGACATTCATTCGATGTTTTTGGAAAGCACATTCACATTTGTTTTCTAGTAAACTCTCGGTGTAAGGGGAAAGCTAAAACAAATGGCAGATATTGAGTATAATACAGATATGTGTTTGTATATATAATAATTAAATAAATTGAACTATTTATAAAGCAGCTAACACCTTAACACACATGTATGCTTTGACATTTCTCACGATCAATATAGTAGTTTAATAATCTGTAATTCAATGTTACGTTTTAATAAAATGAATTTCTCTTTGCACCTTTACAATGAGAGTTAAATTTTCAGATTATCTTAAATTGAGTCTGTCCCTTTATTTCGGAGAATTGGGATTTTGTGTATTACTAGCGATGGGAACAAAAACAAAACTGTCTGCTTACAAACAATGACTGAACTGTTCTTTGAAAATGCTTCCTGAATCAGTTTGCGTTTTGTAGAATGGGTTCATAATAAGACAGTTCAGGAATAAAAGGAGCTCAAGCAGCTTTGGTGGATGAGATGTGTTAAGCATTGCCAATTTTTTTTGTTCATCATTTCACACTTAATATATGCATTTTGTCAAACAAGAGCATGCGGAATTCAAGGTATAATTAGCCTATTTATTAGTTAATAAATAATTACAGCCACAATTTTACAAAAAAATAGTCTTATTGACAAGGGAACTTTTTTTGTGGGGCCCTCGACCTATTACATTTTGTAGAGGCTGCTGCCTTAGTTACAAATGTGGTGTTATTTTTCTGCAAGACTCATATTTTGATTTTTTATTTGACTTTGAAGTTAGGGAAAGTGCGATTTTAGAGCAATTTTCATATTTTTTGCTGACACTGTATTTCAATTAATTTTATTTTCATTTAAGTAGTAGTAAAGAAAGTTACGAAACGAAACGTGTAAAATTAAAAAATAAAAATAGAAATAAAAATATAAATCTGACTCGCAAAAATTTCAAACAAGAGAAGAACGTTTATGAAAACACAATTTGGTGATTTTAAGTATAAACGTTTGGCGTGCGTGATATATTTGGCATACGATAAAGACAAAACTTCTATTGCGCACTATTTTGTTTTAGTCGGCTTAATTGTCAGTTGAAGAATGCTGTAATTCCTTGAACTAATCGTACTGTGTGCTTGAAATGACATTTTTAACTTAAAATTAAATTTTAACTTGTGCTTTGGGGAATAAAATACTTTAAATGTAAAGTGCTGAATGTTGAAATATATTAAAAATTATCGATTTCTGATATAAAATTAACTTTGCAAAATCTGGGAAAAAATGAAATGTGTTGTAAATATCATAATGTCTCTTTTAAATTTAGCGATCAAAAAATATAAAGTGGAACCTTCTGTAATTACTGAAAGCGAGTATGAAGAAAGAAAACAAGGGTGTATTCGAAAGGATTGTGTTAATTTGGACGGATAATGTTGTGGAAGAGATAACAGATGTTGATGATCATAATTTTAATGACGATTATATTAACGATGATTGTGTAGTGATTGCAGTGATTCTGATGATTTATATGAACCTGCTTCTAAACAAAATAACGGTATAGTCAGTCTTAAACAAATGAAAGAAATCATTAAGTTTTATGGTTCTTGCAAAACAGGTAAATTTAAACAGATTCAAAAACGTTACCCACGGCTTAAGAGTAATCATGCATTACCAAATTTAGAACACATTTGAACAAACAGGGTAGTGTCAGTGAAAAATGCAGCATTGTTAAAAATTATGTACATAACAATTTTTGAAATGCCAGAGAAAATCATTTGCCTGTCCATGAAAAGAACTTGAGAAGCTGGGCACTGATGAAAGCCAAAGAAATAGGTTTCGCAGAACTTAAATGTATAGATTCCTATATAAATACTTTAAAATAAAGTTCAAAATAGTTTTCAGAAAAATTACAAAGTTTATTACAACTACTGAAATGAGAGATGAAGACAAAATACAAAATAATGCTATAGAATTTGTTTTACAAACACGAGATGGGATAAAAAATTGTGTTCCAAGTCAAGTGTTTAATGCAGACCAACGTGAATTTAATTATTTTATTGGAAATGACAGATTATTATCACATTAGTGGGGAAAGACAAACCTTTGCAGTTTAAAAGGCATTGCATAATACAACACACACTCGTATACGACAATGCCCATTATTTCCATATGGGTGGGGAATTAAAAGGAAAACTTCTTGTATATCTACGAGAAGTTTCAGGAAGTTTTGGGCCAAAGGTAGAAGAAAAATTATTTCGGCCTTCAAATGTATACGTCACTTGTTCCAAATCCGGGAAAATGGATAAAAAGACCATGAAAGATTGGATAAATCAACTGTTTGAATCCACTTCTTGAACCTCCATCCTGCATTCTTTTAGATGCATGGACAGGCTGTACTGACCCATATATATATGACAACCATAAAAAAACTTCTCACAAATACCCGCGAAAACTACATCTCTAATTCAGCATTTAGATGTTTATTTCTTTTGCCAGTATAAAAAATTTCCCCCCAAAAAAATCATAAACAGAATTACGCTGGACAAAATGAACATTAATACCAATAGAAATGAAATTCTAAAAAGGCATTCATTTATCTATAATCAGTTACAGTCAGAAAAATTTCGTGAAATGTTACAATTCCCATGGTTTAAATGCTGTTACAGTGACAAAAATCCAGGGAATTTTTCGAATGTAGAAGAAATGTGCTTTGAAGTATATGATATTCGCACCATTGATAACTGCCAGTGCTTTTCATTCATAAAATGTTCCTATTGCAACAAAATGCTTTGCTTTCATCATTTTTACATAATATACCATTATGATGATGTGCCAAAAACATGCTTTATTACATTTTATTTCTTTTCTTAACATTTCCAAGTGAGGCCACCACGGGGAAAAATGTTTTATACTTCAAGACTTTATTAAACATTTTTATACAAATTTTGTAAATAAAGTCTGCGACTCCTGTGTATATATAGTATATATAACTAAGAAGTGTTTTAATCGATGCTTCTTATTCCTTTTTCTTATGTTCTTTGCAAGAAGAATGTTGCAAGATAACAATACAGATACTTTCTAAAATAAATATGCGCGTTCCTTTTCCCTCTTTCCTTTCAAAATAAGAACCCGTTATATGTATAAACTACCTAATTTGACGTTTATCACCTCACTTTCTGTCTAGAAAGTACATTTTTCAAGATTATGAACCATTTATTAGCTAAAGCTGAAATTCATTAACATAAATGTATTATTTATATGGAAGATATGTATTTGCCAGATTTCTCTTTGTATTAGGTACATTTTTAAATTTTCATTTTAAATATAAAATTAGTAAATACAAGTATTTTTGCACTTTGTGCTGATTAAGAAAATACCACGCAATCACTTTTTCTCCTTTTGATTCACAATAAAGTCGCCAAATGTTAAAAAAGAAACCAACAACTGAAGCCAAAATCGCAAAATTCTGTTTTCATAAGCGTTCTTCTTAATTGAAAATTTTTGCGAGTCAGATTCTATTTTTTATTTTTTTTACACGTTTCGTTTCTTAACTTTCTTTACTACTACTGAAATGAAAATAATATTAATTGAAATGCAGTGTCAGCAAAAAATATGAAAATTGCTCCAACATCGCACTTTTCCTAACTTCGAAGTGATAAAAAAAAATATCAAAATATGAGTCTTGCAGAAAAATAACACCATATTTGTAACTAGGGCAGCAGCCTCTATAAAATGTAATAGGTCTTGATTCTAGGTCAAGGGCCCCACAGAAAAGTTTCCTAGTAAGTATAAACTCTAAGATAAATATGAATTAATATTTATGTTAGAATTTTTTCTAAGCAAGACTTTTTTTCCCCCATAATTTTAAATATTCACTTCTTGATACTTTTTCTTCACAAATAATTTTTATTAACGATAAAGTTCTGTTGTATTTTTTATTTACTATTCAAGTGTTAAATGCTGATTGGTCATTCAGGATTAGGACTTCACAATTTATTCCCAAATTTTTTTGAATTCTGTAACTTGGCTCACTTGACATCCCCTGATCACATTTCAACAAAAATTAAATTCCATTTGACATCGAAATGTTACAGCCATAGACTTTGTGATGCGTAAATTATATTATAATGATGTTTTAATGTGTTTTATGTATTAACATTGTTTATGATTAATTTTTTTATTGTAACATAGTTTTAAAATATATGAATAAATTAGAGGCATGTAAATGTATACCATATATATATGGTGTGTCTGTTATTATAATTGTTAGCAGCATTTCATGAATTCAAGTTTTTCTGTTAATAATCAACCTGGTTTTTCCTAACCATTTTTCAAAACATTTCTTTCTTTACAACAAATAATTCGTTTGTGTTTTTTATGAACAGCAGAAACGACCATCACCATATGTTACTATCAATACTTAGAATATATAGAAAATTCGTAGTAAGTTTATACAGAATTTTTTTAATACAGTATCTAATGGAGGTTCAACATACAGCCTCGTTGAAAACACAACAAATATAGTTATCTGTAAACGCAATTACGACTATCCTTGATTCACTGACATCTTTGTTCTAAAAACGATGAATTGTTTTGTGATCTCTGAGTGGTTTAAGTTTGTTGAGATTATCCCAGTATTTTGGCAGGACAGAATCAGAAATCAACTTGAACCATGGTGTAACCTTGTAGCCCTTATGCTTCACATCATCTGAAATGAACAAAAAAACCAAAGTTTAACACACACTGAGGCATACACATGAACAGTATCTCATCATCCAGAATAATGTTTGTTTGTGGTTTTATGGCTTACGGACTACAGCAGCCACGATGTTGGGACATACTGTTTTTCGAGAAATCTGAACCTCTTGGACCTACAATTTTCCAAGGAATCTGAACCCCTTAAGGCCTAGGGAACCAAACCCCAGACTACAGTGAGCAGTGTGATCTTTATGAGATCTCTGAGTAAGTGTTCCTTGTGACGTTGGGAATCGAATCCAGATTAATGGCATACTAGGCGAACACGTTACTACACTTCACCACCGCACGGCTCCAGAATAAAGGGTTTAATTATAAAATTGGAGAACCGAAGTAAGAAAAATAAAATTTTAAGCAAGGAAATTATACAAAATAGCTATTATTTTATTAATACACAGAGTAAACTAGAAATTGCAATACAGAGAACTTCTGGTTCACTTTGTCCGAAAATATGTAAACAAGAAAGTGACATGTGAAAATAGTTAAAGTATTATAGTAATCCCACACACATTATATAAGCCTGTATATCTGGTATGAGGCAAAACCTGGCACATGACGTAGATGTTTCATGCATTTCCATCAAACAAATACTTTAAAAACTTATTTATAAGCAGTTCATATTCATAATATTATGTTATAAATACAATAATAATAATATGTTTAGAATCTGTGCTCACAAGGAATATAAATAGTTAACAGATTTTGAGAGAAGATATATAATTAGCTTTCACAGGATACTGAGCAGCCAACTTAAACAGGGTGGACCGTGTAAAGTTGATAATGTAAAGTATCTAAAAAAAATAAGCGTTTTACAAAAAAAAAGTTGCTTGTCTTTAAGGGAGAAAATGTTTTTCACTATTTGTGTTTTAACTTGGTAAGGGGGTGTTCGTTTTCGAGGTCATTTGAAGGTCAAACTGTTTTTATTTTAAAGAGAAACCTATACTTTTTATGTAAGATATTATTACCCTTCACAGGGATAACACAATTGCCAAATAATGGTCAACACAGAAAAGCCTCCGGGGCAAGGTTTTTGAGTTTTTCATGGGGGAATTTATTATACAATAATTTTTGCCACCCACGTATATGTAGCTCAAACTAGAGCTTTTTTTTTGGGGAAAAAGAGACGCCTTCCCCATCCTGGATTCGAACCAGGGTCCCTCCGTTTAGCCCGGAGTGTCTTGGACCGCTAGACGAATGAGGACAGGAAACAACGCTCTCTTTCTCCGTATGTAAAGGTGTTAAGGTATTATTACCCTCCGCAGGGATAACACAATTGCCAAATATGGTCAACACAAGAAAGCCTCCGGGGCGAGATTTTTGTGAGTTTTCGTGGGGGAATTTATTATACAATAATTTTTGCCACCCACTGCGGAGGGTAATAATACCTTAACATCTTTACATACGGAGAAAGAGAGCGTTATTACCTGTCCTCATTCGTCTAGCGGTCCAAGACACTCCGGGCTAAACGGAGGGACCCTGGTTCGAATCCAGGATGGGGAAAGCGTCTCTTTTTCTCCAAAATTATATAAGCTCTAGTTTGAGCTGTATATATACATCGGTAGCAAAAATTATTGTATATATTTTCTATTCTTATTCCTCATTAAAAAAAAACTTTCGTAGAAAGCATTTTTTTGAATTAGTGCTTAGTTTTCTAGATATTTAAAAAGTAAGCTTGAATGAAAACATTCATGCTATATCATTTGGCGTTGCATATTTCCAAGATTCCCAAAATAAGGACCATTTTGACTTTTTCCTCTACAGACAGGTATTCCATTTTGAACACACAATAAACTAATTTATCTTAACACCTACATGTAGCTTTTAAATTACCTATTCACTCTTTTGCAAGTAAAAAAGCACTTAAAATAATAATCAGATCTCAAAATTTTGCGCAAATTCCTTTAGACCAAGTATACAGTGATTAAATTTTAAAAGCCAATGAATATTAACTTCAATCATAACGTACATTTCTACTGCAGAACTGGCGTCGTATGAAAAAGGTAAAAATTGCAGATGGTTTATTTTTTCTCGTTGTCAACATTGCAGTTTCCTGGAGATGCAACCATTAATGCCGTTATGATGCTGTCAAAGACCTTATAGCCAATTGGAAGACTTCAAACATGGTCACATAGTCAGGATGCATGAAGCTGGTTGGTCCTACAGAGCAACAGGCTGCCACCTACACCATATGGACACTGCTGTGCAAAGGTGTTGGTGGCAATGGTTGCTGCAAGGACTCATCAGCAGAATGAAAGGCTCTATTGGTCTTAGAAATTACGGCTTTTTTTTTTTCCTTCCTACTCTTGTTTCGCCTTAGGCTTATCACCGTCATCGAAATTAAAAGAAAAAAATCACAACTAACATTGGACACAGACAACAGCAAAACAGGTTCTGAACATCCTCACCACAGCGTATTTTTATGTTCAAAATATAAAATGAAAAAATACAATTTGGTAATCTGAAATTTCAATTGCATAATATAAAATTCACAACTTTTAAAAAAGGAAAATTTTTTTTTACAAGTTTCAAATTTAGAAAATAAATTATTTTATCGTCTTTAAGAGACATTAAAGTTTCCACTAAATCTATTCACTTTATTGAGTATTTGTTGAGAGCAGAGAGTGAGAGCCTGAAATGGGGGAAAAAGAATAGGCTCAGAAGCTTAACTTCGTTTTTAAATTTAAAATAAATTTTGTAAAATGATGCAATTTAGAAAAGGAAGGTCCAACACTAAATTGTTTACATTCAAGATCAAAATATAAACAGGCATTTCCTTCCTAGTCTTCCAACTGTGGCTTATAATTAGCACTGAATGGAGGTAAATTTAGCATCACATCTGTGGTAGGAAAGTCCATTTTAAGAAAAAGTGAATATTAAGGAAAGTGGTCGGTCAGAAAAATTTTGCCATACTCTATAAAAGGTTTTTTTTTTTGGCGTTGTTTTTATAAACCTATATAAAAGGAATTTCAAGCATGGAAAATCCACACATAATTGATAGCATCGTGTAGTAACTTTTATTGCATTTGATTGGTTTCTTTTACAATGTAAGGATAACTAAAGCCATGCTGCACTGAAACCTATAGTTTTCTGATAAAAAAAAAACGTGTTCTATGAAATTATTGGAATCAAACTCAATTTAATGACATGATGGATGTGAATGCATAAACTCTATGCCATAGTAGGGCCTACAAAGATTAATATCCAATGAAAATAAAAATAAACGACTACATTATAATACATACCAACGAAAGATTGATAATCATTCCGGTTCACATAGACGCATTCTTTCACTTCATTTGGATTGGGGTTCAGCTCTACGTCCTTTTGAATCACAAGAACATAATCTATTTCTCTTTCTCCCCAACGAGAATCGAATGGGGCTGTGTACAGTATTCGTGTCATATACAAAAAATCTTCGACAGGGACCTTTACGGGGAAAACAAACATAATTTTTACAATTATCTAATATATATCCTATGACAGAAGACAAACTATCACCAAAAAACTAAGTCATGATCCTAAGCATATAACGTTAGTTATAGATGTTAAATATAAATAATTATAACATATAGTTAATATAGCATATAACACTTATAGATATTAATTATAGATTGTGAGGAAAAGGATGTTAGAATACAAGGTAAAGAGAACCAAATTGGAATTAAAACAAATGCCTTGAGAAAGGAAAATCTGGTTCAAAATAAAAGTGGGGAGATTGTTGGGGAAAATCTTAAAAACTAGCTGCATTTATAAGTAGTAAGAATGGAAGTTGCCACCAAATTAAATCGACTGGATTTAAACCCTGAAAATCAGTTTAGAAATCGAACTTCGTTGAAAACCCTAAGCATTTAAGTTACAAAAATGAAATTAGTGAGAAAGACAACTACTGAAGTGCTTACAATATTCAGTTATGATTCTACTGGGAGATGACACATACTACTACTTCAAAGAAATTGCATTAAATTGAAAAAGATTTGCACCATTCAACAGTATTATGACGAATTGGATTTTTTTTTTTTTATATAGAAAAATAACGAATTTTCAATTTATCAAAAACTTCCACGTAAGGTGGAATCTCATGTGCACACAGCTTATTTTTGTTTTTAGAAGTGAATATGAAAGATTGTCCCCGTAAGTTGTATCTTCCGCTGACAGTGAAATCATTACTACGTTAGATAAAGGTGGAAAGGTGAATAAACAAAATAAATGGAATTGGAAGTGAAAGGGGTGAACAGTGTATAAATTTAAAGCTAAATATACGAAATAAATGGTTTTGATTGGTTGGCTGGACTTTTATGGTGCAAGGTCAGCCAAGGTCCTGTATAAGGATCTAAAGTGTTCTAAGAAAACGAAACTAGTAACACCGAGAGATCCTAAACACTACACTGAACTGATACAAAAAAAAAAAAAGACTAAAAGTACTGGGTATGATTGGAATCCACATGGTAAACACACATTATCACGACACCACTGTAGAGCCAAGCTAAACAAAAAACATCGATATAATTGTAAGGAAATGAAAACAAAAATCGCAAATCTGTTTTACAGCAAGGAGAGCAAAGGCCATGCTGAATTAGGACTGGCAGTTTTCTGAGGAATCTGAACCTCGTAAGGCCTAGGAAACCCACTCCTAAACTACAGCACACAGTTAGACTGTAAGCATTCTTTTTTTTTCCGCACTGTTGGATATTAGATACGAATTAACGTCACGCTAGTTGATCCCACCACCACAGCATTAATACGAGTTAATAGTAAAATTATGGATAGTTATTTTTTGGTTAAAGCACTCTGGATCTAACGGAAAGGCCCAGGTTTTCAACTCTAGACCAGGGCAATGTCTCCTTTTTTCCCTATAAATCGAAACTCTAGTGTGAGTGTCGGAAAATTACTATCTTTAAAATTCACATGAAAAATTACAAAAGGTTCCCCAAGTGGCTTTGTTTACTGACTGTGGCAATTATGTTATCCCTGAAAAGGATAGTATTTAACAACCAGTGATCATTCTAGGATCAGAAACGGGCAGGGCACTCCGGATTGAAAAAAAAGGAAACTTCATTAAAAAATATTTACATACCTTAATACTAATTAATGCTGACTAGATTAATTTTTTTAATGAGCTATTTTTTATTTGTTTCTTGGCGAAAAAAGAGACTTGATTAACCACTGAATTTAAACTATTTATCATTTAAACAATCAACAATAAAGGGAGCTAGGGTAGAGAGAAAGGCTATTCTACAGTGAGCTAGAAAATAGCCCACTGTATATTTCTGTAGTTATTATTCCCCTAGCCAATTCTGTATATTTTTTTTCTGCTCCTAAAAGAGGGATAACCAGGGAAATAGAATGGTGCAGATTAAGGTTGAAGGGAGTGGGGTGGAGCCGTCATACATGCTTGATGGCCCCGGTTGGATCTAGTCTTGGATAGCCTAGAATCTTCATCAAAAAACATGGTGAAAAAGATGTACTTGCAGGGTACTGAATACCATTAAATACGTTTTCATTTTAAGATAAGAATTGTTCAACTATTTTTTTTTTTATACGCATGTATATTTCACTCCTAAAAACATCTATTTTTAAATGGTTGAATGTTATTTATGAGAAACAGTCGTTAACTGGAAAATGGGATTTTAATTGTGGTATCATATTGCTAAGGCTCGAGCCAGCGAAAGAAATTTGGTGGTCTAAAAAGGCCACCTGGTCACCAATTGGTGGTCGAAAAAACAAAGCTGCTAGACATAGGTTAAAATTACCATATGTATCTTTTTACAATATAGATTACCAATACATAATCGGTAATACATCCATGGAAATTCAACTTGCCATTGTTTGGGAAATTTTCATTTTCTTTCTATAGTATCTGCTTCCAAGTTTGAAGAGGAGGAGTGTGTTTTCGATGGAATCAGCAATATCGGCGATTTAGCAGACTTCGTCGACTTTACATCTTGCAGGGCCGATGACAATGGCAGATTTAGCAGCTGGCGGACGCCAGGGACCCATGAATATCAAGGGGGCCCAAGCTCGAGGGATTCCCAGTTAAAAAATTGTCACAACACAAAAAGCGAAAGATGCAATACTTAATATTATTCACGTATTTTACGTATATAAGTACAAAACGTTCTTTTTTTAAATTAAAGTTAATTAAAAATCATATTAGTTCAAACATGCTCTGGCGCACCTACATAAGGAGCCTGCACACATCTTGGGCTAACAATGCGAAAAATTATACACCGACAGAAATTCTTTTTTTTTTTCTAAAGTTTTAAAATCGAAAGTAGTGACGAACCCAGCAACGTTTCCCTGAACTCTTGTGACATTGATGAGACTGCTGTTGAGGAAAGCAACAGCAGTGAGTTGGGGCTGTCTTCAAATGCTTTCCAGGAGGTAAAGGTAGACCAAAACAGTTGAAATAGAAATTCTGACTGCAGATATTTTTAATTATGTCAAGAAATCTAACCTCACTGATGAAGGTAGGATAACAGTGTTTAAAAGTCTTTGGGAACCATATGCAAATTGCAATTTTCCCACGACCGTCACAAGTGCTGTATAAAGTCAAGGAAAATCTCACCGTAGTTGGAGGTTCTGTCCATCTGAACTGAGTAAACATAACTTGCCTAAATGCAGAAAACAGTGCCTATAGCAAATTTTGTGTGTTCTCTTTTCACCCCATGAAGTCGGTTTAAGATCGACACAAGCCACAGATCTACTTGTTTCAAAAGAATTTAATAATTGGAAGAAGACCTTGGAGAAGTTCAGATAACATTAGAACTTTTCTCTATCATAAGGATTCAGTTCACAAAGCCGATGAGTTTTTTGAAGGTCATAAAAAGGGAGAATGCTTTCTGTAGATCAAGTATTGGACAGAGGGCAAGAAAAGTAAGTTTTGCACAATAGGGTTAGTTTTTAACCTATTACTAAAACAGTGATCTTTTGTGGAAAACAAAAGCTGGCCATTGTAAAATTGTACAAAAAAATCCACCATTTTTAATCATTTAAGTATATTGCACTGTCAAATTAGTAGTAATTTAATAATGATAAATGAACACAAAAAAAAAACATAGTTGATATGGCCCTGCCATTTTTTCCACCAAAATTTCCTTGCATTACTGGGCCCCCCTCCTTGGGAATATTTCGTGTGCGCCATTGCAAAGATGAGTGCAGAACGATTAAATGCTACTGTTATAACTAGATCCCGTAATATATTCAATTACATATTTTAGCTGTTTTTAGTGTTTTTGAATATAAATGCACAAAAACCATGAATTTCCAGAATAAATGCATATTTTAAGGGTTTTAGCAATTTTCAGAATTTTATTATTCTCTCATCTGAAAAATTTCACCACAATACTAAAGTTGAACTTTCTTCTTACTTCTTATCTGAGTGGAAAGGCAATGGAATTCGTAAATGTACACGTTTAATTACGTCCTAGGACGCCAAAATGTTGTCGTAGCTGAATTATAGCCACCATCCTTGTTATGAAGACCAAAGCTGAGTTTTACTGTGCTTGGCTGGCAATTGATTGAAAGTCAAATTAAAACAAACACTTATTCTAAATTTCCACACCATTTTCCTTCAGTGATAGACATCGTTCTATCATCGATAAACTATCCATAGTAGACAACCCACAAAAATGTATGTGCTGTTCAATATGTAGCTCTGAAAGGACCTTTTTGGCCATAAAAATGACATACATCATTACATGACTGAAGATAAAGCGTAACTGTTTAGAACAACGAGAGACACATTGTGATATGCAGTCATAGAATTTACTATGTACAAAACATATGATTTAATGTACATTGAATTTTTCTACTCGTCAGTTAATAATAAATCTATTTGTTTTAAAACATTGGATATAGGATTTTGAAATGTTAAAAAAATTTTAAGTACATATTTATTGATTTTAAGTGCATGTTTACTCATTTTAAGTGGATATTTTGAGGCTCAGTGCATATTTTGCTGGTTTCTTAGTGCATATAATCTGGGCTCTAGTCATAACTTTAGTTTCACCGTGTATTATGTGCGTCCATATGAGTACTTCTGGGGGTGGGGGATTGAGAAAAATTATTACTTCTCAAGGCTTTCAAAAATTTTAGTGAATGTACAATACTAAAGTGCTACAAAAATAATTGATACTGCTTGTATGAATAATAATAATAATTAGTACTGAGCTAAAAAGTACCTTATTTTAAAATGTGACTGTAAAACTTTTGAAAGTAAATGCATAGCAGAATCGGGCAAATCAAATTTTTGAACAGCTAGGCGGCTCGAGCCCCACCTCTCCCCCCATATGGGCGCCCATGCCATGTATAATTAAATAAATGAAATTAGAATTAAATGAAATAAAATCGTAATGGCGGAAATCCTGTTCTCAACAACGCCATTTTTCTTATAAAAAGCTGAGGAGAAGGACTACTTTTATTTTACCTCTAGGCACGCACCTTAATACTTATCCTCTGTGTGTACACACACAGGATAAGTACACACTTGAGTGTGCACACTGAGTGACACTTGAGTCGCACTTGAGCGCTAGAATGCTGAAAGGTTATTGGACGTCATTGGATCGTTGTTTAAAAAATATTTCCGCGCGAAAATCGGATCTTCTGGATAAATCTTCGAGGAGGAGAGGACGTTTATGTCCTGCTCCGACTGTATTAATTTTTCTAAAACTCCCGTCGAACTATTATTAATATCATCATTTTAAGGAAATAATCCTTATTGTTGAATAAATAAAACTTAGAAATAAAAAAAAAGGGGGAAAGAGAGTATTTGTCTATTATGGGGTGAATGATCAATGCGATTATTGGTACACCATTATTATTGAAGTATTTATCAGTGAGTAGTTATCGCTTGGATATACATACCAGGACATAAAGAGTTTGTAAGTACTGTTTATTCTATTTTTGTAGAATTTATGAAAAATAATAATTATATAGATGAATGATGGTAAAAAATTTATGTTTGGAAGCCCGATATAATATCTCAAGTGATATTAAAAAGTTATAAATGATAAAGGAAGTTTGCAAGAACATTTGCAAAGAATATTAATATATGTTATTAAAACATGAGAAATAATAAGAACGTAAGAAACTGATAAATAAATAATCAGAAGTGTTGATAAATAAATAGCCAGAAGTGCTATTGAATAATAGTTCGAAGTGTATAAAGGGAGTGGAACTTTTCCTCATGTAGAGATTATTTCGAAAATATTTTTAACGCTATCAATATCAAATGAATCAAGTGAAAGATCTTTGTCAGTTTTAAAATACGTTAAAAACTACTTAAGGAGTACGATAGGATGAGACAGGTTTAACAACATGATCTTATTATACATAGAACAAAAAATTTTGGACGAAATAGATACTGCAA
>QLNU02014176.1:66252717-66270440 GCA_006491805.2 Dysdera silvatica
TATCATCGATAAACTATACGTAATAAAAACCAGCAAAAATGTATGTTTTGCTCAGTATCTTTTGTAGCTCTAAGGAAGACCCTTTTGGCCATTAAAAATGCTATTATATGATAGAAGATAAAGCTTAACTGCTTAGAACAACGAGAGACACATTGTGATATACAGTCATAGGATTTGTGATATATAAAACATATGATTTAATGTATATCGAGTTTTTCTACTTGGCTGTTAATAAATCTATTTGTTTTAAAACAAGGGATATAAATTTTCGAACATTAAAAATTTGTTACGTGTACATATTTATTCATTTCAAGTGGATATTTTGAGATTGTGTGCATATTTCTGAGTGCATATTTTGCTGGTTTCTTAGTGAATGTATTCCGGGCTATAGTCATAACTGTAGTTTAACTATGTATCTTAGGCGCCCATATGAGTACTTCTAGGGGTGGGGGGGGGGCTGAGAAAAATTATTACTTTCTTCTCAAGACTGTCAAAAATTTTAGTGAATGTACAAGATACTAAAATGCTACAAAAATAATTGATACTGCTTGACAATTAGTAATGAGCTAAAAAGTACCTTATTTTAAAATGTGCTTGTAAAACTTTTGAAAGTAAATGCATAGCAGAATCGGGCAAATCAAATTTTTAAACGGCTAGGGGGCTCGAGCCCCCTCTACCCTCCATATGGGTGCCCATGCCATGTATATTTAAATAGGAGAAATTAGAATTAAATGAAATTGTAATGGCGGAAACCCTGTTCTCGACAACGCCATCTTTCTTATAAAAAGCTGAGAAGAATGACTTTAACTTAACCTCTAGGCATACGCCTTAATACTTATCCTGTGTATCTACACATACTTGAGCATGAGAATGCTAAAAGATAATTGAAGGTTACTGGATCATTGTTTAAATAATATTTCTGCATTGAAATTGGAGCTTCTGGAAAAATCTTCGAGGACGAGAGGACGTTTATGTCCTGCTCTGACTGTATTAATTTTTCTAAAAATCCTTTGAACTATTGTGTATTTTAAAAAATAATCCTTATTATATATAGAATAAATTTATAAATAAAAAAGAGGAAAGGAAGTATTTGTCTATTATGGGGTGCATAATCATGGGATTGGTGAAATAGTATTATTAATGATTATTACTGAAGTATTTATCTCGCTTGGATATACATACCAGGACGTAAAGAGTCCAATCGAATTATAAGTGTTGTTTACTCTATTTTTGTAAAAGTTATGAATAATAATAATTATGTAGATTAAAGATGGTAAAAAAAAATTGATGTTTGAAGCCTGATATAATATTCCAAGCAATATTAAAAAGTTATAAATGATAAAGGAAATTCACAAGATTATTTGCAAAGAATATTAATGTGTCATTAAAAAAGGAGAAATAATAAGAATATAAGAAACTAATAAATAATCAGAAGTGTTGATAAATAAATAGCCAGAAATACTATTGAATAATAGTTCGAAGTGTACAAAGAGAGTGGAACTTTTCCTAATGTAGATATTATTTCGAAAATATTTTTAACAATGCCAATATCAAATGCAACAGGTGAAAGATCTTTTTCAGTTTTAAAATGCGTTAAATGCTATCTAAGGAGTACGATAGGAGAAGACAGATTGAACAACATGGCCATATTATACCTAGAACAAAAAATTTTGGATGAAATAGGTACTACAAAAACAATTGATGAATCTGCTAAAGAGAAACCAAGACACAAATTTATATACAAAACATTTTTTAAGCACTGAGGTAATTTATTACTATTAAATTTTTTGAATAAATATCTGATTTTTCTTGAAACGTTGAGTTTATTATTAGTTACATATTGCCGGTTTAAGGAACTCACTAAAAATTTACTACTGAAATCTTCCCGAAAAAGTCCTCAGTTCCTTACACAATTTTTTTGGGGGGCTTAGGTCTCAGGGTCTTGAATTTTTTACCGCCAGGGGGGCCACCCAATAGGCTTAATCTAGCCGATAAAGGGAAAAAAGGAGATTAACGTTGTCTGAGAATGCGACATACTAAAAACGATAAACCGATGTAAAAATACTTTTAAAAAATAACACATGCACCCAAAACATGAAACATCATAAATAATAAATACCAGTGAAATCGCTTCACTTCACCGCTGGTCAACCAAGGGGAATTTAAAGTGAGGGGGACCATTTCCTAATATGATCACAATCCTACAACGTTTCTTTAAAGTTTTACCACTGGACATGCTTGCTTTGCTTGCTTGTGTACAGGGGAAATTGGAAAGGGTGGCAGCCGAAGACTGCGCTGTAATTCCAGAACTACAAGATCTGTATTTTTTGCGAGTGTCTTACTTACCAAAATATTGCACGGACTGAGCATGCAGGTGGACTTTTGAAAGACAAAAATAAATAGTTTGCATCACGAAATTTTTGGCAGGAAACATTTTATCTTTGATGAACAGTAGCTGTAAAACCAAATTCACGATTTGCGTATGAAATAAACGGAAAACGCCCGCGCGTGTTTCAAACGACAAATTTGTCATCCATGTTTACGAATTTAACAACCATTGGTTATGAGTTGGCGACAATTATCGTCATGATGGCTCAAATCCTACATAGCGCACTGCCCTGGTTCATGAATACATCGTTTCCACCTAATGAATTTTCTATATAATGGACTTTTTCGTGAAACCGTCTATTTCGTTATATGGAGGTCCTACTGTATATACAGGGTGGTCCTGAACTCCACCGACAAAATAAGAGGGGGTTGTTGGGAACACCAAATAAGGCATGTTTGCCCAGCATAGTTAGACATGCATGTCTAAAAAGGGTACGATTTGGCTGTAGAGCGTAACTACTCTTTACGTCCATCACGTTGCTACGTAGCCAATTGTATGAATTAAGTGCAATTTTTGATACATAGTTGAAGTGAATGAGCTAGTAATACGATAGAGACAAAGAAAGCTAGAATTATGTTACCTGATCCTGATCTGTGTTACTGTGTAGTGAAAATGGGCCTAAAAATGCCACTTTTAACACACTAAAAAAAAAAAAGAGTTGGGAACTGCCAAGTATGTGCAACAGGTGAAGAACATCAAAATAAACATTTTTTGTTCAGTGAATTTTTTTCCAAAAATTAGCCGTTCGGGCACTACAGTGAATTTAGTATTTGCATCCACCACATTCAAGGTTTTCACAAATGGCTACAATGCGCCATTTCACAAAGTTTTAAAATTATTTAATGTCAACAGACATCGGGCTCTCTCCAGCGATTTTTTAAAATCAGTTAAATTCGCCAGAATTGTATGTGTAGAATTCATTCAACCGCACCTGAAGCGGCGAATTGTACACATACAATTCCGGTGAATTTAACTGATTTTAAAAAGTCGCCAGAGAGAGCGTGACGTCTGTTGACATTAATTTAAAAAATTCGTGAAATAGCCGTTTGTGGAAACCTTGAATGTGGTGGATGCAAATACTAAATTCGCTGCAGTGCCCGGACGGCTAATTTTTGGAAAAAAAATAATTCACTGAACAAAAAATGTTTCTTTTGATGTTCTTCACCTGTTACACATACTTGGCAGTTCCCAACTCTTTTCCAGTGTGTTAAAAAAGGCATTTTTAGGCTTATTTTCACTAAACAGTAACACAGATCAAAATCAGAAAACGGAATTCCGGATTTCTTTGTCTCTGCTGTATTATTAGCTCATTTACTTAAATTATGTATCAAAAATTGCATTTAATTCATGCAATTGGCTACGTAGCAACGTGATGGGCATAAACTGTAGTTACGCTCTACAGCCAAACCGTCCCCTTTGCGGACACGGGGATATGGGCAAATATGCCTTATTTGGTGTCTCCAACAACTCTTCTTATTTTGTCGGTAGAGTTCCGCCACTTTGTATATAGTAAATGCACTAATACACACATTCTTATTGGAAAGTGTCGGCACCTGCCAAACAGGGAAACATTGCATGTGATGTCTCTCAACCAACGAGAGCTTTGTCACAAGCTGTAAGTACTCGTAATTGGTCAAAACCTGTGACGAAAATACGAACTACCCAGTGCAAATAAACTATTGGCAATAGCAATATTGGTCACTTGGTGTGTGCAATTAAGGCCCTTATTTTAACACTTATTGAGTTATGTACATAATTAAATACTCCTTAGGAGAAAGAAATTTAGATACCTGGGAGGGATCAATTCCAAGTTCAATTCCCAATCTCCTTTGAGCAGCTCTCTTCACACCCAAAGCTTTGATTTCTTCCAGTTCAGAAGCTATGTGGAGTGGATGACTGCAACATGTATTTGTATAGTAACCTGAAATTTAAATAGGAAGCAGAAATCAGAACTTGAAATTTAAACCTTCTGAAAAATTGAATGCAATGAAAAGTACGTACTCTGTGCAACTGCTTATGTGTAAACAGGACAGTATTTGATGATGAATCATATAACAGGACAGTATTTGATGATGAATCATATAACAACAAATCATGTACGGAAATTTAAATAAAACAATTTTATTCCCACTTTGCAGCATAAAGTTCTGCAATGTACTAAATTTGAGTGTTAATAAATCTGAAGGTAACAGAGAAGTATGAAATGTTTACTAATTCGTAAAGCATTTTAAGTAAATTACCTGACGAAGAAAAAAAAAAGTTGGCATTTATTTTTAACCACCTTTAGCATGAATGGTTACATGAATTCATTGTGACTATTTCTATGAGTTTACGCAATGCCTTAACACTTACTTTTGACCAGATTCACGTTAATGTTCTGCCAAAACCCTTGGTTAATAAAGGAAGGGTCAAATTACTTTAAATTCTTCTCTGGTATATCTCACATACCTTTAATAGGGTTGAGTTCAAAACTTCGTGGTGGCTAATTCAAACAGGTGAATAATGTCTCGTGCTCGTGGAACCAATCCTTTACAATTTGAGCCATACTAATCATGATGCACTGTTGTCATGGAACATGTTGATGTCTTTGGGGGGGAGGGGGGGAATTCATTGAGGGAAAAATGCTTGTCATTCAATATGTTCAGATAATCAGATGACTTCATTTTATTGCTGTATAGTGTTGCTAAGTCTTGACACAATAAACAGAAGCAATGTTGATCATACACTTCCTCCTGGAGCATATATAGTTGATACAATACATGCATTCATCATACAAGAAGTAAGTAAATCTGAACTCATCAGAGCACATGATATATATATATATATATAGTCATTGCTCAGCAGTTCAATTTTTATACTCCTTGGAAACTTGAGGTTTCTTTTTTCTTTTGCTGATTAGCCTCATTAATAAGTGATTTCCTTTCTGCAACACAGCTGTTTAATCGCATTCTTTGTGCTTTCGTTCACTTGTATGAGTGGAAGTGGTCTTGCCGATACTACTGAACATAGTTGGAAGTTCTAGGGCCGAATTTTTGCACTTTGATTTCACTAAATGTTTTAACAACCTTTGGTCATTATAACTCAGGAAGTTTTTTAACCACACAATCAAACAGCATGGTATTTTGTTTTGTGTCCCTAATGGGAGGGGAAAAAATGGTGCTATTTACCAAATACCGTGTGGAGACTGTGATAAGGTGTATGTTGGACAGACGGGAAGATCAATACGTCTACGAGGGAAGGAGCATATGCGTGCGGTAGCTAGAGGAGACAACTCTAGTCGATTAGCCGAACATGTTTTCAGTGAAGACCACGCATCAGAGTGGCACTCATTAGAAGTATTACATCAGAATGTGACAAATCTGGGCAGCAGTCCTCTTTCTGGAAACACAGAAGACTTAATAGCATGACTCCTCACATAAGCTCTAACATTTCAAAACATCTACCAGAACCTTACAAAATTTTTGTCAAACCTCGAATTGGGGTGGGGGGAGCCATCTGACGTCGTCGGGTGTGAGGGTTTACCCAGCTGAGACTGTTCCGCACCAGATGACATCAGATGGGGATTCCCAAGATACGGGTACATAAGCTTAGGACTTTCACGAACTCTTCATTCTGCCTTCACTTGACAAAGAGAGCAGTTGGCTCTCAAAACGTCGTGTTTTTAAACCTTACGCCAGTGTTGAAATAACTATTACACAAAATTAAACTCTAATAATAACAGTATTTTCTCTAATCCATGATGTAAGTAGGCGAGTATAAAAAACAGGATAAATATGGTACCATTTCAAAAAAGGGATAGGGTGTTTGGAAAAATTCATATTACATTGATGTTAGGATACACGTACCTGGGAAAGTGATTTTGGCCTCGGATCGTTGTTGAAGTAAGAGTTCTCCTTTCATGTTGAACAAGAACACACTAAATGCTCTATGAAGCAATCCTATATTAAAAACATGCATACAATTTAATATGTGCATAGTGCAATAATACATTTCTTATGGTATAAGTGCATATCGTTCAGTGCGTGTATTAATGCCTTACAGATTTTTACTATAAAAAACCAAGGTATACTGCTTTGCAAATGATTATAAATTAGACATTTTTTTTAAAACGGTTTCTTCTATATTGAATGTTTTATAAACTTTATTTTGTACATGCAGGCATATATATTCAAATTGACTTAATGAAATATTACATATAGATACACGCACACATATTATATATATATATATATCAGTGGTGGCTCGTGGCGAGATTTTAGGGTATGTGCATGAAGCCAATTCACCAAAACCCAAAGTTACCTTAAATTTCTTTCTTATTTACTGAATGAGGTAAAAACCAGTTTCTTGACCAATATAAGCCATAGATTTATGTGATTTGGTGAATTAGTCTTCATGCACACACCCTAAAATCTTGCCACATATATAGTCGAACTTCCATAAGTCGAAACATCTATACGTCGAATTTCTCCTTAACTCGAGTAAATGTTGCAATTTCTGTAAAAATTTCAATGGATTTTTTATTCTGCAAGATGAATTTCTATAACTCTGTTTTCTGTATCTCAATTTTTTTTGTGCTGTTGAAATGCAAATTTACGTTCTGTAACTCGAAGTCTTGTGGAGAAAGTTGTTTCTTTAAAACATGTACTTTCGGTCATTGTAGAATATCATGCAAAAAATAAAACTTGATTGACATTAGAAAAATCCCTAATATGCCCCTAAACTGTAGTTCCTTTCATCGCCAAATGCATAGGATCGGTCAGGGATAGCATCTATTATAATCCAATTGGTTAAATACATTTCTAAAACTTCATGCAGTTCTGTTCATGCAAGTTACCATCACGGTATGAAAAACATCTCGGAAACTGAAAAGTTGCCCCTGTTAATGATACACACAATTAAAAAGCCAAGGTAATTTGCAACTATAAAATGTTTACTTATAAATTATGAGAATCATGAAAAAGCCTGAATGACATCCAAGTTGTATAAATCTTGGAGTATGAAATTAGACAGAAAATTTAAAAAAAGGTAAGAAAAGTTAAAGTGGTTGTTGACAATGGTCCCGCTCACCCAAAAGTTTTTAGTAAAGCATTAAAAGCAATTAAAGTGATTTTTCACCTCCGAATGCAACATCAAATCTTCAACTCATAGATCAAGTTATCAAAAAAAAAATTGAAACACTTCTACAGGAAATGTATTATTTTAAAACTTAACTTTTCTGTAGATGATGAACAGAGTAGAATAAATTATCTTTTGGACTGTGTGCAAAATATTCATTGCACACGGAAAGTGCAAAACCATCAACTACTGTGCATCACCTCAGAAAAGTTCGTTTCAACCACGGAAAAATTTTCGAAGAGCGCAAAATTTCATCAAACACTAATTGCGCTATTTCAACTCCACATGAATGGCATTTTTTTGGCACCTGAATTGAAAATGTTAGATGAAATAACTTAGAAAGCTACACTGATATCGATGTCAATTTGGCAATTTTAACACATCCTATGGATGACGACATTATTCAGTTCAAGAGACATCTATTGATGATGACGACGATGTACAGACTTCAAGTCCTGTTCCTACTTTTAAGGACATTTTTTCTACAATCGAAACATTAAGCTTTCACCTTTGCTGAATCCTGTGAATCAATGCCTGAAAACGTTTTTGACTACTGTCGATTTAGAGACTCTCATTCTAAATGAAAATTTTACATTGAAACGACAAGGAAAAATTAGATTTTTTTAATAAAATATAATTTTTAAAGGCATACACATGTTAAACTTTCTTTCAATCATATTTTATAGCAATTACAATATTTTGTATGATTTTAAAACGCACTAATAAATTCATATGTAGTAATAAATTAATTATTCTATAACTCAAAGTTTTGCCTGCTCCGATGGAGGTTTGACTTATAGAAGCTTGACTGTATATAATCATATTCTATCCACTCCTGGATGAGTCTCCAAATGCTTTCTGCACAGGTCTATCCTGAGCAATTCGTTTCCATGTCACCCAAGACCGTAGCCAGGATTTAATTTTTGGGGGTTCAAAAATTTTTACAGCATGTATCGATACAATTACAGCATGCAAGTCCGTAGCCAAGTCCCATTAAAAATTTAATTTCGGGAGGAGACCGGTTTCCAAGATCCACCCGCTGGATACGACATGACGTCACCCCAACTTGTTATATATATATATATAAATTTTCAGATGTGTTAATTTATGTATCTTTTGATTTAAAAATAAAATTGAACCTTGATTATTGTGATTCTTCCTATTTCTGGGCACTTCCACAATATACTTTTTTAAATTCATACATGAAAATTTAAACAAATGTCCTGCTTGCCAATAATTTAATATCTAAAAAAAAAATTTCCAAAAAAAATGCAATTGCTGAAATTTCAAAATAAATGCCCATTTTATCTCTAAAAGAGACCTATAAATAAAACTTATCAGAAAACAACTGCTAAGATAAAACAGACCAAAAATAGAAAACTCGAAAATCGGGCTGAGATGAGACAGTACGCAACCAAATTGAAGATTAACACAGATAAGGAAGCAAAGACCTATTACGTATGACCTTCGTGGCACACAGTCTTGAAAAAACCTGTTTGAGTTCCGCTCCCTTTTTATCTTCTGTTTACCAGTTACCATTACGCAACAGACACCTGATGGAACCACGATGTGGTGCATGCACCAGGTATAAAGGTAGCTTCATGGAATATTACCAAATACCGATGAAGTAATATATGCAGAAAAATTATAATATTTAAGCTATGTGCCCATAAAATTCAAAAAAAATAATTCCAATAAAATAAATAATTATTTGACCTTTCAGGGTAAATTGAGTACAATATTTAAAACCACCTTATTCAATGTACCAATTGACCTGAAATACATTATATACTTCTGATCACCCCACACACACACACAAATTAACGACTTTAAAATAATGAATTTTTAAAAATTAAAAACACTTTAATTTTGGTGAAATATATATTTTATTTCTTTTTGTTCTTACAGGGCAAATACAGTTTAGGTCATGTTAAGCAAGGATTCCAGTTTTAACAAGAATCGGTAAAAATATAAGATATTGATGGCATAATAGTGCTTACTAACAACATGTTGTGCCCGTAGGTGTAACTTAGGGGTGTTTTGGAGTTGTAACCCCCCATTGCAATGAAAATTTGTATAGTTAACATGGGAATATACAGGTTGCAGCCTGTAACACCCCCTCTTTGTTGCCCTATAACCACACACACACACACACACTTACAAACTTTCTGGCTCTGACTATGGTTGTGCCAATGCTGTTTTTAATTTTTCGAGTAAGCTACCATATAAATTTGAAAGAGGAGTATGCTTTCCATTATGCAGAATTTTTGAATTAACGTTATCGATACTATTGCAGTATAAAGAAATTAAACACTTTTTTTAATCCTACGCCAGAAGACAAAAAATTATCCATATTAAGTAAAATCTTGCAGAATTCAAACCTCTGTCACTTAATCAAACCCTGACATAAATTGATAGGAAAAAAAAACCCAGAAAACTATCGGTACCATCAGAATTCAAATTCGGTCAAATAAAAAATTTAATCCAACTTCAATGATAAAAGCTGAACCTTGTCAATATGAGATACTTCAATGATCATTCAACATATTTACAGAAACGTTAAAAATTTAAGCAAAAAGCAGAGTATGCTGCTGTGATTAGAGGCAGACCAGAAGTTCCATTATCAACATGAATGTGGGAAAATTACAATTTTATGAAGCTTTCATTAATGATCATTTACTCAACACGATTGCTTTGGAAACAATTTGGTATGCCGAACAACAAATTCAAAGCAGTGTGTGTTCTTCGTAAGCATTCAAGAAACAAACTGAGAACCAACCAACATCATCAAAAGATAAAATGATTTTTCTTTTCTTTTTGATTATTCTTCGAGGCCAGAAACATTTAGAGATCATTCAAAGGTTAATGACGATTTTTGGAAATAATACCCCATTGGACCTTTACCTTGTATCTTTTCAATGTTAAATTTTCATTCAAGGGAAAGACGACCATTGAAAGTGATTAGGAAATGAAATACAACAATACTATGAGTGGTGTAGATTGAATGGACCAACATCTGACAAATTACCCCATGAAAGAAAGAGGAAAAAGTATTACAAAAAAGATGTATAGCTCTAGTTTGAGCTAATATGTGGGTGACAAGTTTATTTGTAATAAAAGATATTCTTTCATCTAATAGACATTTATTTGTGGAACGCTCACGTTTCATACCAAAAATATGAGTAGGGGGTGGGGGAATATGGATTTGCAGTTTCGGTTAGATATCATTGATCAATTGATAGCTAGACATGCAACAGAAACAGAAGGAAAATTCGTCCTGGCCTCCAACCAATCCATTGAGATTGATGGAAAGACACCTTTTGGAAGTGATTCCACCAACAGATAAAAAACCGAGACATACAAGACAGTGCTATGTGTGTTCTTTGAAAACAAATAACAATGGAAAAAGCATAAGAAAAGAAACAAGATATTTTTGTCGTGACTGTGACACTGGACTTTATGGCGCGCCCTTTGTCTCAAATTATATTATACTGAAGTAGATCTTTGAAGCAGAAATATGCATGCAAAAAATTTCAACAATAATTTTTTTAGTTATATCAAAACTGTAAAGAAGGCTACCCTACAAATCATAGGTTAGAAAAAGCCAACTTTCAGGTGGAATATTTTTATTTTATTCGACAAAAAATTGCTCTACATACTTAAATTTTAGAGTTCTTTCACTTTTAAGTGCGAATTCAACTATACAGATGTAAAATAAATAAGAAATTACAATAAAAAAGAAATTACAATAAAAAAAATGCGAAATTTTTAAAAAAAAACCAACTGTTAAGTGGTTAATGAACATCATAAACATAAAAATGTGGATATAATAATAGCTGTGACTATCACCATGGCAACCACCTAAATTTATTGTATGAAAGGACGAGATGGTACCTTTTTGGATATTTTCCATAAGGTGGCATTCTTTTTTTGACTTTGGGCCAAGAACATTGTCGTTTTCATCAACCGCAATGCACATTTCATCCAAAAGTTTCACCTGGATGGGGTCCAGATTAGAGAACTGTTCCTTTAGTCCTGCGGATGTTTGTGCAGCCATTAAACGAACACAGGTCTTGGGATAACTCCAGTGATTACCAGCTGTCCTGCCGTGCATATAGCTAAATTTCAAGGGCGAAAAAAGAACATGGCAATAACCTTTTTCATGAAAACACCATGTTTATTTATAACATTACATTTGGGGTTTACAAACACAATAGTTTGCATAAAACGGTTGGCTGCATACTTGCACAAGTTTAGTTACGTAACTTTCAGTTATTTCTTTTATTAGAAAGAAGGCAATTCCTGCCATTTTTTTCCCTCTTCTCTCTGTCATTCCACTTCTATATCTCAAAGACATAAAAGTGGAACATTAATCTGATTTCCAGCAGATCAGTTTACTCATAACACTGCCAAAGTATAACTTTCCACATGCTGTTACATTTTTAATTTTTAATCAACTAAAAAATTTATTTCCCCATTTTTTATTTAATAAATATTAATACATATATTATATTGTATTATATATATTAGATTAATACACAGTCCGACCCACTTATAAAAAGCCTGCATGTAACAAGTTTCATAAAAGTTTGCACATAATAAGTTTCCAAATAGAGAGAGGAAAATCCGAATTGTGTGGAGTTTAATTTATAAAAAAAAAATGCAATTTAAATGTTTTGAGCAAGACTTTTATGCTTAATTTTTTACTTTTGTGCTCCCCAAACTGAAGAAGACAAAACTGACAATAAGTCAGAAATCTAAAAGAAAACATTGATCTGCTTATTGAAAAAAAATTTTTATGAGAATTTCTTTTTCACCATGAAGGGCAGACAAAAGGATACCCCCAAATAGAATTTTTACAATCTGTCCTAAACACGAGAAATGTCATTACCTAACCTTCATTGGAGAACTCAGTAGTGGAAAACTGATATTTGCTTTTGTGGCATTTTTGCAGGAGGAAAAATTGCTCTTTCGTAGCAGTAAAAAGCAGTTACATAGCAGCTGGACCAGGGCCTGATTAATGCACATGCCTTATCCCTAGGGGTCCCAATTGGTGCACATTTGTATGTTCATTTTTAATTATTTACCACACAGAATTTTACAGTTTGTGAGCAAGTTTTTGTTTAATTGAATTATAGCAATAATTTATTTGTTTCCTTTAAAAATAACCTTAAAATCATTTGAAATAATATTAACATATTGTTTATGCATATAACAAGTGTCCATACTTTTTAATTATTTCAGGATTGTATATATGAATAGGGAGTGTTCAAGTATTATGTAAGCAATATTTTGGCCATTTCATGATCTTGCATCCCTGGCAGAACCTCATTCAGATTGCTGCCCCTAGTTACAGATGCATTTTTCTCCAACTTACTTCAACCAATTTTACCTGCCTCCTCTTATGTGGGCCTCTATCGTGGGGCCTTATAATTTCTTACACAGACATAGCTGGCCTCTTATACTGTCTTATACCATACAATATAATAAATGGTCTGAAACCTAAGAAAAGGAGGGGCTCCCCCCCCTCCCCCAAATGGACCAGTCACATTGTGTTTAATGCAATATCACATGACCTGTCAAAGCTTTTGAAGTCTACCCCATTTTTTAATTGTTGTGCCCCTGGTACATTATGCAGACCTTCAATGGGAAAGGTAGCCACAAACGGGAGCTCTGTATTCCCAGGGATTAGAGGAAGAGATGGCTGTGGAAATTATCTGTAAACACTGAAAATTATCATAAAGCAATGGAAATTATTAAAATCCACTAAAAAATAAAAAACTATCAAAAACGTAAACCAATGGAGTTCCCCAGAAACCATAGGAAATTACTAAGAAACAATAGAAATTGCCACTTCATAAAATGAACCACTGCAAATTACTAGTAAGTGCGGTTCAAAAATTTAAAGTTAGATTGTTTGGCTTTATTGGGCATATTCCCAATCAATCAAATAATGGGCTTGATATTAAATAAAAAAATTTAGTACAAAAATCCGTTGATAGGTGGCGGTGGAGCACCCCTATAAATATTGACCATGTTTACACATTTAAATATTTAATATTTTTTGTATTACATAAGAAGCAAGTCAACCTGCTTTTTTAAAATATATAGGTAGTAATTTCGAGTTATATCATATAAATTTGATAAAAATTAATAGACGTGAAAATTCCTTTCCATTATATAAATTTAAGGTTACCACATGCGTAATTCCACCCAACTCCCCACCAAAAAAAAAGGGAAAAGAGGGAAGGGCAGATTCTACGGCCTATGCCTAAGCAGTGACGTAGAAAAATGAGACACTTCGGGGTTCGAGTCCCCTCACTGGGTGTCAAAAAACATTTTCTCTAAAGCCGAATCAAGTTACGTTCTTTGAAGCAACTGGAACCCCATTCCCCGGAGTGAGTTCTGAATTGCTAGGCTACTATGCCTAGGGGCAGCAATTTCTTAAATCCATCAATGGTTGTTGCATTTCGTTCTAGAATCTAGGCAACAGCTGTGTCAAAAAAATGAAGAGAAACACGCGGAAAATGAGTCCACCTTTTAATTGTTTACGGTTTTCGAAGAACCGTAAACATCCATTAAAAGCAAACTCTACAAGACACTCATACAAATGAGCCGAAAAGCGCTAAATACATAAAAATTGATGGTACAATGAATGTAGCACCAAACGATTTCTACTAAAATACATTTCTAAACTATCCAAAACTATTTTTGTGCAATATTTAGCAACTAGGTTAGGTACCATTTTTTTTTAACAACTTCCTTCCCTATAAGAGACGCCATAATTTAGAAAATTGAAAGTTGAAGGTACGATGAAAAATTATTAAAAACATGCATTATCTACTCACCGAAAAAACTTGCAAAAACTCAAAGCCATTGTTGTTAATTTGATAATGGTTTGGAAGAAGATATCACCTTAGAAATAGTCAACAACGTTCAGCTACTCATGGTGAAGAGGGGAAATGTAAACACGCAGGGATGAGCTGAACAAGAAATACTTCTCCTAACGTAGAATTATCCCTAAACGGTAGTTTATTTTCCCCCACCTTCCGTGTCATTAGTTTATACCAAATAACTATTAGAAAAAATATGATTCGCGATAGTTTTCTTAATTTCTCGACATGCAAAACTGCGTAAGTATTAAATAATCTTGCAAAAATAATTTTTGATAATAATCATTCCCTTTAAACAGCCTTTGCTCTAAATTAACACCATTTTGCTTCCTCAATTACGGATATTTTTCCCTAACGATGGGGAAAATAAAACCATATCTGCAGACTTCCAGGGACAAAGCTTGTACGGTCTACACTTCCTTCAAGTGAAGGTCACAGTTGTTTACAAACTTGTCTTCTGTTGAGCCCCGGCGGCCACCCTGCGCCATCTATTATCCATTTTGTAAGATAAAATAAATATGAAATTTCAAAAATGTAGTTGGACCTTCATATACCAAACTTCGACAAATCTAAGTTTTGAGGAATCTCCGTGATCATCTCATAGAAAAACTGTTTCTATATACATAAGATAAAAAGAAATCTTTGTACAGTCGAACCTCGTTAATGGGAGCACTAACACAAAGTTCTCACGCATGGACGCTCATACGAGTACTCATAGGCGCTGAATTATATGGGGCCCATGGGCGCCCGTACGAGTACCTTGGGGGGGGGGGGGGGGCTGGAAAAAATAAACCCCTCTTTAAAGCTGTCGGAATTTTATTGTATGTACACGATTACCAAAATGCCACAAAAATAATTATACTGCTTGACAATTAGTAAATGAGTTTTAAAAAATACCTTATTTAAATGTTAATGACATTTTTTAAAGAAATTGTTAGCAGAATCGAGCAATCAAATTTTAAACGGCTAGGGGGAGGCTTGAGCCCATCCCTTCTCCCCTATGGGCGCCCATTGTATGGCCCCATGACTCGAGCCCCCCAAATAATTTTAATAGGGTTGGGTCCCCCATAATTTACCAATATTTGAATACTGAAATTTTATATTTGAATACTGAATTTAATTATTTGAATACTGAATTTTTAATATTTGATTACTGAATTTTTAAATATTTTGATACTAAATTTTTTAATATTTGAATACTGCATTTTTAGTTAGTTTACGAATAAATTTTGCGATTTCATACATTTTTTTTTTTTTTTTTTTTTTTTAAAGCCACTATTTCCTTGCTAACTGTATACCCATTGGGCTTTTTTCTCCAAACCCAAACGACATTACTTTACGACCTTCCGTTGATGACCAACAATTAGGAAAGCTATTTTTTGTATCTTGTGAGGTTGGGGTGTGTAATAGCCCATCCCGTACAACACACGCCCGAGGGAGTCGCCGTCAAAGGAGGGGTCGCTTTAAACTAGGGGCTGTAGTTTGAACATTTTCCTAGTGAAAAACACCAAATGCAAGTGTCATTCATTGTCATAAGCGTGTGTTTTCATAATAAATGGATGGTGGTGGCAAGCAGAATATATGCTATGTTATACATACGATATATTTGCAAAATTGAAATTTTTTCAAATTATTGGGGGGGGGGGGAAAGGCCCCACATATTTCTACGCTTATGGTGGTCGTGTTGTACCCTTTGCATTGCCGACCTAAAATGGAAATGATTTTTCGACTGGAAAAAGTGGCTAGGGCCATAGCTAGATACTTTTTACAAAGGGGAAGGTCTAAAAGTTACAGGATGAGCTCAGAGAGCTAAGCATTCGTTAATGTTTTAATACATTTTATTAATATATTTAAGGATACTGGGTATCTAAAACTAATATATTTAACACTAATGAATAAATTTCTTAACCCTAAATTTTGCATTAAAAATTTAGAGATATACTAAAATTTATATTTTCTTTTATCCCTTCCAGTAGAGTAGATGAAGATTCAAATCTTTAACGAAACAATACAGAGTTTCACCAGGAGATTCCATAACAAACAGTTATTTCGACACTGGCGTAAGGTTTAAAAACACGACGTTTCGGGAGCCAACTACTTACTTCCTTTGTCAGGTGCCTTCGTCTGACAAAGGAGCAGTTGGCTCCCGAAACGTCGTGTTGTTTAAACCTTACGCCAGTGTCGAAATAACTGTTTGTTACTAAAATCTTTGTAGAAAACATGTGCATAAGATCTACAGCAGGAATCCATTTTTAACGTAAAATAATAATTTCCATTATCGTGTATAGTTTTATAGCAAACAAAATTAAACAATATTTTATTTTGAGAAAAAATATTTTCCAGGGAAGGCTCAGCCCCCCCCCCCCATAGCCCAGTGCAAATGGGATATGTGCAAGTACATGTGTCTACCCTTTTATAGATAAATAACTTCAATTGTTCACGAAAAATTGATTCAGTTCAAGAATTTGGATTGAAAAATCAATTTTTTACGGCTAATAAAAAGCTCTTATTTTTAAATTCTTTAAAAATTTCGTTTTAACTGTAAACCTTTCTTTAATGGGCAATTTAAATTATTTAATATACGTCAAAAATGCAAAAAAATAAAAATAAATATTGATATTATAAAATCTGTAAATTTATTAAAAAAAGTATGACTGTGGATAGATGATTAAACTTCAACGAACTCCGAAGTCTTTAACAAATGAATTCGACATTAGTGACTAATGATTAGAAATGGAGGAAAGCAGAAAAATGTAGCTTGTTACGAGGTTCTCCTCCAGATAGGAAACATGCTACATAAATTGTATTTTACAAATTAATTTCTTCGATTTTGCATTTTTACAAATTTAACAATGTAGACAACAATGATTTTGATTTCTTTACACTATGAAAAAAAATTGTGCGCTATAGCCTAATTTGAGTGATATTGGGCACGATGGAGCTTGAGTTGACGCATGTGTTCTAATTAAATAGAATAGGTGGTAATAAAACGCAGGAAAAAATTCACTGATATTTCCCTGATAAATTTCTCAAAATTTCCCCGATATTCTTACGTCCCGTATTGTCAGCAAGAAGATGAAAAATATCAAATGTACAAATACTCTATAGTATTTGTACATATGTGAAAAAACCTATACAATTATAAAAAAAATTAAAGGGCTCTTCATCACGACAGGCCCTAAATATTTGTGTTTTGTGTCTATGCTATAATCCGGGCCTACTAAGAGCAGTGTTTCTTTCAGGACTTCTTGGCCGATAGGTGTGGGGGCAGATGGCACTTTTGGGGGAAAATTTTTCCGCTCATCATATGCCAATATATATATATA
>QLNU02014176.1:66276171-66289681 GCA_006491805.2 Dysdera silvatica
TTGAGTCCATACCGTCTTTTCACCCACGATAGTCCGGGTTTAGTTGAATGGACTACGTATGTTTGGATTTCCGGCGCTTTGGATGCCCTTGCGCCCTAAGGATTCAGTCACCCGTACCGTTTATTAACCTGGGTGCGATTCCAGTCGTAGAGTCCATTCCGTCTTTTCACCCACGATAGTCCGGAGTTCAGTTCAGTGGGCTATCTATGTTAGAATTTCCGGCGCTTTTTAGTGTCCTTGCGCCCTAAAATATAATCAGCCAATCGCTTGTACTGTTTATTAACCCGCGTGCGATTCCAATGGTAAGGTCCCTGCCTTCTTTCCGCACGTCGTTATCCAGGGTTCCGTTCCCTGGGCTACCTATGTTTGGATTTCCGGCACTTTCGAAGTCCTTGCGCCCTAAAAAACATCCAAACCTTTGTCGTGTTGGGAAATCCGTTCGTCCACAAATATTTCTGAGAGTGAAAGTAAATGTTTTCATCGTTTTTACGAGCTGATTTGCATATAGATAATCGTTTTGCTGTAACTTCTGTTAACTACTTGAAATGGAGAAATACTTGTAATGTCGTTGGAGCTTGATAAGGGAATACTTAGAATTTTGTAACGTAGACTACAATTTCGAACGCAATATTAGGCAGCTGTTATCGCCACCCTCAGTGATAAGCGTGCTATTCAAACAGCGCACAACGCGTGTTTTTAAAATAAACCAAGCGACGTTTTCAAAAAATTAGCACTTCGTTATCTGTTGATATCGCTCCTGTGCCAGATATGTGTTAAATTGCACCATGATGCTTTGAATCGGTGACGATAGAATGGTGGCTGCGGCCGGCCAATTTATTTGTTGTGGCCCGCGTATTGAAAGCAGTTAAAAGTTCAGACATATGCCAGCAGTGACAGATCATTGGAGCAAAGATAGATGCTGTTACGATGTTAATGCATTAGAGACTAAAGTTTGAGGATTATATTTCGTGTTGTTATTACACAAGCATCTCCATTCCTTTCATCAACCAATGAAAGATTGTTTATAATAGTCTTGGTCAAAAATTTCAGTTGTCTGTAGAAATACGTATTCAACGGTTATCACGTTCTTGTACATTTTGCATATTCCCAAGTGCAAGACCTTGCTTATTTCAAAATGAGTGGAATACAAATCGCCGTCATTTGATCTAATCAGTAGTCGAGTAAAAACAGAAAATCCTCTGTTACTTGCGGTTTCACGATATTTTGTTTAAGAAAAATCCGACATGAGTCGTCGTAAGCTTTCCGGGCGGCTGCAAGTAACTAACTGTTAAATTTGGAGCATGAAAAAGTGATTTTTTTTTTACAATTGGTTCAATTTTTACAGATGGTTCTTGGAGGCAAAGGTATACATCTGCGATGATTTGCTCTGTTTGAGAAATGACATACTGGACAATATAGGAATGAGTTGCTTTGTTCCTTGAAGAAAATCCACCGTCAGCTGTTCTCCTTTCCATGAAAGTGTCCTGTTAGCTGTCATTTCGTAACAGAAATATAGATATTTAGAACTATATTAGATCGATTCTTTTACAGAAAATAAAAATTGAATAAAAAAATTAATTTAATTTTTTTTTCTCGGATTCTTTAGCACTTTTTATGAAAGCTGGATGCGAAAGTTTACACGACCCTATATATCCCTTAAGGGGGTCCAGGCATCAAAATTTTATTTCTTTTAATTTTGAAATTAAAGATTTAAAACTTTTTTCACAAAACTATTGTGTCGGCACATAGTGAGTACAAATTTCTCATAATAAAAAAATTATTAAAGCTAAAATTATCGTTTCATATTTATCGTTATATTTTTAATTATTTTCAATTTATACTTCCAAAAAAATATTTTTATAAAAAACATAATATAATGCTACATTATATCATGGACTTCGTATGCTTTTAGTAAATGTACCCCTATATACTTATAGTATATGTGATTATTAATATATCGATGAAATATAAAAAATCATATTTTTAAAAATTGCAAAAATATCAAAAAAACCCTTGATTCATTTCATGATAATATAGTTCTTATTCTACCTTCAAAATTTTATATCTATAGCTTTAATTGTTATAAAGGTTTAACCACATGAATATATTCAAAAACACATACCTGAGAAAACGGATCACAAAAATACTCTGTTTAGGTTATTTACACACTTTGGTCCTTTAAAAATTTAATCGATCATATTTACAATTCACATTTGAAAGTGAAAGAAAATTCATACAAAGATAAATTTGGTATCAAAATGTGCAGAAAGATTTGATTTTTTTTTTTAGATAAAAATCTGGAAGCCGATGTTTTAATCAGTTTTCACCAGCATTTTAGCCCTAGACACCCTTAAATCGCCGAATTACGGGTTCGTACTACCACGACCTCTCATCTGACACTTCCAGCTACCGCCATGCAAACTTTCGTTACAAAGTCAAGTGTGCAATGAACCCATGAGTGTTTTACACATTTTAACTCAATGCCCCTATTATAGACTTGCCCGCACTCTTACTTTTAACTCTTCATCACTCTCTGACATTTTAAATGACCATGCTGACCATACGCACGTTTTTAAATTTTTAAAAAGTACTGGCTTTTACTACAGTCTTTGATTTTACCATGTTTGGCGCAGTATAGCCCAGATGCTCTTGCGCCATAAAAAAGCCAAACAATCAATCGTTACGAAGTCCCATTTACTACGATGGTAGGTGCCTTGTGAGTATCACGCGAAAGAGTCAATATGGAGAAGTGAAATGAGGGTGGCTCTGTCCAGTTTCATGCCACGGTTTGAAAAAACGTGTGATGATCGACAGGAGCATCCAAACTATTAATTATATCCAATTACAATTACTAATTATTTTCAACTGCACTTTTATCACCTTCAATGTATGTTTTATTTATTTTTATTCAAGTGTACTTGTTACAATTTGACATAGGGCGCCTTGGAGAAACTTAGATTCAACAAGGGTGCCGCGAATTGAAAAAATTTGGGAACCACTGGACCAAACCATTCCTTTAGGCCATCCATTTATGCTAAAATTCCACTATTCAACTACAACCACAGTGTCTTCCTTTCTCTTATCACTGTATTTTATATAATGGAGTGTCTCTTAAAGTGTGTTCCGCGGCTTAATGACTTCCTAGGAGTTCTAAAAGCTATGTGTAAAACATTGTCGAATATTTCCAAGATAATCCGTAAATTCTGTAATTTTCCCCCCACAGGACAACCTCATAAGCTAAGTAATTGATTGATTGTTTGGCTTTTTTATGGCGCAAGAGCATCTGGGCTATACTGCGCCAAACACGGTAAAATCAAAGACTGTAATGTGACATAGGTTAAGTAGCATGAACACTGCACCCGAAAATTTTTGACGAGAAGTTTGTAACTGCCGGATTGAGTTTTTTGATGGTTACTTGAATTATTAATTTTAATTGTTATGTAACTAGGCGTTGACAAAGGGAGAGGTGCCGCTTTGAGAGAGAGGGAGAGGCTCAAAAAGCGCAAAATTCACGAATACTTACGAAAAGCTGAATTTGACATAACTGCCTGGCTTCAAAATCTTCGTCATGCCTTTTGTCCTGTTTGGTATGATAAGGCGGCAAAATATGTCGGTCTACAGGCGACAAAATCATAAACCCGCCTCTGGACAACCCTCTTAGATAAATTACTTGACTGTAACCGAAAAATATCCCACAAGAGTAAAGAAGTGTTACCGACCTTACTGTACCGGACTTATTGCTTAGTTTTATGTTTATGGCCGAGCACCGATAAATAATAACCATTTAAGTTTTCTTTGAATAATATTCATGCAGGGATTCCTCAGGATAAAAAGCTTGACGCATGTAGCAAGGTAAGGGTTCCTCAGAATAAAAATTTGATGCATGTAGTAAGAAAAGGGTTCATCATGATAGAAAGTTTGTACCTAGTAAGAAAAGGGTTCCTCAGGATAAAAAGTTTGAATCATGTAGTAAGAAAAGGGTTCCCCCAAGATAAAAAGTTTGAATCATGTAGTAAGTAAGAAAAGGGTTCCCCGGGATAAAAAGTTTGATGCATGTAGTAAGAAAAGGGTTCCCTAAAATAAAAAAAATTTATGCATGTAGTGAGAAAAGGGTTCCTCAGGATAAAAAAAGTTTGCATGTAGTAAGAAAAAGGTTCCTCAGGATAAAGTTCGATACATGTAGTAAGAAAAGGGTTCCTCGGGATAAAAAAAAAAGTTTGATGCATGTAGTAAGAAAATGGTTCCGCAGGGGGGTAAAAAGTTTGAGAACCACTGATCTAATAGACATGCTGTTTGTTGATGTCGTCAGCTCACCTGTCCTGTTATAAAATATCTATCCCCTCTTCCCCACTTCCGTATTCAATAAGCATTCAATTAATATTATGCTATGGTTTCATGGTCTTACCTGAACGGATATGTATAGCTGTGCATTCTCACACCAGTACTGTTTGCAAATTTCAAAACTGCAGCGAAGTTTCGGTGAACAAAAAAAAACCCCACCCAAATCTCATTTACGTCTGAAAGGTCATTGCCCCAACACATCATGCACATACTTCATCACTATATCTATTCAAATGGCCAGAAATACAAAGGACAAATTAGAGAGATCGCTGTTGATCTGACTACCCGTAACAATTACTCCTAAACAAACATTTTGCCGGTCTTCCAAAGCTTCTAATATGACTAACGTGCTCTGTCTGACCCATATCATGCGTGTTGCTAGATCTCTTCTACGTTTACATGGACGCGTGCATCTAGACACTACTCCTCTGCCGCGTAAAATCTTCATTATCGTAGGTTAACCACCGCTTTACGAGAATGAAATTTCTCTGGGGAAATAGTTGGTCCATCTTTCTGCGTCAATTTCAGGGGGGAAAGGAGTTTAGTAATCTCCATTTTATGTGCGCTAAGAGTCTAGACATTCCTTTTATCCAGAAGATATTCTGCACGTTCTGGTAATTAAAAGTTTTTTTTTATCAAAAATGATTTCTCTTTTGAGGCTAATAAGAGACAGATTTCTTTTTTTTAATTCTTCGTGGGAATTTACTGGATTATTATGGCTATTACATACGCGTAATCGGAGGATTATGCATCGTTGTAAGTATAACGGAGTTATTATGCGTGGTTCAAAGGAGTTCAGTAGCTGCCAGCGGGATGCAGTGTAATAAAAACCGTTGCATAGAAGGTACGTGAAATTGAATAATGAAACCTTGAACGTGAAATTTACTAAATCGTAGGCTCGCCCAGTGTTCAATTTTCTGTTAAAAAAACAAAAACATTCCTTATTTCAACCAGTCTTGTCAGAAATAATCATTGCCAAAACGGAAAAAAAAGGATACTTCAGAAATTGCCGAAGAGGAATAAAGAACGCATTCGCAAAAGGAAATAACAGGGGCGGACAGGGCCGGTGCGTTCTCATCGGCGATAGGACTTGGGGCCCCTAATGGGCTATAGGTAGGACTCGCGCCCTCCGATAATCAAAGGTATGCACTCTTTGGGAGGACCAAGTCCGTCCTATGGGCAATAGCGTAATTATCAGTGGGTAATGGGTACAGCGTAACCTTGCACAATAAAGCAAAGAATGAGAAATAAGGTAACAAAAATTGTCCGTTAGCTCACAACGAAAGTGATCGATTGGCTGGCAATATGGAAAACAACAATTGGTATCAGACATGTGGATCAGGATTGTAGCAATATAAAAAATGCTAGAGGGCAGAGCTTAGATAATTTAAAAAAAAAATAGTAACTGGTTTATCGTTGAGGAGGAGGATGCAATTTATCAAATGGGGGGGGCTCGAACCCCCCCTTTCCTGCGCCACTGAGCTTAATTGTATGTCACTTTTTTGAGAGTGGCTAAAAGAGGAGTGTAACACAAAGTAAAACAATATTGATGAAAGGCAGTAGGCCACACGAGACTTGAAATAAAAAATTAGAATAGACATATGGAATAAGAAATTTGATAATGGACAACATAAAACATGGTAAGCCAGGGGCGCTGACTGCAAGAAAATGGTGGGAAGCCTTGAAGAACCTGCATGTGCAGACAAGTCAAACGAAGTTAAGAAAAGCATAAACAATTAATATATTTTGTATTTTTATGTCTTTAACCTTCACGACATTCCCCATTTCTTCCTTTATTGGCCATCGATTCCGTTCAGCTCAACGAAGAGACCGTAGTTCGAATCTAGGTCGGGGACGATGTCTCTTTTCCTCCTATACCAGAAAAGCTTCAGTTAAGCGCAAACATGGATGTCAGAATTATTAAACTAGAAAATGTGCAATTCGTAACTTAAATGAAAGATGGTAAATGGTAATCGTATACACGACCACCTTTTCCAGTCACTACTTATCTACTGTATGTAGTTTCTACTGGGGAACTGTGACATGGCCTCTGGGCTCTAATGGCTTGCTTGACCATTTCCAACAAGGAAGTTTTCAGGACCTTTTTCGAAACGCCGTCTCGTAGGAAAAAACTGTGCGCTGAAAAATTACGGAACCTGAGACTATTATCTCCAAAAGGTACCACGGCCGTGGTCTGCATGAAAAACAGCGCAGGTTCTGAGATAAACAGGAGCAGGAAAACTGGTCGAAATCGCAAATTTTTCTTCCACAATACTCCAGAGAGACCGCCAACGAGATAGATAATTGGGTAAACTTCTTTTGTTGACGAAATTGCACACACAGATAGAGATGCGTTTGCGATACAATGCTCGTGCTGAAACTAGATCGGTAACGGATCTGTTACGTACAGCAAGAGACAAGGAGGCAGCTGAACGAATTCTGGAAACGATGACGCACATACAAGATTGACACCTTTCTTTTTACTCGTAAAAGTCATGTCTGTTGCCGGAGTTACGAAATCTGGCTATTCGCGTAAGACACAACATTTTATGACTTAACATTAACATCCTTTATCATAACAAGCTGTAACTTATCGTATGCGCTACAATGTTAAAATTCTAAGGACATCGTTAAAAGTCGCTCTCAAACATTTAAAACTTTATAGTTCCAGGAAGCCATCCATTGCCGAAATTATAACCAGACACTTTTTAACACGTCTTAGCGTCGACATGTTTATTTGTGTGACGTTTCCGCTTGTCTGTGCAAGTTTTCTTCCGAGAGCTGTAGGAAACGAAGCGCAAAAGGGTTTAAATGTGGGGTCTTCCAGCAGTTTCTGTACACTTAAAAAAAAAAAAAATTACGAGACAAAACGGCTATAGTTAGGGAAGGGCGCCTTGCCCTAACTGGTTTTTCGCGCGGAACAAACCAGTTACGGCAAGAAGCCCTTCCCTAAACTACAATGGAACAACCCGTCTGGTAACGGTTATCAGGCGTCAGGTCTGCGCGAACGGACAATACCTTACTATTTATTGTCTTTTCAAAATAGTCACCGTAGGTGATGTCATGGGCAGGGCCGACGAGAGGGGCAGCAAGGGATGCAGCCCGGGGGGGTCCCGGATGAACTCTAGGGCCCCGCGCTGACAAGGACTTATACTATGGGGTGTCCGCACCCCCGCTAATCGGAAGGCCAGAAAAATTGTTCTCTAAATCCAGATTAATAAGATTTTGTACACTTTTAATGTACAGTTTTTTAATTATTCTTCATTAGCCTGTCTCGATTATTGAAAAAAATAATAACAGTAGCTTACATTAGTTTATTTTTCAAGCAGTGATCTTGTAAAGTAAGTAATAAGTACAAAAAAAAATGCGTTGTTATTTCATACTTTTTGTTCATTCCGGGGTTCAACCCCCTCCCCCAAAAAGAAAAAATATCTTTGCTACTGCCAAGAGTAGGGGTCATGGGAGCCCGTCGAAGTGAGCTCGGGGGGACCACGATGGCTATTGGCGCCCCTTCTCATAGGCAGGTGTTGTGCGTTTTATAAAAACTGTGTCTTCAACGCATGTTCCAGAGAACGTAGGAGCGAAGAGACCCTGCGCATCATTACCCTTGCTGACCTTACTCCTTAAAATTTGCACATAAACGAGCGAAGAGAGGGCCACTGATTGATTGATTGATTGTTTGGCTTTTTTATGGCGCAAGAGCATCTGGGCTATACTGCGCCAAGAGGGCCACTGTGAAGACTGGTGATTTATGTATGTTCCAAGAAAGTCGTGAAGATGCAATGTTTCACCAAAGCAAGAAATTCCTAGTCGACAAGTACAGTTAGTGTTGCGTGTCACCAATATTTAATTATTGAAAAAAAAAATGTTAAAAATTCTAAATTCCATAAAGAGTAGGCTTGCATCGATTACTCTATTATTTTTTGAAAGTGTAAAAAAACTTCTCAGACACCCTGTATATTGAATTTTATCAGAACCAACAACGAAAACACCACGTGTTTACCAATGATCAAAAAAGCTTGACGTAATGTTTTATAATGCGGAAAAAAACTGAAAAGTGATATTACTGATGATATCTCCGTGTGATATCCTCGTTGTGTCTCCCTGTTTACTTCGATAAGATACATACACCTTCCCTTAGAGACTTTGTACTATAAATCTCTTAAACTATCTGCGGCATTTTGCAAGACTATCACGGCGAAAACTACAACTACTCGCAGTTGTTCGTTCAGGTTTGCATTTCTGCAACATAACCAATCGAGTGTTACGTCTACATATGTAAGGTTGATAGACGTATGTTGATATTTACGGTATTCCACCAACTGAAACGTAAGCTGCATATTAGGAAACGTAAATCGTGATTTAATATCTGTAAGTAGAGCTCAGATTATATGTACTGAAAGTTAGCGAAACGCAGGCATCAAAAACTCCCAAAATATGCATTTATATATGCACCTAAAAAAGAAAATTATTCATTTAAATATTTTTTCACTTGGGAAGAGGTCAAGTATTACGTAAGCAATATTTTGGCTATTGCCCACTCTCCCCTCCGGTAAGCAAGAATTGACATTAGGATCTTATTTTCCTATGTTAGCCAAAGTAAGCAGTTTCTTCCCCCACCAGGGTGCTTACGTAGTACTTAAAAAACTTCCTTGCTCGTAAAACAAATATGCTGTGTCTTGAAACGAGTCCATATATTTTATTACGTATTAACTGAGTATAAATATTATGCGTTCAGTGGCGTAACTAGATATTTTGTCGCCCGATGAGAATGACTGTCATTGCCGTAATTGTTGTGCCTGTCATTGTTTTTTAAAGGCTAATTGCCGCCCCACCCCCGAATTGTGGCGCCCCGGACGGCCGCCCTCCCTACGCCGTCTGTGTTCATAAAAGTAGAGTAGTATTTTTATGTCCAAGAACGTCTTTCCCACCTCCATTATCATCATCAACGCAATATATGCAGCATTTTGTGGATAGTCTATTCGAGAACGTTCAAGTAGTACGTAAGCACCTGGGGGGGTTGAAATGGGCAAAATTGTTAGCACGTAATGCTCCAACTCTCCCTTCCTAGCAGATTATCACCAGTCTATCACTGACAGATAACAATGTGGAATTTTACTTCATATGTTTTCTGTATTTAATCTCACCTTACATCAGCTATCAGACTTTTACACAATACAATGAAACACTTCCGTCACATCAAAGAAAATGGTGACAAATCTATCAGTAAATGCAGTTATTGTTTTTGATGTCGTAGAACAGTAGTTCCCAACCTGTCCGCCGCGTACCCCCAGGCAGTGGCTTAGCTAGGTATTTTGACGAGTGACTGTCATTGTCGCCGCCCTCAATGGGGTAACAAAACAAATAAATTTTGTTTTTTAAAGGCTAATTGCCGCCCTCCGAATTGTGGCGCCCCTCCCACTTAGCTACGCTATTGCCCCCAGGGATACTCGTGCTGACGTCACGGCGCAGCGAGCCCCGTTGTGATCTTGCGCCTTAAAACTCGAATCGAAGTGAGTATAAATGTACATAGGTTTTTTTTTTTTAAGTAATGGCAACTATATATTTTCTAGATATATAGCACATATACAAGGTTCTAATTTTTACAGGCCTTTGATGTATCCACCAGCGTTGCATACAACGTGTTCCCAGTTATGAGGAATCTTTTAGATACCATTGGCACTGCCTAATCTCTGGATGGTGCCAAGAAGGGCGCGATCTATTGTCTGAAGAAGGTATTCAACAACGAATCCCACGCAGTGGTTTCTTCATCTTAGGTATTAGGTCGTAGTCGCAGGGGCCTAAGTTCGGAGAGTATTGAGGGTGCTAGAGTACTTCCAGCTTTAGCAATTGAACAAATATGACAAAGCTCCTGCTGCATGCTTCCTTACATTGTTGTGCAGAATGATGGGCGGGTTAAGTGTCGTTATTTTCTTCTCAGAGCTGCTCGCAGATCGTTTTGCAAAAGCGAACAGTAGTAGGCAGAATTATTGTTTGGATTTTTTATGGCGCAAGAGCATCTGGGCTATACTGCGCCAACAGAATTAACGGTCTGCGTTGGGGGAACGGTGTGCTTTCATTGTCCCAATCGTAGGCAAGAATTTTTAACCAGCTCCTCTGCTCTTCCTTCGAAAACATTGCGACAGTATGCCGCGACCGCTCGTTCGCAAATGCTCTGTTCCGTTAATCACTGGGCACGTGCATGGAGAAGGAAGGGCGACTTGATTTGCTGTGAAGGAGGGTAGGCATTTAACTTACCTGTGGTATAAACGGCATCGCCTGACTCCGTTTTACGGCTTCGCTACAGCGTTGTTGCCACTACTAAAAAACACAACCTCCGTATAATCAGCCCATATTATCTGTTTTCAAACTTCTCCTTTCGCAGAACCCCTTCCTTATTACATACATAGCGTCGAAACTCTTCTAGAAATAATTGAGGAAACCCCAAAAGACTGTTCCTTCTTACTACGCGGACATAAACCTAACAGTAAATAATAAATAATATCAGTATTAAAAAGCAAATGATACTTTTCTGTTTTTGCTGGATATTGATTATTAGTAACTGTTATTTATTATTGTTAACTCTATCGAAACGGTTGACTTGGTGGGGGAGGGATTATAGAATTTCCTGGAATTGTCCCACAAATTGCTTGCGGACCCCCGGGGGGGGTCTTCGCGGTAGCCTGGGGTTCCGCGGAAGGAAGAGTTCAAGTATTACGTAAGCACCTTTGGGGAGAGAGGGCATTGCTGTTGTGCTTATTTTCCTGTTAGCCAATGTTAATTTTTGCTTAGGAGGGAGAGGGGTATAAAATGGCCAAAATATTGCTTATGTAATACTTGAACCCTCCCGAACCACTGGCGTACGCCTGGAGGGTGTTTAATGAGGGTTGTCACCTCCCAATTGCGATTTTCCCCCCAACTGAAATTTTGTATATATATAACATATGTGTATATAGAGTTGTAACTCTCTAACCTCCCCAATTAATCCTACCCCAAAAATGGACAACAGCGTTTTGTCAGTGTAGGCTGGATATCGGGATGAACTGGTGGAGCACAGTGATATTACGCACTGACGATACGCGGCGATGTTCTGTTACATGTCTGTACTCACCCTTACACAACTAAGAAGTTTATGAGAACCTGCTTAATTAGTATGTAACTAAATATAATGTTTTAAAGTTGTCATCATTCTCCTCTCTCGGAATCTTCCGCAGGATTTCCTTCTCCCCCCACGTCTAGAGATGACTATCATTTGTCTCGTATGTTAAATGCAAATTAGCCTGTTCGGTTCTGGTTGCGTAAAATGCTAATTTGATGGTTTGCGTTTCTGTAATTATGCTATTTTATATTAATTTTCAAAGCGTAGTTTCTGTCGGTTCATAAACATTTAAGTGTCAAAGATGATGTAATAAAATGTAAGCGCGAAGGGGCAGGGGGTACGAAAATCAGTGTAAAGTATAGAATGCAGGAGAAGAAGAAGAATATTATGCGTAGGAACTTTGCATATACATTATTATATATTACATATATAGTAACAATATATAGTAATATTATATTACATATGCATAACATATTACATATGCATAACATATTACATATGCATAACATACATATGCATAACATATATTATATATTACTTTAAATATGTAATACGTGTATAACAGGGAATACATGAAATATACTATAAATTCGAGTTCTTGAACCAGGGGCGGATACAGACTTTCATTTGGGGGGTTAAGGACAGAATTTGCCATGGTCTTGGAATAAACACCCTTCATTTATCATGAAAGTTGGAATTTTTTACAGTGAAAAAATATATTTTGGGGGATAATGACCCCTGTGACCCCGCCCCCCCCACCTCTGTGTCCGCCCTTATCTTGGACACAGGTCTTGATGACAGCGTTTTGAATCACTTCCGTTTCAGGTCATTTACCACCCGCAAGGACGTTGCCTTTGCATATTGCTGCAATTGAAATAAGTTACTTCTAAATATATATGTAATATTTTTTCCTCTCTCCCGGCGTCTGGTACTTTAAAAAAATTCTGTTTAGATGCCAATTCTTCAAGTATCTATAATCCTGAAAAATAGTGTCCAACAAATCATAAAAGTCCTCGTTGTTTACAATTTTGAAGTTCTTCCGTTTAAAAGATCCAAAATTTCGTGTTTCAAAGTTTCGGTTTCTCGCTGTATTTTTATTTTAAAAACCCGCGAAAGGGAAACTCCATTCTCTTCATGAACGTTGTTTACTACCAAGCACACTTGGCCGTTGATTTTTTTTCCTTGACTCGCCTCGCTGTGGCGCCAAAATGGCCCAGATAGGCGGAAGTTCGTTTTAGACTACGATTCATTACGGAACCTCGTAACTACTGTGCTGTGAAATAGCAATGCGCGATAGTTTCTAAACCGTCAATGTGTATGTGTGTTTATTGGAAGACATCGCCGATACTTCGGTTGTTTTTTGCTAAAAGAACTGATAAAAGCAGTCGCTTTTTTGGATCCAAACGAGTCCAGTAGACGTGCGTACCAGACAGCCCATAAATTAGAACACAGCAGAGGAGGAAAAACAACCAGATAATACCGTACTTCGAACTTTAATTTTAAAATTTAGGAGTAAAACTGAAAATTCTATTTGATTTCTTCTTCTTCTTCTTATGGAATCGAATGATTGGGGAGATGATATTTTCCAGTCGCAAGCTTTTATAACGGAAGAGTTGGCAACGACCAGTTTTCCCGCCAGAAAATGTCTAGAGGCGGTCTATAAATACACGCGCTTAGAAACGCGTACATACAAACACGAAGTGTCTACACACATTGCTGTCGGAATGGCGGTCTGGTCTGTTTTTTGCCGAATTTCGGACTTTTTTTTTTTTAAAATGAGGGGAAGGGTGGTTGCGTTTATACAGGGTGTTTATAATTAAAGTTCCACTTTGAAATGGCCATAAAATGAAAACTACTGGACCAAATGTTATCAAACTTGGTAATAACTTACAAGTGGTCATGGGATTTTATTTTCCGCAAAAAAAAAATAAATAAATAAAAATAATAATCACCACCAGCGGGAATGGTGCTGTATGCAATGTTGTAAAACGAAATAAGCAGGGCCTGATCACCGCAAAGGCGTCCAAAGCCTGGGCTTTGGGACTAGATTCCATTCTGCGCATGTGCGTG
>QLNU02014176.1:66292791-66323492 GCA_006491805.2 Dysdera silvatica
TCGAATGTCAACAACTGCCGCTAAGGAAAAGCGTGGGATGTTAAACGGAAAAGGCATTATTTCCGGATACGGTAATTGCTATCAAAACAACCTTCCATAGCGATTACGAATTTACAATGAAACTGGTAATTGCACGTAAATACTCTATTGTAAGAGCTCATTAACGGTTATGTAAGGGACGTAATGAGAGGAGCGGCCCGTATGGAGTTTACGCTCCATGTTCCTGTTGTTTGAATCCTAGCAGAATTTTGAATTCTGTAATAAAAGAAGCGTCCATCGCTTCGATAGCACTCTTGGTTGTCCCTTTTTCTGTGTGCGTCTCCTGATTTCTCTCCTTCTTTTGGCAGGCTACATACACATACGTAGAGTTGTGTGAGGCCCTAGCCCCAATAATTTAAATTAAATAGCAATTTTACATCCATTGTTAATGTATAAATGTGTATAATATGTGCTTGCCCCCCCCCTTCTCGCCCAGGGGCGGAATGGGTCACCGACCCATCGACTCCCGGGCTGATGCGCCCTCATGGGCTATAGGACTCACGCCTCCGAATGGGCAAGCAAGCACCCGTGCTCTCATCAAAATCCAAGGTATGCGCCCTTTGAGAGGACCCAGTCCGCCACTGTCCTCCCCACCTCCCAAATAATCTTTGAAGTTTTACGTTGCTGCATACATGCTTGCGCTACTGAATACCTTCAGTGAGTACCTTTCACTGAGTACTTCAAGGAGTCCTCCCAAAATTGATGGAGAATAAATGTAGAATCTAGTTTAGTGGGAGAGACGTTAGACATATAAGGAAATATTAATTATATGCTTAAATTTTTCCCGTCTCTAAACACTATTGACTCTACATTTTTCTGTACATGGTTCTGCCCTGCATTTCACCCTTATATTTTCTTCAAGTTGGCGCCCTGATATGAAACATCATATGTAACAGTTTATTATTATTTACCGAACGATGATGGTAAAGACCGTTCTGTGTCTATGCCTACAGTTATCCTGGCTTGGCCATTGCAGTCTTTGAGCCGAAAAACCGCAAACAAACATTGTTATTATTAATTTCGGGGTCCCTCGAATGTGGTTATAACAGAGTTCGACTGTATAGAGTACAGAAACTGTGGAAAACATTTAGACAAAGAATGCTGCCATCAGACAGCCACCTGGGCAACGTAGCGTGACCTTTTGATTTTATACATAGTGTCTGGGTTCCCAGATAGAATAGCATGGAAAGGCGAATGAAAAACGATACTTTGAACTCAACGAATCACTCTCTTTTTTATCTTCCATAAGCACTCCCTCTATTTTTTCCACTTTCTCCACTCTTCATACAAAATGCAAAGTAACAAAACCTATAATTTAAGGATTAAAGGAAGAGGAGGGGGACCTTGGAAGTTTTCAGATAAAGGTGTGGTGTTTCCAGATCAGGAGCGATGGAACAAAGAAGGAAATCCCTACAAAAGGGGAAAAAGCACATTTCATATGCTGAAGGGCAGCCATGTTTTTATTTATGCATACAGTAGTGTCTCGCTAATCCGGACTTAATGGAACCGGACCCCGTCCGGATCACCGGAAGTTCAGATTAAACAGAATAAGCTTTAAAATACCTGTAAAACAAGTTTTAGATGGGTAAAACAGTTAAAATCGATGTTTTTATCATTAAAATGACTTTTTCAGTCTCAGTACTAACTACAACGTAAGCCTACTACTTTTTTAACCTAAGAATTGTTTTAGGATCAAGCATAAACCGTCTTATTTAAGGTAGTGTGACATAGCATTACGCAGATTAGATTTATAAGCAAAGAACAACGTTATAAGCGTAAGTAATGTAAATATATGCGTACATTACTTACGCTTATAACGTTGTTTTTTGCTTATAAATAGAACATCTTATTGATTGAAATTCGAAGTCTGTTGATTGTACGGTACTAAAGAAAACATAAGTTTTAAAATTGATGCACGCTTTTTTGAGATTTCTTTCCGGGTAGAGTTGCCAGTTAACCAATGTCCGGATAGCGAGGTCCAAGTAGCGAAACTTACTGCGTTTTAAAAAAAAAAAATAAAAATTCCGATGTGTGGCATCAGGTGAACGTGTTAATTTTGTTTAACCTTATGTTATAAGTCATTGTGTTCATTCAAGCGTTCTAAGATGTTTAATTATGCACCAAGCAGTGGCGTAGCAATTTAAAATTATGGGGGGGGGGCTGAAGTAGCTTGAAAGAGTATCCTGTGATACAGCTTAAAGAAAATGTGTTTTGATATCGAATGGGGGCTTGAGCCCCTTTTTCTACGTCATTGGTACGAAGTAGCATGTCCCTTTGTCCGAACGCACCCATCCACCCACTGTTCATGGAATTGCTTGCGTGAAAATTGCATCGTCGAAGGTCGTGACGTCAAATCCATAGTCAGCACCATGATGTTGCAATATTCATGAACAGCAGTGTGTGTGGTGAGTTTTGTACAGAAAGTTAAAGGTACTTACGTTCTGAAAAACTGCATGTATATATATGTTAGGTACATACTGGTAGGGACTTACGCATACCTGTACCAAAGTCTGTCATGTATAATGACCAGCTGACTATGTTGACCATGGCAGTGCAGTCTCAAAGGTGGCCACTTTAAGCAGGTTTCACTGTGCATACATATGTATGCGTATTAATGATCAAAATTTAATAACTGTTGCAAGTTTTATGCTGTATTTCACTAACTTTCGCGAAGCCCAATAGTTTGGGCACATTTGCATCTAGGTTAGTTTGACGTTCATACTCCAAGTCGAAATTTCGATATATTAACCGGACACCTAACGATTAACGTTTTATCCGCAGTTGAGGTTGAGAGTGGGAAAAGTGAAATGAGGAAAGGATTGACCATTGAGTAAGTTTGGAAGTAATGAATTTGGGGTGAAACTTGATTGGACGAATTTAAAATTTTGAAAGCCGATAAAAGGCGCTGGATAATCCAGTAATCGGCTAGAAGTTCCGAAAAGGTAAAGAATTTGAGCTTGATTGACTGAGTTTGGTAGAGTCTGGAACTGATGAAAAGGCGGCAGTGAAAGAGCCCCAGGATCTCCCTCGAACGGTGGTGCTCAAGTGTTTTAGGGGAATGGAGGACGTTTGAATGATATTGGTGGGATTGGTCGTTTTTTGGACATGGGTTCGTTGTTTGTTTGTTTGTTTTTTGGTTTTACGGCTCAAAGACTACAATGGTCATGCTGCGCCGGGACCTACTGTTTTCCGAGGAATCCGAACCTCTTATGGCCTAGGGAACCAAACCCCGGACTACAGTGAGCAGTGCGATCTTTATGAGATCTCTGAGTAAGCGTTCTTTGTACACTGTTGGGAGTCGAACCCGGATTAACGGCGCACTAGGCGAACGCGTTACCACACTGCGCCACCGCAGAGCTGGGTTCGTGGAAGCTAGTGGTGTGAAGAGTTTCATTGAGTCAGTGCTATGGTGGGATGAAAGAGATGGTAAAATTTGAATTTGGTGGAATGACAATAGTTATTTGTGGGTTCAAGGACGGTGTGGTTAGGGCAGGGTTGATTCGTGGGAGGGGTAAAATAATATTAGGCTGTCTCTGGGGTCTAGAAGAGTTTGCACGGGGTTGTCTGTGATGACGGAACGTGTTTAGAAGGTGAGTTCTGGTTGCAGGTATTAGTGGAGTTCCGTGAGGGGGCAATATTTCGAAGAGGTCGGACAGTCAACGATAGGCGAGGGCTGGTTAGAGGGGTACGTTGAGTGGTTGTGGTGCGCCTAGTGGTTGAGATGCGTCTAGTAGTAGCAACGGGTCCTGGTAGCGGTGGTGCGCCTAGGGGTGGTGTTTTGACTAATTTGTCTGCAGAGTCCTTCTATGAGGCAAGGTTGGTGGCCAGTGTAGTCTGCGGAAATTTCGAGGAATAGGAGGGGGGGGGATAAGAGGAGGCTGGAGGGGCAAAACGGGCAAAAAAAGGCTTGAAGGGGGGGGGCCGAAAAAGCGACTTTGGGCAGTGTTGTGCATGATTTGTGAGTTTGGGGTTAGTGGGTTTGGGTGGAGATGTATGAAGTCGAAGTAGTTTTTGCTGAGGTTGTGAATGACTTCTGTTATGGTGAGTATATTAATGTCTTTAAAGATCTGTCTATTGCGGATAAACTATGGTATGTGAAGGATTTTTCTTAACGTGGCATTTTCAAATTGTTGGAGGGGACGTAAATGTAATGTTGTTTAGAAGGGAGCATGAAGGGGAAGCGTACGTGAGAATAGCGGATGGATAGCTGTGGTGTAAAGAAGGATTTTGTTACTGGTAGAAAGGGTGGAACGGGGGCCTATCATGTTATTAGGCATAGATCAAACTGCTCTAGCCTAATTTTTAATTGAGTTAAGATGGTTTTTGAAAAGAAGCGTTTTGTCAATCATTAGCCCCAGGTATTTAATATCTGGTGACCATGTGATGGAGATGTTGGTGATATTGAGGGTTGCGGGTGGTGGGGTGCGATGTTTCGAAAAGAAGATAGCTTGATTTTTGAGAGGGTTAACTTTAATTTTCCAATTATTTAGCCAGCGAGTTAGTTCGTTAACAAATTTTTGGAGAGTTTGGATCGCAAAAAGGGGTTATGGGTTAGAGGTGTAGATAGCAGCATCGTCAGTGAAAAGGGCCAAGGAAACATCGTTAGATTTAGGGAAATCATTAAATAATATGGAAAAAAGAGAAGGCGAAAGTTTTGCTCCCTGAGGGACACCGGCTATGATGGTACGGTGAGTGGAGAGAATACTATAATTGAATTTGATGTGTAATTTAAGATCTTTGAATAAGGAAAAAATTATGTTTATGAGATAATGGGGGTGTTGATATGGAGTAATTATGGATGTTCATACTCTGTGCCTATGGCAGACTATGCTACATACGTCCATTACATCACCGAATTAATTTAATGTTGTTTGAATTGTGAGAACCAGTGTATGTCAGGAATATCGTTCTGATCTTAAATTGGGAAATTATTGTCAAAACGCTGTCATACTGCCATCGTTTAACCTTTTTCCCCCCAATGTTCCATGAGCAAACTAGTAGTGTCTGTGAGATAATAGGCTCTTATATAATGCCTAATATAGTGAAACCTGGGAAAGTGACCACCTGTATAAAGTGAGCACTTTTTATAAGGGAGAGAGAGCTGGTAGGGGCTTACTTATGCCTATACCGGCACCTGTCTGTCTATGGGGACCATTGCCATCCAGCCCCAAGGTTGTCACTTTAGGCAGATTCTACTGCAGGGTTCTGTTAAAAATAATTAAAAGCGTCTATGGGTAAGTATCTTCATTTTACATACACATTTCAAATCAAGTCAGAATTTACTCATGTATAACACATTAAAAACATGACATACAAAAGATACAAAACGAAATAAATATTTAAAACTCTTGCAACCGTGGCGCGTTTAATTACTCTGGAAGCGTTTAAGTATTACGTCAGCAATAGTTTGACCATTTCAGTAAGCAAAAATTAACATTGGCTAACATAGGAAAATAAGACAAACGGCAACCCCTCACTCCCCCAAAGGTGCTTACGTAATACTCAAACACTTGCTCTGAGTCTCCAAATGTGTTTCTTTTAAATTTATTTTTAAATTTGTGTTTAGGTTTAAGTTGTTTAGTGTTGGAATATTATTCCATAAATCTATGCCCTAATAGTTATTTTCCCTATATTTGTTTTTATTTTTAATGTGTTAAATTCCTTTTCATTTCTTGTGTCATGATATCGATCGTTTTTATTAAGAATTGATTTCCTTGTTTCTTTTTCACATTACAAAATTCAAGAAGGAAAATTCGTTTCTTTCTTGCGTAATTTTATTTTATACTCTGCGCATAAAAAGCGATGTCCATTGTGTTTTGTTTTGTTCTTTTCGATATCTCTTTAATAGATTGTTTATGATCAACTACACCTTCTGCTCATTCAGGATTGCAAGACCAATTGCCAAACATAGTTTTACATGAGTGGGGAAGTGTTGTACGTTGTACAGCTAAAATTCCCCAATACAATTAATGATCAGTGGTGCCGACTTCGTGGGTTCGAGGCACTCTTTGAACTCTCAATATATTATATCTATAATTTTGTTGTGGGTTCGTTGAACCCCTAATATTTTAGCTCATTGGGAAAATGCGCGTACGGAAATATATGCACAAAGTTTTTCGTCATCGATTCTTTAAGATTTTCATTATTTATATGCTATTCCCTGGGTATAAAATTCTTCATTTTGTCTGGGTTCATAGAAAATACAAAAGTCTAGCTCTACGTACGGAGATGAGAACCTTTAGCAGTCATAGTGATAAAGGCGAAAATATGTTGTCCAGTAAGTTGATCCACCCTATCTTTCAATAGCCGGTAGATCTACACTTTTCTTTACTTTTTACTTTGTTTTTCCACTCAAGCACCCCTAGAGCACCTGGGGAATCCAGTTTTTATTTTAGTCAACTTCTTTTTTAAAGAGAGGCGGAATGGGGGAGGGAGGCGGGCTGGATGTATCTATTTTGGCAGAAATTGTCAAATAAAGGGTGTATACATTTAGGGGTTGGAGTGGGGGGTGTTTAAATAATTATGCAGAGAAAAAAATGCTATAATTAACTATAATTTGCTTCATTTTAACATTTCAGGTGTCTTATTGTACCAGATAATCTGATAATGAAATTTAAATCCTTTGAAAAATACTCTGATCATTCGATTTAAAATTTTCGGACCCTAATAATTTTTCAAGTTGGCGCCTATGTTAATGATAATGAGTTTACGGATAGGCAATATGTCATCGTTATTTAAAAAGCGCAGATGATGATGATGTTGAAAGATGTATGCTATTGTTTTTCAGCCGGATTTACATGTGAGCTAAGTGGAGGCATGCAGAAGACTGCCGTCATCTATGTTTAAGCGCTGTTGTTATCCATTTACAATTGCCCCAGAAATTTTCATTACTAATATACCTGAATGTTGAGATAATGAACTTTAAAGTAAAACTCCTGAATTATTGACTGGACGTTGTAGTGACCACATCCTTTGAGGGCCCATTCTATTCTGCCAGCCCCTAGGGTCTGTAAAAACAGCAATCCAATCTTCCGCACATCTTTAACTGCATTTTTCAAACTTGTTGTTTTTTAAAGTCGCCACGTTTGTTGTACATGTTACTTCGTTAATATTCATAAGTAGAGCCCAGATTATATGCACTAAAAAACCACTAAAATACATATGCAAATATGCACTGACAAACCTCAAAACATGCACTAAAGAACCTCAAAATATCCATGTATACTCGCATGAAATGAATAAACATGCACTTAAAATGAATAAATATGTACTTACAAATTTTTTAACGCGTGAAAATCTCATGTCCTACATGTTAAAATAAATAGAATTGTTAATAATTACCTAGTAGAAAAATTCGATATACATTATATGTTTTTATACGGCATAATTTCTATGATGATATATAACAATGTGTCTCTCGATTTTCTAAACAGTTAAGCTTTATCTTCTATCATGTAATAACATTTTTATGGCCAAAGGTTCTTTTCCAGAGCTTCAAACGATATTGGACAGCACTTATAAATTTTTGCGAGTTATCTATTACGGATAGTTTATCGAAGATAAACCCATGTCTATCACTGAGGGAAAATTATATGAAATTTTAGAATGTGTTTGTTTTAATCTAACCTTCAATTAATTTGCCAGCCTAGCACAGAAAAAGCAATCTTTGGGTTTCCTAACAAGGCTGGTGGCTATAATTCAGCTATGACAACATTTTTGGCGCGCTAGGACACAATTAAACGTGTACGCTTACAAATTCCATTGTCTTTCCGCTTAAATAAGAAGCAAGAGGAAAGTTTAACTTCAGTGTTGCGATAAGATTTTTCCGATGAGGAAATAATAAAATTATTAAAACCCTTAAAATATGCCTTTATTCTGGAAATTCATCGTTTTTATGCATTTATATGCACAAACGCTAAAAATGGGCTAAAATATGCAAATACATATGCAGTTGCATGCACTCCTGGATCCATTTATAAGTAGTAACGAATCCCAAACTGCGTAATAAAGAATTTGTTGTTAACATATTGAGTTGTTTTAATTAAGCTGGCATATTTAATAACATATATGTTTTTTAATGAAGAGTTCAAACAAACCCTTGGATGTCTTTGCGTGACACCACTATTGGAACATAAAATGTGACACTACACAGAAGATGCGACACTCTCAGACGTCCACTTTGAATACCAAATGGTATATTTAACAAGACCGAACATAAACTAGTGAAACCGTAGAAGATAACGCAACATCTCTCGCAACGTAACATTTCACAGTTTTCTTTGTTCACTTGCTTGCACTCCTAACCTTCTAAACAGGAAACTTTTCACCTGCTGCTGTTGCGTTAGGATCAACATCTGCTGAAAAAAGGAAGAGGATTAAAAAACGAGTTTTTAAGATTATCATTAGGGTTAATTTTATAGTAGATCTGAATAATACGTTAAACGAATTAACTAACTTTTGCAAAAAAAATACAAAAAAACACATCTTTTAGTATAAGTGCGCTTTCTCTCTTGGCCGACACCAGGTAATAGCAAGGAAGGGACCTACCACCTGCCTATTGTCAACTCATCCATTTGAAGATAACAGTTAGGATCGTTTTTGTGTAACAAATGATTCGTGACCTGGACCCTAAAGCCAAAGCGTGATTTTGCAACGAACGCGAAAAACAGCTGTTTGTAAAAAAAAAAAAAAGGTAGGCTAAATCATCCCAAGGCATGCAAATGAAGAGCGTTTTATGGATAAAGTCTTTCGCAAAAAAATGGTTATAGGAAACGGTCGGGCTAAAGTTCAAGGAAGGCCATTGCCGAATGTGGTGGTTAGAGTTGGAGACGCGTCTCCATCGCCACCACTCTTAAATAAAGGAGAATGAAACGCAGACCGGGATGGAGGGGGAAAACCCGAAGGTTCGTAAGCATCTCGCTGGCAATTGTAAACAGAATTAGCCACAGCATCAGTTCGATTTATCATCATTTCATTGGGCGATTTCATTTTCCTCTCCACCAATCATGCTCCAGCTTCAAACACAATGGCCTCTCGTTCGTTGGAGCTAGCTGTACTGACGTGCCAATGACTACTGCACATGCTGTGGCAGCAGTAAACAACTTAGCCTTGAACTTTACCGGAAGGCGAGACACGTTACCTTCAGAGGAGGCACATACAAAAGGAGAACGCACATATTAATAACATTATACGTATGTGGGCAGAGCTATTTACCCGCCATTCTAGTGCCTATCTTCTGAACAGGAGCGAAGAAGCATCGGTCGCGTTTACTTACCGACCCCAAGGCCAAGGAAATTAAAATAATAAAACTAAGCACAGTGGCAGCTAGTTTATAAATACACTTGTTCGCGCGTGGTCCCCATCTGCGCCCATTGGAACAGGGGGTCATCAGCATCCCGAAGGACAGACGAGAAAAAAGTAATCTTTTACTTTAGATCCGTTACTCCGCCGGTTTCTTTATCTCTTACACACATCCTTCGAACTTAGGTTTACGCAAGATGGGCAATTTGGCAGAACGCAGGAAATCCCGTGCACTCAACTGCTCTTGGTTTCTTGTACGTAAAAAATAATTTTTGGAAATCACCTACCCATTTTGAAACGTACCCGATCTAGTCATGCGTCTCCTGATAAAGGAAAAATGTAATATGAAAAGCCCAAATATAAACTACGTGTGTAAAGAGAGAGTGCATTTGGATAAGAGATCAAACAAATACCGTTGATTTCAAAATTTCTCCACCTCCCTCTATCTCACACAAACACGTGGAGAGAAAATTAGTTTCGAGTTCATTATGCATGTAGTCAAGCAGTGGCGTAGGCAGAAAGTTCATAAGGGGGGGTTATAGGCTTAATGGGAGGGGTTACAGATACAGAGCTACAACCCCCAAAACAGCCCCCCTGGCTACGCCTCTGTAATTCCAAGTCGCAGTAATTGAAGGAGCTTGACGCGTTAAATGTATAATATATTCCCGTATTCGAAAATCACGTGAAGTCAGTGACGGATAAAAATTTTAATGGGCTGAAGGATAGAAACGGGCCTCTAAAAGTGTGGCCCTTGCGATATGTAGTCAATAATTTATCAGTTTTTCATTGAAATCCATTAAATTCAGCATTCAGGTAAATTTTCATCTCATGAAACTTTTCTTTTTCGAATATTTGCAAACAAGTTTAACATGCTTGCATTTAATAACAACAACAAGCCCTTTAGGATACCTGTGGCATATGCCCGTATCCAGAAGGAGGGGGGTGGATCTTAGGGACGGGGTCCGCCCAAAACTAATTTTAATGGGACTTGGCTACACCTTGCATGCTGTAAAACAATTTTTGACCTCCTCCCCGAAATAAAATCTGCTGTGGTTTAACTTGTGAGCCCAAATCGGCTGGGGCCCAGGCCCGTGCTTACTTAAGGCCTATGTGTAAATCTGGCCACTGCGGTTTTTTTTTTAAATGACTACTAAATGCGATTTAGCAGTGAGAATACAAAAATGCATAAGGAGAGCCTTTAGGATCCAGAGCGTTTGGAGGCATTATCTAATACAATTAAGTCTGGACCCTTCACTTTTCATATTGGAACCTGTGTTTATGGTGACGTGTTCAAGTGGACGGTGGAAACGTAATATATTGCAAATCTCAGACATGTTTATCATGAAAGATCTCACACACACCCCCTTCGCATACAGGAAATTTGGATGTGTTGATTTTTAAAGATAAATTAATTTACGAATTTTAGGAGTTCGGATATTTATTATTAGCAAGAGCAACTGACCGCAGATGCTTTCCTCTCATGCATTGTTCTGCCGGACCTGAGAAAGCTATCCGTCCCTAAGTCCGATATTATTATTTTTTTTTTATTTTACGAATTTTTCATTTTGATATTTTAATTTTCTTCATTATAATAATTTAGTAATATTCATTGAAGCCATAAAAAAGTTCTTATTTATTATCAATAATTTTTTCGGGAATATAATATTCATGTAAAGAGAACTGGGTTTAAATCAGCATGAATCGTATTTATATTTTAATTATTTTTAAATGATTATTTATATATTTAATTGTTATATTTTTAAATGATTGTTAGTTATATTTTTAAATGATTTAATGATTTTTTTCCGGCTGTACGGTGGGTATGTTTATTTAAAAATCTCTCCAAATATTTAAAAATTTACAAAATCTTTGTTATTAAAAATGAATAGTGTAGACACTCTCTTCATTTTCTGTAAATTCTGTTCCGTATTCGGCTCTATGCTCAGTGTATTAAATATTTCGGAGGGAAAATGCGGTTGCTGCTTTTACAAACAATAGCTGCATTTTCTATTCTGAATATTTAATGCACTATGCATTTACTCAGAAGCAGAAGAGAAATGATAAAAAAAAAAACCGCGAAAATTGAACTACCGAAGCCAGTGTCGGTTCTAAAAAAAAAAAATTTGGGAGCACAATTTCCTGCTTGTGTGCAGTGAAACGTTTAAATTTTTTAATTTTTAATTTTTTTATAATTAAAAAATAAAATTCAGTTATATAGTCGGGGAGGCCATGTCCCCTCCGGTGTTTCCCCCGGGTCCTATTCTTCCCCACAGCCATAGTACATATTAAAAATGCAGATAAAACTCATTTAAGATGCCCTAAAATTATGGTAAATATAATTAATTTATTACATTTGCTACAAAATAAAAATTAACATTAATAAAATACATTGTTCATGAAAACAGCTTTTAGTTCATAAAACAGATCGGCCTTGGTAACATACAGTGATTAGCAGCTTATAAATATAATGATTATTATACAGGTGAATTAAATTTGATTTTGAAAAAGAGATTTGGTTTTGCGTTTTGATGGCGAACGAACAGTGACACACGATTTATTGTCCATATGAACCAACACATAAAAAACTAAATAGTTAGATATTCATTTTCATCGTCAAACGCATTTATAACCATAAATTTTGAAATAAAGCAGAGCACACTAAAAGAAAAGAAACAATAAATGGAAAACGTAAATCCTGGCTGTGATGTGTCAAACATGGCTAAATTTTTGCAGCTACGCCGCGTGGATGAGTGCAAACGGATAATTCCTTTATTTTTTTTCTTAGAATCGTTAACCAAAGCCTGTGTCGTTAGTCAAGAGTTTTCCTCTTACAGCCACACTCGTCGTTAACCAAGTACGTCTTTATCTGAGGCCGTCGTTAACCAAGGTATCAGTGTAGTTATTCATGAAAAATACTTGGGAAAATACTTTAAAAACTATTGCGCCAACAGATACTGGTAAATCATTTTTTAAAAAAATGTTAGATGAAAGTCAGGGCCTGCTCACCGCAAAGGAGTCCAAAGCCCGGGCTTTGGGACTAGACTCTAGCAGGAGTGGGAACTGCACGGTGAACAATCCTTCTGCGCATGTGCGTGGTCCACGCACATGCTCAGAATAGAATCTAGTCCCAAAGCCTTTGAGTGATCAGGCCCTGATGAAAGTAATGATGTTCCCAATATTTCCCTGAACTCCGAGGACATTGATGAGACTGCTGTTGAGGCAAGCTGCAGTGGCCCAGGACTCTCCTCAAATACTTTCCTTTATTTAACGGTAGACCAAAACGCTGTTGAAATAGAAATTCTGACTGCAGATATTTGTAATTATGTCAAGAAATCTAACCTCACTGATGGAGATAAGACAAGAGTGCTGGCCATTGTAAAATTGTGCAAACATAATCTACTACTTCTAATTATTTAAGTATCTTGCATTATAGAATTATTAGTAATTCAATAATGATAAAAGTACACAAAAAGACAACCGTAATTGATATGGAGACTGGCCCTTTATTTCCACCAAACATTCCTTGCACCACTCCCCCCCCCCTCCCGGGAATATTCTGGGTTTGTTTGTTTGTTTTTTTGGTTTTACGGCTCAAAGACTACAGTGGTCATGCTGCGCCGGGACCTACTGTTTTCCGAGGAATCCGAACCTCTTAAGGCCTGGGGAACCAAACCCCGGACTACAGTGAGCAGTGCGATCTTTATGAGATCTCTGAGTAAGCGTTCTTTTTGCACTGCTGGGAGTCGAACCCGGATTAGCCGCGCAATAGGAGAACGCGTTACCACACTGCGCCACCGCAGGGCCGAATATTCTGGGTACGCCACTAAGGAAATACAAAGTAGCAAACCAATGTAAGAAATTTATTTATATAAATCGAACACTACGCAGATTAAATCAAACAACAATATTAATCATATAAAATATAAATCAACGTTGATTTATATTGTTGTTTGACAATGAAAGAAAGTATGAAGAGTAGTTATCTAAAGTCGGAAAGTGATTACGGGAAGTACGAAAGTGGCAGGTCGTTATTTAAAATGAAAACGTGCGAAATGTAGCCTCGCGTATTCGTGCAAGAAAGTTATATGCTGTTGTTCTCCACGGCTTTTGAACTATCGTCATTGGACCATGTGTTCAGCTTCCGTAATAAAATTAACTGCGACTTTTCCCTTTCGAGATCAGAGGAACAGAACCAGAAACCAAGCTCACCACTGAACAATAAAGCACCAGAGGGAGAACCACCTGCCCAAACCTCAATATACATATGTAAAGGACATTTTTGCCACAATACTTTAAAAGTCGGCTTATTGGAGCACCGAAACGTCATGAATTGTCAAAGGAAATATGGCAGGGAAGACCAGAAGAAACGTGTTGGTGCGAAAAAAGAAATTGGTTTGTTCCGAAGAAGAAATCGTGCCACTTGTAGAAACGGCGGATCTTACTCCAGGGAAGATGGCCAATAGAGATTGGGGATCTCGTTTTGTTTGTGTTAATTGCCAAGAGGAGCCCTCAGCTAAAAACAATTAATTCCTGTCGCAATTTTGCTGTAGTTACATAGTAAACACAGAAGAATATTTGGTTCGAAACCCTTGAGCATTATCGCGAAATTTCTTTGCAAATTAAGGTTCTAGAGTTGTTTTTTTTACAATCAACCACATTCAAAGTTGAATTTCCGTATTTAAACTGTTTTATTGTATAACTGTTCAGTTATGTAGGTAAAGCTCCTTTTATGCAGGGGTCGAAGGTCAAGAGAGGGTTCCTCGAATGAGGCCATACGTCTACATAAAGCAGTGCTGTATTTTTTATAGTATATTTAGATATACAGGGTGTTTCAGCACCAGGGTTACAAGCATCTAGACGAACAGTATTTGTCATAGAACCTAGGGTCGCAAACCACCTACAGAGCCATTTCTAAAACTATCCAGCATGCCCAAATAGTGACAACCAGTACATGAGATGTAAGATATTATTACCCTTCATAGGGATAACACAATTGCCAAATATTGGTCAACACACAAAGCCACCGGGGCGAGATTTTTGTGAGTTTTTCGTGGGGGATTTTTTATTACAAATAAATTTGACACCCACGTATTAGTAGCTCAAACTAGAGCTATTTTTGTTTAGAAGAAAAAGAGACGCCGTCCTCATCCCGGATTCGAACCAGGGTCCCCGCGTTGAGCCCGCGGTGTCTTGACCTACTAGACGAATGAGAACAAGAAAAAACGCTTTTTTCTCCATATATTAAGTTGTAAGATATTATTACCCTTCACAGGAATAACACAATTGCCAAATAATGGTCAACACACAAAGCTACCGGGGCGAGATTTTTGTGAGTTTTTCGTGGGGAATTTTTATTACAAATAAATAATTTGACACCCACGTATTAGTAGCTCAAACTAGAGTTTGAGCTACTAAACGAGCGCCCCGGTGGCTTTGTGTGTTGACCATTATTTGGCAATTGTGTTATCCCTGTGAAGGGTAATAATATCTTACATCCTCATATACGGAGAAAATTGCATTTGTTCTTGTCCTCATTCGTCTAGTAGGTCAAGACACCGCGGGCTCGCGGGGACCCTGGTTCGAATTCGGGATGTCCTAAACAAAACTAGCTCTAGTTTGAGCTACTGATGACCTGAGTTTTATCTGGCGCTTTTCACGCACTGGTTGAAAATATTTGTGCATGCTGGACGGTTTTAGAACTAGCGCTGTGAGTGGTTTGCGACCCTAGGTTCTATGACAAATATTGTTCGTCTAGGTGCGAGCTATCCTAGCCACAGTCTGACTAATACCTGTCCTTTATAATATTATCGCTAAAAAGACTCCGTAAAAAAATAAATGTATAACTATTAACTCACAAGAGCAAATGCAACTATCAACAAAAATGTGGTAATATAGGTGGATAAAGTTTGAATAATAATAATATTAATGCAGTGAAATCTGTCTAAAGTGACCACCTTTGGGACTGTACTGTAATAGTCACCATAGAGAGGTGGTCACTATCCACGACAGTCTTTGGTAAAAGCAGTGGCCAAGTCCCTACCAGTTCTCTCTTATAAAAAGTGGTCAGTTCACCAAGGTGGTCATATTACCAGGTTGCACTGTACATTACAAAATAATAACATGGGAGCTCACGCAAACGGGCTTGTACCCTGTTTTTAAAAAAATACTGAACATTAGGAAAGTTATAACAAGAGTCAAACTGAAGTGCCTCATCCCATTTCACAATGTTTAGAACAATTGGCAGGGCGGCCGTCCGGGGCCCCGTTTGGATGGGGGAGCCAAACTGAAGTCAAGTTCAATTTTTTTTTTTAATGGACCCAATAGTAAAAAATCTCTTTAAAAAGAGACAAGTTTAAAGAAATTTTTAGAGACATCTTTAGAGAAATTCTTTCAGAGAATTTTGGTCACTTTTATAGGGTATATGGCTCACTGTGCATCTGTGAAAATCTTCTATTTTCGCCGGAGGGGGCGCCAAAAGGCAATTCGTGTCAGGTCGCCCGGATCAAAATCAACATCGAGCCGCCCGTGACAATTGGTTTAATCATTGTAAATAATGAAATTATGATGTTTAATCTGCCAGGTTTGTGTTCAGAGAGGGAGCAGCTGGCGAAGCTACTTTTCAAAACGATCGATTCTGGGAAGTGGTCGCCTTAAGGAATTTTTAACTTCATGTCCAAAAATCTCATTTCAATGCTGATTTCAGGAACAACAGCTGGATCAAAAACTAATTATTCTTTCGCACTTGTGTGTGTTTTCTTACAGGAAATTGCTACTGAACAAGCGTGTTGTCAGAAAGAAAAATTCATTGCGCTGCTCGTCAACAGCTTTTTGCTGTTCTTGTTCTTCGTCAGCAACAAGGTAACAAAGGAATTAATAAGAAAAATTACAAACCCAAAAGGTTTATGAGATCACTTTCGAAATGAAGAGATTTATACAGTCAGCAGTAAATATTTTGTTGATTTTGACTGTCAAAAATCTGCGGGGAATTCAGTATGCAAAGTAGCCGAGTACATACTACCATTGAAATGAAAAATACGGATGAGGCAAGGTCGCAAACAACTCATAAAAAAAAGGTTGTAAACACGTGCACTAATTCTTCCGCCTATGATCGTAGGCAAGGTCGTTTACAAGTAATCGCAAATAGGACCTCGTCTGTCGTCAACAGCAAAAGGACCATTGTCCATCGTCAACAAAAGATCGCACATGCATTTGTTTTAAAGTTAAGACCACGTAAAATCATTTGACATAAACCAGTGGTTCCCAATTGGTGGTCCGTGGAGGAGTCCAAAGTGTTCCGCGAGACGGGTCATTATTTAAAAACTTATAAAAATGATTATTAAATATTAAAATTAATTATAAAAATGAAATTGATTGCATATTTGTAGTATTTTACAATCTGACGGAACTTCAGAAAACGGTTCGTATTAAAAGTAATTCGTCTTAAGCGTGTTCGTCTTAACGAGGTTTGACTGTATTATTATTAGATTTTATTATTTCTTTTTCTGTTTATTTATTTATTTTTACTAAAGAACGATTGTACAAACACATTTTCCCCAAAAAAGACCCAGTTCCCTTTTTTATTAAGGTCTTGCTACCAACTCATAAGAATTCTTCAGAGTGGTCCGCAGGCGCAATTGAAGTGGAAAAGTGGTCCGCGGGTACAATTGAAGTGGAAAAGTGGTCCGCGGCTTAAATTGAGTTGGGAACCACTGATATACACCCTGACCCACAAAAATTGCGAACAGATAGATCGTAAGACAAAAGATGGCAAAACATTAGATAATTCGCACATAGTTACAAGTAGGGGCGGACTGGGTCCTGTCAAAGGGCGCATACCTTGGATTATCGGAGAGCGCGAGTCCTATCGCCCATGAGGGATCACCAGTCCGGGGGCCGGTTAGACGGCGGCCCAGTCCGCCCCTGTTTACAAGGTGCGAAAACCAGTGAGTTATCCAAAAAAGATCATGACTTCCTGTAGATCTAGGTAATTTTGACTATTCTATCTACTAAAGCAGCGGTCGCCAACCTTTCGGACCTCACGGACCACTAAATTCATAATTTTAAATCCCGCGGACCACATTTCGTGAATTTAGTGCAATATAAAGGTGAAAATTGTCATTCAGAATATGAGAATTTCTTAGAATATTATTTTTGTTTTATTATTAATAAAACATTAAAAATGCAAATAATGTCCAGATTTTGCTGCAGACCACCAAAATTTTCTCGCGGACCACCGGTTGGCGACCGCTATCTTAAAGAGTAAATAAGATTAATCACTAATGGCATAGTAGTATCAGTTTAATTATTTTTAATATATAAACTTTTCTATATGCCGTAGATTCGATAATCCGACTCTAGCGTAAAAGGGGCGAAGCTACGCTTCGATGTGACGTCACAAGCGTGAGGTTAAAAAAAAGATCACACTTTATTGTGAACTCCCTGTAATCCGGCACTCCATCAAGGACTGTTGTATTAGCGGGGATCTGCTGTATGTCATTAAGATGCAAAATATATTTGCAAGGCAAATTTTTAAGTAACTCATAGTAAAGAAATCAGGATAATTGAACATATATTTTGAAGTATTTTTAGAGAATATAAACGTAAAAAATACATGGACAGCTCTGCCTGGATATCCTCAACTTTATTCTTCAATTACGATTTTCTATAAATTTGCTTTAATCCGACTTAATGGACAGGGAATAACATTGTTTAATAAACTTTAATGATAAGCCTGAATAATTTTTCTCATACATAGAGAAAAAACTTTGAAAACTAATTTGAAAACTATTGAAAATAAATCCATTCACCGAATAAACGTCCCTCATCATTGCCAATGAGGGACATTTGATTTGATGATTGGTTAATTTCAGATAAGCCTAGAATCTAGGATTATAACTGCAACGATAAAACCAGTGACCCAAGGCGATACACAGACATTTGCTTCATGACATAGTTTAGTACAGTATTTAAATTTAAAGATACCATAACAAATTTAAAATGACTCTACATTGTACGAGATTTATATCTACATATGCTAATGATATTTTCCCTATAAATGGTCTATAAAATTTTTATTTGTATGTGGTTTCGTGTAATTGCTTTGTGCCATTCGCGTGGCTACAAGTCAGTTTGAGATCGTGTCAGTTTTTCCCACCCAGGGATGGTTAAATTGACACGTCTATAAAAATGTTGATTCGTACAGTGACATCAGTTAAGGGGAAATCGTTTTATTATATCAGTTACGTGAAGGAATAAATAAAAATTTATTTGATATAATCTTGAATTTACAGTACCAATTGCCTCGAATATTTTCACCTTATTATGTATCTATAAAAGGTTTTTAATTTAAAATATCCATTACGAAAGAGCGATCTTAAGATATTTTAAAGCTTTTTTTCTAACAAATTCTAACTTTCAAATTCCATATTTTTAATGAAATGTTAGAAAAGTATCGATAAAGATCACAATATCAATTGAGACAACTTTTGTCAATAGCGTCGTTTTCATTAACGATCATGTCCACTCAACGGTGTCATTTTTTGGTCCCTACAAATGCTAATTATATTGATTCCGATTACCGCCTTTTCTGTTTTACGGCGTTCTTCCTTCGTCTCTGAGAAATCGTTGATTGGAGGGTTTACTGCAGGGGCGGACTGGGTCCTCTTATAGGATGCATCGGCCCGGGGGCCAGTTGGCCGGCGGCCCAGTCTGCACCCGGGTAAACACCATTAGTGGAATATACATAGAGCTTTATATGCAACTGACCAATTAGAGAAAAAGCCAGTGAATGTGCCCATTGTTTATAGGCATATAGACTAAACCACGGGCGGACTGAGTCCTCTTAAATGGCGCATACCGTGGATTATCGGAGGGCGCACCGGCCGGTTAGCCTGCCGCTCAGTCCGCCCCTGGTTTACTGTGCTCCCTTTTCACGTTTTCCGATTATATATATATATATCGAAAAGTGGCTTTGCTATTGTTTTTTTTAATCATGGTTTTAATGTGAGCTACAAATATGAGATGCGCACAGTGTCGAATCAAAGATCTTATGGGGCCCTAGGCTGGAAAGAGAGATAGAGAATGGGGGCCCCTAAAGCGTGTGGCCTTCGCGATGTTCAGTCGATAAACCATTAGTTTTTCTTGGAAATTCATTGTCTATAATATTCAGGTTTATCAATACGGAAACTCGGACCTTTAAAAGGAAAGAAGATTAAAATAATTCGTAAATTTAAGTAGTATCAAGGTAACTTAGGAGGACTTCAAAACCGCGGGTCCCTCATCTCTGGACTAATTAGCTTACATGTGAATCCGGCACGAGATGCTCAGGAAAGCATAATTACTCAAAGGAGTTAATTTCCAAAAGAATCAGGTACTAGATGGGCAAAAAGGAGTTAATCCCCAAAAGAGTTACTTGAAGAAATGGTATGCAGCATATTCATCCTTCCTGCCTTTTTATTTTGTCCAAGGTCAGCGAGCTACTGAGATACTAAAAAGTTTTAACTTATAAAAATATGCCGGAGTTAGCTCTTTAATAAGTTTTTCTTTTATGGCGCAAGGATATTTGAGATCTGCTGCGCAGAGGCCTACAATTTTTCGAGAGATTCGAACCGCTATCACCCGGAGAATCAAACCCGTAGTAGGGATTGGTGAACACCTGCGTTACCCTTTCGCCAGTGTGCGCGGCTTTCTTTCTTTTCTTTTTTTAAAAAAAAAGTGCTGTACATCTTCAATAACAACCATGAAGTTATTTGAAGTAAAGATTTCACGAAATTATTTTACAAAAAGCAGGGGAGAGAGAGATAGAAAGAAAAGAAATCGTGAACAGGAGATTTAACCAAAAGCGCGCAAAATAATAGTTAATAGTTAATCCACAATAGATTACAAAGTACAAAATTATCAAGAAAGATTGCAAACGTTACATAATCCAGGAGCGATGGGAAACAAGATTATTATCGGATAAAGGAAGAGCAGTGGAGTCTCAATTTTTCGACTTTAGCGCAATAAAAGATACATATGATGACACAGATGTTGGAAAAAAAAAAAAGTTAGTGGATGATCCAGCTGAAAAATATACTTCGTTTCCCTTGCTTTTTCTAGAAATTATCATATATACATTACAAGAAAATAAAGAGAATCATTTATACATAGTCGATAAATATTACCCCTTTCCACAGGCGCCGTTAGTGGGGTGGACAGGGGGACCTGTCCCCCTCCAACGTTGGTACTAAGGTTCCTTGTCCTCCTCCAATTGCAAACAAAATACCTTCTACTGGTATATTGCCCCCAATATTTTTATGCCGGTGGCGCCCATGCCCATTTCAAATATAATACTTGCAATTGGCATTTGCTTTTGAGCTTCTTTTCGCTGCTGCGTAGCAATGGGAGATGAGGTCGTATTCCATTCTTTTGTTGCCTCATTGACTTTTGATACCTTTTCAACAGCCTACGAAAGATCGGGTGATCGAACTGTATTTTTATCAATAAACTTCCCCTGGAATCGTCCAGATGCTTTTTTAGACGGCCCCTTAATCTTTAATCTCCCCCCACCCTTACGGCGGAGGGCTTTTAGACAGCCAACAGAAAATTTTCTTGTCGCATTCTATAGCTAGGCCTAGATTAACCTGAATTTTTAAGACCAATTTCGTCAAAATTATTCCACGGAAAAAGCGCGGATTTTCGACGAACGTTTAATGGAACACATCAGGTGTAATAAAATTAACTTCGCTATCTTCGAGATTTAGTGGGACAGACCATTTGCAACTTGTAATTTTTTCAATCATGGCCTCGTTTTCGTCCTCCTTTTCATACAACTAAAAAGACGAGCGTTTTATTATACTCGCAGGCGTTAAAGCTTCGATTAGATTTATGTCTTCAATTTTTGTCAATTTATGTCTTTTTTCCCCTGAGAGGGGGGGGAGGGGAGGTGGCGATGTCATCGGTAGCTCTTTTTTTCAATAGCTATGTGTTAATAACGAAAGTAGAATTATTAGTATTATTATTATTAACTCTCGCTACTGCTCATATTATTGTTAATGCCCCGTAGTGATTCAATCCCCATAATTATGCATTTGACGAATGGCTACTTGTTCTGATTTAATGTCTGTGACATACACATGTAATTAGGTAAAGATAATGAGGAAAGTGCTTTCATGTCTATTTTCTAGCTTTGTTGCAGCCTTTGTAATCCCCTGTCGTCATTCTTAGAGTCATCGTCTCATTCCAGACGGAGCAAATGTCTTCACAATCATGTCAAACATCGTTTTTTTCAGTTACAAAGCACGTTTTTGTATTTATATAGAATTTGATGTCTTCTCATAGCTACGCATAATTAGAAATGTTTTCAGTCATATATGATGGGCGCTATGTTATAATACACTATATTGTCGTAGTTAAAACGGATGCGATGTCTTTATAGTCATGTTGAACATAATGCATTTATGTTTATATTGAACATTATAATTATACTGAATATTGTCTTTATAGTCATATTACATATAATGACCAATATAATTATAATGTCTTTATAGTCATGTTGGACATCATGTCTTTATGGTCACATCAGCTATTATGTCTTTATAGTCAAGTTGGACATCATGTCTTTATGGTCAGTCACATCAGCTATTATGTCTTTAAAGTCATATTGGACATTCTGTCTTTATGAGCATGTTGAACATTCTGTCTTCATGAGCATGTTGAACATTCTGTCTTCATGAGCATGTTGAATATTATAGTCATGTGTTGGACATCATATCTGTATGATCATATCAGCTATTATGTCTTTGAATTCGTATTGGACATTCTGTCTTTATGAGCATGTTGAATGTTGTATTTATTATTGCATATTATGTTATTTTTAGTTCTATTGTACATCCATAGTTACATAAAACGGAACGTCTTTATTGTTATTATAACACGGCGTCTTTTCGTAATCAAATTGAACGTAATACATTATAGTAGTTACATTAAAAGGAACCATCTTCTCATGGTAATATGAAACACGTAGTCCTAATGTTATATAAATCGTAATTACTTTTTTGACTTTGAATCATAGCCTAGTTTATGGTCTTCTGTGACAAGTTTCGATCCTGGTATTGAGTTGTAATGACTTTGAATCGTAGCCTAGTTTATGGTCTTCTGTGACAAGTTTCGATCCTGGTATTGAATTGTAAAAACCATAAATGCATTATAACAACTGCGCCCTAACGTTCTTGTTACAGAATTCCCAGCTGAGCTCGCAATGAGATCTCTTTCTTCAGGCGATATCTCAGCACTTGAACAGAAATTTTTAGAACCTCTTAAATTCGAAATGCGTTATATGTAATATTTCGAACCATATTAGTGCGTCAGAGAATGAGGAGGGGGGGGATAAATCTACATACCCGTCAATGAATCTTAGGAGAATTTCAGAGACGATTTCTTTGGAGAAAAAAAAGGAACCAGCCATCATCTCAACAATGGGCCACCCCAGGGGGCGCCAACTAAAAGAAAATACTAAGGGAGGAGCCCAAGTGAGCTCTAGTTCTGTCCGCTTTTTTCATCTTAAATAGGTGAGAGTGGGCTTTGCCCTCACCCTCATATTATTATTAAAAGGAAACGTCCGAAGACTTAAATAGTTTACAAATAAAAAATTTCCATTAATTTTAGTTGCTTAATCATTAATAAAGTACTGCATGCCTATGTCTGTGTAATAAAGTGTAGCCCTATTTTCTCTTAAATAAAATTTCCTTACATATATCCCCTATAGCTATAAGAAAAAACATGGAAAATATAACAATATACATCAGTGTATTCATGTGTCATATCTTTTACCCTCAGCTACGTTCTATGTTTCTTTTGGGGTCGGACGATGGAACGTAGCCCCTCTTAGCGTTGCCCCGTCGTGAGAGTTTTAAACAATTACCTGAAGAAATCCGTTTATTCGAATCGCGGTTCTTCATATAATGTTCACTTGATGTTGTTGTAACCAAAATGGCAGCTCCCTATAACGTTGTCGCAGCGAATTGTCTGGATTGCCGATCGGCGGGAATTGTACCAATATTAATAATAGGCAGTATCCTGTATAGTAAGTAATTGCGGTCACATTAAGCCCCTGATCCCATTTCGAAGAGTCCTCTACGCGGTCCTGGAGCAGCAAGTTGCTTGAGACGAATCGTTCAGCCATTCTGTTGATCTCCGGATGACTGGGATGAAGATAAGATAATTCCGGCTTAACGGCGCTTATTTCCAACTCTCACTCTCGAGACGATCTCCGGCGCAGTCTTGAGACTGCAAATAAAGTAAGACTCCCTCTTAAACCGGCTGCCACATAAACCGACCCCTCCTTTCGTTTGCTTGTTTCAATTTTTGTCAAAATTTTGAAAACCGCGCCATAACACCGTGTCGCGCCGTGTCTTTTCTTTGTTCAAATAATTATATAATTTTAAAATCAATTTAATTGAGATGCTCTTATTATAATGTCTCAATTTTACGACCACCTTTTTTTACGGTCGGCTGAATTTTCGGATTAACCGGGCATGCTTCCGTCGTGATCGGTTAAAACGGAAGTCTGCGCTGTACACAAAACTCACTCTCCTAGAAGAAAACACTTTAAACTTGAATCAGACATCAGCTAAAAATACCTCATCGAGTAATGATCTCAGAGGCGTCTTTATTTCAGCGGTACGCAGGGAAATTCAAGCTCCTCAGTTTACGCTGGGAATTTATAAGAGTGGGTTTGTTTGAATTGCTGAGCCAATGACACGAAGGTAAGGCAGCGGCAAAGTCTTGGGGTACCAAAAGGCGCAGGTTAATAATAGGATTTCTTTCTTTACAAAATAGCGTGACTACGGCCTGCGTAATTCGGCAACCTTTGTTTTGACTGGCCCCCTTTTTCTCGCTCGAATATTGGCATTTTCTTTTTCTGATAGTTGCATTTAAAAATAGAAGCGTGAAAAAATGCTGTAAAGGACTTTTTTCCCCCTCACAAACTTTAAAAAAACTTTCCCTCCTTGATCAATGACCGAAAGCCACGAATTCGAATCTAAATTTAGACTTTAAAATTGCTCTTGAAGATGTACAACAATGATCTGAAAATTCCCCTTCGAGTAGGTGTGTAAAAAAACTGTTTAGACCCAGTTACGGAAATCAATGGCCAGTTGCAACCCCACATTTGCGATTTACATCACGGTCTAAAAATATCAAATGGAAAATTCCAGAAATAAACGAGTCATAAGTTTAAATTACGCTTCGTTCGAAGCAATACGACGGAACATTCGTGTACCGTCGCGATTAGTACGAGGTGTAATCAAAAAAATACCGGGAGTGGTACCCTACGCTTGGGAAATACACGCAGTCAAGACGCTGGGCAGATATTGACCTTGAACCCTCCCACACATGCACCAAAAGTCACAAAGTCATAGCTCCCACCACTTCTTTACAGCAGAGTTTTGAACAAACGTCGTACTGTGTTGTGGGGCATTCATTATGAGAGAAAGTTGAACAGAGAATCTGCATCAAATTTTACCAAAAGCTTGGTGATATCTGTGCTGAGACCTATGCGAAGTTGAAGGGAGTATGAGCCGCTCAAAGGTTTAGGAGTGATTCAAACATTTCCAAGATGGCCGTGAAATTGTCGAAAGTCATGAATGTCTGGGGAGGCCCTCAACCAACAAAACTGATCAAAACATCCAAGATGTGCATTCAGATGTGCCAGAAAATCGTCGAATCACTATTCGTGAGTTATCTGAAGAGTACCACATTAGCTACGCTTCAGTTCAATCTATTTTGACTGAAGATTTGAGTATGAGACATGTATCTGTCAAGTTTGTTCCAAACTGCTCTCTTCAGACCAAAAAGAAGACCAGCTTTCAGCTGAGCTTGATCTCCTTTAATAGCCAAGCATTAAATTCCCCGGGTTCTACATCCGCCGTATTCCCCAGATGTGGTCCCCTGCGGCTTTTTTTGCTCTTTCCAAAAATTAAATCCCACTTGAAAGGAAGATGATGATTTCAGGATGTCGAGGTAATGCAACAAAATGCGACGAAGGAGCTGTTCACTATCCCAGAAGATTAGTTCCAGTCTTACTTCCAACAGTTGAGAAAACGCGGGAAGAAGTATGGCATTTCAGAAAGGAACTAATTTTAAAAATAAAAAATCAAAAAATTTTTTTAGCCCCTGTCCCTATACTTTTTTGACCATACCTCGTACATTATTCATCTCCCTCCCTTTTTTTGCCTTCTGTATCCACTCCGGGACGCTCGACTAACATCCAGTTAACCTCTAGCGTTACTGAAAAATGTGGGCCTCACCATCTTACCGAATTCTCCATACGATCTTCGGTAAATTTCAGAAGAAAAATTAAGGATATAATACAGTGAAACCTGATGAAATGACCACCTGAATAGGGTGACCACTTTTTCTAAGAGAGAACTGGTAAAGACTTGGTCACATCTATACTAAACAAGGTTTAAGCTGGCTCGAAACATGCTGTCGCAAAAATGCTAAAATGGGAAAAAAGTTGTAGCAAAATGCTAAAAAATATTAGTTGCTTTCGTTGCTCGAAAAATCGTATCAATAAAATTATTTATATCAACGATGCCTAACAGGTATTGTTAAGAATTTTGAAGAGGAAACAAAAAGGAACAAGAAAAGATCGCTGAAGTGCATAACGGATCTTCTGGAATCGAGAAATCCTGCTTTCAGAGAATAAACTGTGGTTAAAAATGCCTGTCGCATTTTCTAGCAACTGGTCGCATTTTGCGAAAAATGCGACTGCAGCTTAAACCCTGATACTAAAGTCTGTCGTGTGAAGTGGCCGCCTATTTATGTTGACCATTGCAGTCCAGTCCTAAATGTGGTCACTTTAGATAGGTTCTACTGTGTATATTTAACTTTATGGCTCGAAAAGGTGCCCGTCTGCGACGAGTGAAATTTTGATGCGGACAAGAAGTTTTTTTAGGCGACATACTCGATGATGTCTAAGTTAAGAAATCTGCATTGGAATGTCAAGACCAGATAGCAGATTTTTTTAGTGTTCTGTTATTCCTACAGTGGTGCTGCAGTACGACAGTACCACTGTAGGAATAATAGAGTGGTGCTGCGGTAAGGCGTTGGCTTAGCGTGGGTTTAATCTGAATTTGACTTCCAACCGTGTCAAAAGGGAACGCTTCTCTACAAACTGTAGTTCGGGGGTTGCTTCCCTAGGCCCTAAGAGGTTCAGATTCTTCGGAAAACTCTAGGTCACGGCGCATCATGATCTTTGGTGTCCTTGCGCCGTAAAACAAACTAATAACAATGTTTTATTAATAACGGATTATACGGGACTAAGTTACTTAGCTTTCAACTGATAGTGGCCCGGTCGATAGGGTCCAATTAATACATGTATTTTTCACTAGAGTCAGGCAAGATACTTTTGGGAAGACGGACTTTTGGGGAGGGGAAGACGGTTCAGGCCTCCGGTAATAACTTTGATCCGTGTGCGACCGAAGTATGAGAAACGCTGCCGTAGCGTTCTGTCTGCGCGCACGTTCAGTCACGCTATACAATGAAACCCCTGATTTAACGTTTCTCGCATTTAACTTTTCCCGTATTTAACGTCAGTTTTAATTGGTCCCAAATAATGTCCTATACGTAATGCAAGTTAAAACATCCCGATTTAGCGTTACCGCATTTCGAAACACACACATTAAGCGCATTTCAGTCAGTATTTAAAAAAACTTTTCTTCCCAACAGGTGCGATGTATTCAAGCTTTTAAATAATGAAAGCGTTCCTTTCAAATAATGAAGGCCAATTGAAAAGTTTACAAAAACACATGTGTTGAGAATGCAATTTATGAGATAACTGATAAAAACGAACGTAATGCAAAACAAGCGATTTATTTAAAAAATAATTTAGAAAATTTATGTCTGAATCATTGAAAAAGAGGAAATAAATATGTAGCCCAAATTACTCTTTATTTCATGCTCGGTGTTTTATTTTTTCCTGCCTCGATTTAACGTTTTCCCCCATATAGCGTTATTTCTTATCGGTCCCTTGAATGGTGTTAAATTGAGGTTTCACTGTATCAGTATTATTGTGAAAATACCCTCCCCCCCCACCTTGATTTTGCCTAGTAAGGGGACTAAAGTGCAAAGGTCATCGGACTAGTATAGTTTTTAAGAACTAAATGTGTGTAATGGTAAACATATTTGAGTTGTGCACACTGTATATTTTTTCTTGCTTCACCTGCCCTTGAGACAAGTAGCAGAGACTTTTCTGCCAGTCTGCGACACCGATTTTGGTATTTGAAAATAATCTGCGGCATAATTTAACTTTTTAAAATTTGCATAAAATACACAGGCACCTTATGCGTCATTTTGTCAAAAATTTCTTAGTTTTTCATAAACATAGAAATTTGACAAAATAAATTTTAGAACTAAAATATTTAATATTGTATTTTTTTTTTTAATTTCATATTATTTTAAGAAAATAATCATATATTGTTTTTCGTAAAATTAAACATTTCAAAATAGCCAAGACTAAACTTTCACCACAGTTGAATAATAAAACTGTAGCTTTTATTACTGCAACACTTAATTTTTATTGAAAAAAAAATGACAAATAAGATTTTACTTTCTTAATTAAACGTTGAATGCCATTAAAATTATTACACTTTTCCCAAAAAAATAAATAAATGTGTGTTATTTAAATTTCTTTTAATTAAAATGTAACTGAGAATGCTTTGCTTTTTCTTCAATATGTATTATGACAGAAATTTTCAAAAAATGGATCCCTGAAAAGATGAAAGGATAGATCCCTCTATTTTGCTCTTTATTTCCATGGCTTAGAGAGAAATTCAAATCCTCCCCCCAACGATTTAAGTTTTTCCTTGTATAATGGTATTAGGTAACCGGAAAGTAATGTCATTTTTACGCATGTCGATATTCATTAGTCATTTATCAGCTCATTGTGTACTTCAAAGTCGTGTAAAGACATTTTAAAGTTAGAGTGACTTGTTTACTCGTAAATAATAAATCTTAATTTTTTTTGCAGTTTATGGTGAAATGGCCAGCCAAACACCAGAAGAGGTACATATCCGGCATTGTATGCTTTTTGAGTTTCACAAGGGTAGTAACGCAACGGTTGCTACCAAAAACATTTGCGATGTTTATCCAAACGCATTAGACGTTCATAAAATCCAAAGGTGGTTTTCTAAGTTTAAATCCGGTAATTTCGATTTTTCCGACTCGTACCGATCAGGAAGACCAACAACTTTAGACAATGACATGCTAGGGAGGAAGTGGAAGCAAATCCACGTCAGACGATCGAGGAACTGTCAAACACTCTTAACCAACCTTGGTCGACCATCCAAGAACATTTGCAGCAGATTGGTAAAGTAAGCAGAGCAGGTGTTCGGGTCCCACATAATCTGTCCGAAGAAAACAAAGCTAACCGATCCATCACATGCAACTTATTGCTTCAGCGGCACAATACAGAAGCGTTTTTTGATCAATTGATCACTGGAGATGAAAAATGGGTCCTCTATGATAACCCAAAACGCAAAAGGCAGTGGCTCTCTCCAAATGAATCGCCACAAAGTACAGCTAAGCCAGGTTTACACCCCAAAAAGGCGCTTTTGTGTGTTTGGTGGAGTAATCGCGGGGTCGTTCATTTTGAAGTGCTGAAACCTGGACAAACTGTGAATGCAGACCTTTACTGTGAACAATTGGATCGAGTAAATCAATCTTTAATTGAAAAGTGCCCAGCAATTGTCAACAGAAAAGTTGTTATTCTGCAACAGGATAATGCAAGGCCACACTGCGCAAGATGAACCCTGGAAAAAATTAATGAATTGGGATGGAAGGTATTGCCTCAAGCATCATACTCTCCCGATATTGCGCCATCGAATTTCCATTTATTCCGATCGCTACAACATTTTCTAAGTGGCAAAAAATTTGAAAATTCAGATGATGTCCAAAATACCATCTCCAGATATTTTGCTACAAAACTAATTGAGTTTTATCGATCTGTCATTGAAAATTTGCACACTAGATGGCAAAAGGTTGTTGATAACGAGGGTGATTACATTATTGATTAAAAATAAAAACTTGGTAAAAATTTATCTGTTTGAATTTAATGTAGAAAAACGACATTACTTTCCGGTCCCCCTAATATATTAAATATTTTACGAGGTTTATGAGTGTATGAAAATTATAGTACAACGACTCGCAGAAAGAAAAGAAATTTTAGGAAACCTGGTGGGGTATGAACACACGTCTATTCTTTTTCAGTAGGAGTGCTCTAGCCACTAAGTTACAGGTGATCTCTCATTCCTCTTACTGCGAGTTAGTTCACAGTGAGAAGCTTAAATGCGCTCGCAGGAAGAGCAACGATACGTCACCTGCAGCTTAGTTATTAGAGCATTTCTCCGGGAAATAAGAGACGTGGGATCATACCCACAGGTTTCCGAAATTTCCCTTTCTTTCTGTGGGTCGTGGGATCATAATTTCCATACTCATGGTTAGGATGAAAAAAAAAACTTCAGTTCTAACCACTAAGTTACAGGTGACCTGTCATTGCTCTTCCTGCGAGCCAGTTCACAGTGAGAAGCTTAAATACGCTCGCGGGAAGAGGAACCATACGTCACCTGCAGCGTAGTTGTTAGAAAATTTCTCCCACGGAGAAGAGACATGGGATCGTATCCACAGGTTTCCGAAAATTCCCTTTCTTTCTGTGGGTCGTGGGACCATAATTTCCATACTCATGGTTAGGATTAAAATAAAAACATCAGTTCTAACCACTAAGTTACAGGTGACCTCTCATTCCTCTTTCTGCGAGTTACTTCACAATGAGAAGCTTAAATACGCTCGCAGGAAGAGGAACCATACGTCACCTGCAGCTTACTTTTTAGATCACTTCTCCCGGAAAGAAGAGACGTGAGATCGTACCCACAGGTTTTCGAAAATTCTCTTCCCTTCTGTGGGTCGTGGGACCATAATTTTCGTATATCCATAGGTAGGATAAAAAAAAAATCAGTGCTAAAATCAATAGTATACCAAATACTTCTTATTTTGACCAAATATCAATTTATTTAAATTAGATGCCTCTTAATTTAGACCAAATGTATCTTCATCTAAGCAAAATGCCTTTTTTTTTAGACCAATTATTTCTTTATTTTAACAAATTTATAAAAAGAGGGCAAACAGAAAGCACAGCATAACCACGGCCATGGTTTTTAGCTGCATCATATTTTATACATTGAACACGGTTATATCTTTCGTACCTTTACACACACACGCAATGGGAATATGGAACTTAGGTTTTTCATTACAATTATATATTTGTTCAATGCAGACTAGAATTTTACATACAGAAAGGATATTGTGAGGTTCAATATTAAAGGATC
>QLNU02014176.1:66330005-66347087 GCA_006491805.2 Dysdera silvatica
GAATCCAAAACGTGTGATGAAATTTGTTCATTTATGAAAATTTTGCCCTCCAGCATTTCATTTCCACTGGCTAATACAAGGAGGGCTAATAATACTGATGGTTTTGGCAAAACGAGATTGCAGACAAATATCTGTAAACAAATCACTGTTGCCAGGTTTGCAGACTTTCAACCATGGACTACTCCGACAAACGTTAGCGGTTCCACCTATTTTTGAGATCAAATTTTTGTTAAAATCAATTTGTTTGTCTTTAAGCACTAAATTAAGCATGTTTTACATCCCTATTTTATTACTCTTACTTGTCATATAGTATAGGATATTGTTTAACTAAATTATAGTTATATTAATTTAATTATTATTTTGTATGAAGTAGGGATTTTTTAATCTTGCCATCTGGCAACATTGCCGTTAGATTGTGATCACGCGCACTTTCTCATATAGTTAATTCGTAACTAACTAACTAAAAAAAAAAACCTCCAAAAAATGGTTACCTGCAAATGAAAACTAAAAAATTTAAAGAAAGCAACAACAGGAACTAAATAAATTAAGATGTTATTTAAAGGAATTAGTCGCAGTAAAGCTGACGTAACCGCGGATATTCATTATGAGGATCTGTATATTTAGAGCGCCAAATAAAATGGCCTTTTGCCAGGCCATGCCCTAATTTTTTCTAGATGAAACACTATGATGGGATTTGGATGGTTATCAGTTCTGGTAAACGTATGTTTTCGAAGCGTAGTAACGTATTCTTCAAATGATATAATTTTTCTATCATTGTAAATAGCATTGTTCCATGCGAACCACTGCGTTAGTGTAAATCTTCTGAGTAATTTTCTTTTGAATCAAGCCAATTTTTTTTATATTGGTTGGAAAAATTTGTGTTTGTGTAACTGAAATTTTGTCTAAGGCAGAGACGTAGCCATGAGAAAAATTTTGGGGGTTGTAACCACCCATCGCAATTAAATTTTGCATATTTAACATAGGAATATACTAGTTGTAGCTCTGTGAACCCTCCCCTTAGGAACTTTTGGCCTACGCCACTGGTCTAAAGTCAAACTAATCTTTGCAATATTTTTGTCGCTTGATGGCGCCGTATTCTGAGGGCGGGGTTTGTGACGTCATATCAGAAGCAATTTCAGAATTGCTTTCATGCGAAAAAATGGTGACTATGGGCCCCTATGGTAGCAGCTACGTAAAAATGTTATTGCCATATTTTAATTTTTTATGTAATCGTGTTTTCTGCTTGAAATCTGTGTGTTCATCCAATTAAATTTTTAAATGCTGATTATTTTAACTTTCTAAGCAACGTAATTATAAAAAATTTAAAAAAGCGAAATAATTTTAATCCAAAAAGCAATTCCACGATTTCTTATGTGAGCGGTAATGCTGCCACATTGCAGCCACAGTTTGCCACATTGTTGCCACAGTGGCATCCATACCAATTTTCGTCGCATTTTAGACAGTTTAAGAGCAAGACCTTTTGGCCAACGAAGCTTTCAAGAAAAACCGGACATAAAACAAAAATAAATTTCTTACTTGCCTAAAGAAAAACGTTATCCACTGGCAAGAATATATAGTACGGTCGAACACGGGTAGATTGATTGTTTGGCTTTTTATGGCGCAAGAGCATCTGGGTTATACTGCGCCAAAAACCCGTGTAGAGCGAGCTGGGTTATAACGACGGCAAATTAAATATTTGGTTACATTCAGAGTATACAGGACGTAAATCCTTTATTGCGAGGAAAACCTGTTTTAGAGAGCAACAATATAACAAATTTTCGCCTTAATTGTAATTCGCTGTAGTCCTGGAGTTTGTTTCACAGGCTATAAGAGGTCGGGATCCAGGAACGGACACAGACTTTCATTTTGGGGGGAGTCAAGGACAGAATTTGCAATGGTCTTGGAATAACACCCTTCATTTTTCATGAAAGTTGGAATTTTTTACAGTGAAAAAATATATTTTTGGGATGGGTCATGACCCCTGTGTCCGCGCTTGTCGGGATCCCTCGGAAAACAGTTGAACCCGGCTTTGCATGACCTTTCCTTTTCTTTTGCAGTGAAACTCACAAACAAAATTTAATTCGCATAGATCGGGTTTAAGAAAAAAAAATGATTTCCGTCTTTTTATAAAGAACAAAATTTCTTTGCAACTTTTTTCTAAACTTATGACATCCGATATTCCTACTTCTAAAGAGATTGCCACTGCGATAGTAACATCAAGCAATTTAATTTCTTGATGTCATACTACAGTCTAACCACAAATAGAATTCCCATATCCACTAAGATTAGCATAAACGTTGGTGTCATGCGGAATATTTGTTTCTTTATCTCAATTAATATTCTTATTAACCTTTGCTATTCTTTCTTTATTTTCTCACATTTATTATTGCCTCCTTATATGGGGTCCAGGGGCGGATTTAGGGGGCGCACCATCCCCCTTAAATTAAAATTCAAAGTTGAAAAGATACAAGGTAAAGGTCCAATGAGGTATCATTTTCAAAAATCAAGTCATTAATCGCCACCCTTGAATGACCTCTAGATCCCTGCTAAGGTCCACAACTGAATATAATCTTCGTCATATCTCCACATTACAAAACGAGTTCCTTAAACTGCTTAATAACGATTATTTATCCGTAGAAATTGCTTGTCAACACAACATATTAGCAATAGCCAAACTTTTAGAGCTTAAAATTGTAGTTTTCGCGTTCGACTATATTAAAAAATTAAAATATATTAATATTACTACTACATCGACCAGAACACGAATATTGAACTCAAACAAAACTTTAGACCTAATTTTTTAAGACTCCACCTTAGCACATATTGGCTCCTTTGGGTATGGAATACATTCCCTACTGAACTAAAGGAACTTAACTCGCTTCTTCATTTAGAAAACGTCCTCATATTTACTTAAACAGATTATGATTTTTTTTAAATATATAAATGATAATGTATTTTTTTTTATACTTTGAAACTTACTTGCGTAGAGCTTTGTAAGCATGGGTTTCATCAGATGTCAAAAGTCTTTTCCCATTGCTTCCCAGGTAAAACGCAAATAATTGAGTTTATAATTTAAAATAGATTAAATAAATGTACATTTTACTGAAAAAATTTATTATATTTATTATAATAAATAATAAGCGGCATATGCTGGGCCTTAAACAACGTGTGTCATAATCGGTACATAACGAGTCATAGGTGACGTATGATGGGCATAAATCCTCTCTTGGACTTTCTTATAAATTTAGTTCTAGTTCTGTGACGAGTTATTAAATATAGTATGTCGAATTATCACATTACACCATGTCATTATTAAACTCATTACAGCTTGTCATTATTATAATCATCACAGCTTGTCGTCATTAAAGCCATTACAGCACGCTGACGTAGAATTTTCGCAGTTAGACGTCATTTCGTTAATTTAAAGTATAAATTGATTTATTTCTCAAATTTGCATCACTTATCGTTTAACCCCTCATATACATCACTCTCTATTCTTTAATTTCTAACATAGTAGTTCCCAACATGGGGGTCGCGACCCTCAAGAGTGTCGCGAATGGCTTTCTGGGGGGGGTCGCCGCAACTATTTTTAGTTGCGATTGTTTTTGTAAAGAATTTCGTATTAAATGTTTCCAACGCTTTTATATTTCAACATGGCTACATTGCAATATTCTATTAATGGTTGTTAACTTTATATAGATAATATACATAAATATTTTATATATATGAGTTCCTCGCCCATTCTTGGCGGAAACAGGCTTTGGGACGGGCAGAGCGCCATGTTCCCAAGCCTCTTTTTACATCACTTCTTAATGTGCCATGTCTAGAAACTTCCTGACAATGTGACACGTGTTTAGGATTGTGGCTTTTTGTATTTCAATGTAGGTGTTTGGGTCAATGTTGAGTATCTCCAAATTCGTCGCAAGCGTTTTTGGTACTATCCCTGTTGCTGAGATGACTAACGGGATGATGAGGATCTTTTCCATACCCCATATATCTCGTACTTCATGTCTGAGATCTTGGTACTTGGTGATTTTCGTTGTGTAGGTTGTCTGTATGTTATTGGTGTTGGGTACTGCTATGTCGATTAAGTACGTGGTCTTATTCGATTTATCGACGAGGGTTATGTCAGGACGGTTATGTGGGACTGTCTTGTCTGTTATGATTGCTCTATCCCAGTAAAGCTTGTGTGTTTCGTTCTCATGCACGGTCTCTGGCTCATATTTGTAGTACGGGCATTTTTCTGTCAGAAAGCCAGCATTCGCTGCCAATTTCTGGTGGACTATTTTCGCTACTTGATCGTGTCTATGTTTGTAGTCTGACTGCGCAAGGATCTTGCATCCTGCCATCACGTGTTGGATTGTCTCCGATGCCGCATGACAGTGTCTGCATTTGTCGCTTTCTATGTCTTTTCTCTGGATGAATTTCTGATTGTTCCTTGTTGCGATCACTTGGTCTTGGATGGCTAGCATGAATCCTTCTGTCTCTGGCTGGAGAGTGCCTTTGGCCAGCCAAGAATTTGATGCCTTTTTGTCAACGTGTGGTTGTTGCAGGTCATTGTAGTGCCTGCCATGTAATGGTTTTCCGGCCCAAGTTCTCAGTTTCTGTTCGTTGGCTGTTTCGAGGACACGCTCTTCGGTACTACACAGGTTTAGTGGCGTGTAATTTGCATCTGCTTGTATTATGGCTTGGATGAGTGGCGATCGGGGACTCTTCAACTGGAAGTATTGCCTCATGCTCTGGATCTGCTTGTCATGTAAGTCTTTGAGGTCCGCTTGTCCGCGTCCTCCTTCTTCCCGGGGTAGTGTTTGCCGTTCAATTGCCGTTGCAGGGTGTAGTTGTCCGGCTCTTCTCTGGATGGTTCTCATTTTCCGCTGGAGTTGTTCTAGTTCAGTGTTGGTCCATTTGATGATCCCGAAGGAGTAGGTGAGCACTACCATGGGACCCACGTAGGTGTACACAGAAAGTTCATAAGGGGGGGAAGGGGTTTACAGGGATACAACTCCGCATATTCATACGTATACAAAAAATCATCGCAATGGGGGGATGGCGACCTTTATTGTATTTTATGCGTTTTGATTTCTCTGTACCAGTGGTTCTCAAACTTTTTAACATACAGAACCCTTTTCTTACCACATGTCTAGCCATGGACCCCCCCCCTCCCCCCACCAAATCAGTATTTAAGGAAAACCCAAAGGGGCTATTATTTGTCATTGCTCGGACATAAGCATAAAAATAAGCAATAAACATATAAGCATAAAAAGTAAGTAACACTTTTCTACTGTTGCTGGATATTGGTTATCAATTAACTATCTACTTGTTATTTACCATAGTTAACTCTAAGTGGTTGTCATAGGGGAGAGTATCGAATTTACAGACTTCCTTAGAATTGTCGGCGATGTTTTACAACTGGTTTGCGGAACACCTGTAGAATCGTTGTGCGGTACCCTAGGGAATGTCATGGGGCGGGAGGATTATAAAATTTACAGACTTCGTTGGAATTGTCGGCCATGTTTTACAAATGGCCTGCGGAACTCCTAGAAAGTCGTTGCGGTACCCTGGGAAAATATCTCAGGGGAGAATTTACAGACTTCCTTGGAAGTGTAGATGATATTTTATAATTGATTTGCGGAACCCTGAGGAACCGCACTTTGGGAAACGTTGATCTATACCAGTGGTCAGCGATCTAATTATACAAGCGAACTATTTAACAAGCTTGCTATTTGCCGGAGAACCAATTCCAAATTTTCATATTTAAAAAATTCACCGATTTTCAAAACATTATTATAAGAAAAGTATATTTTTTTTGTTTATGTGCTAGTTTTATGATAACATTGCTTAGTTTGAAAGTGAAAAACAAACACAGTATATATATATTGACCCAAAAATACTGAAGAACGTTAAAATAAATAAATAAATACGGGAGTGGTTGAAATTTGCGTTTTCCGTGCACTATTCTATGCTCTTCCCCATACTGTATTTGAAGGTATTGAACAGCTGTATGTAGAAGGTATTTTCAGCTGTACCGACTGGAGTAGCTTTCCACCCTCTACAATAAAAATCGCAACTTCTATTAAATAAAAGTGATCGTATAATTTTCTAATCGTAGTTGGATTACCATTACAATCTTTATCCCTCTGCTAATAATGTACTGTGCATTCGCGCTCAGTTGGCGCGTGATACCGTTAGCAGACGGGTTAGTCCATTGCAGTTTAGGGAAGGCCGTCTTGGAGGAACTGGTTTTTCCCACATGAAAAACCAGTTTCGGCAAGACGCCCTTCCCTAAACTGCAATGGACTAACCCGTCTGCTAACGGTATCAGGCGTCAGGTCTGCGCGAACGCACAATAGGCCTCGCGCTGACTTTTAATTTGAAAGCTGCTTAAATATTATGCGCGTTTCTTACCACGTAAATTTCCGTTTCGTTATATCATAGCGATAGTGTAACGTCGCAAGAAGAATGTCGTAGGAGCTTGAGAAAAAAAAATACGTTTATGTGCTCAGCTTTGACAGCTGTTCCTGTTTGAGCCTTAATTGTTTCCAGTTTGCGAGGTAGAAATAAAATACCTAGTTAAAGGAGTAACAACTGGTAGAAACGTTGGCTACGTTCAAGGGTAGTTTGTGCGCAGCAAAATTATTTTTCCTAACGCACGTTTGAAAGAGGTGCTATGCACAACGTTAAACGTAATCTTTGCGCATCATTTATAAAATTCCGAGAAACGCAAAGAGAGATTTTATGACGGAAATGTGTGTGCAGTCCGTTCTGTGTAATTTACAAGGTAGGCCGAAGTCTTAATTTTACTATCGGGCCCTCCGTAAGCGCAATGATGAGGCATTCACACTTGGTGTGCTGTCAGTCCGACAGCACACCAGGTGTGAATGGTGGTGTGCTGGTGGATCAACAGCACACCAGGTGTAAATGGTGGTGTGCTGATTGATTGACAGCACACCAGATGTGAATGCCTGATGTGCTGTCAATCCGACCCGCAGGGATGCCAGAAATAAAAAGAAAGCGGGCTGTAATCCTGCCGTTGATTTCCTAGGCCTTACAGGGTTCAGATTCTTATTTACTTCGTATGCATAGATGGTAACGGGAAAGGTGGCCACCGGAGGCAGCGCTGTACTCCCAGACAGGAGAGTTTGTATTCCGTGGTAAAATGTAGGTCCGCCGCCCTACGTCGGCCTCATGGTAACGTATTTGTCTCTTATGCCATCAACCCCTCTTCCATTCTCAATGGTGTCATAGAACATGAATGGTTTTTATGCCCACTGTAAACCGAGGTTTGGTAGCAGAGGTTTTTGTTTTTCTTTAGGAAACTGTGGGTCCGGCATAGTACGACTCTTGCTGTCCATGCGTCTAAGAACACAAACTTATGACTGTCTTAATTTTGCTATTAATTTGTGGGGAAAGGTTTAGCAGTTAAATTTTGGAAACGTACGAATCGTACGTTATAAAATATTTTAAAGTTTTATGTAAAATCGGTGCACGAGGCTATTTAGGATACTGAAAGCAGACCAGTAACTGTTTTTATTTTTTAGCGGGTTTCAATAGATATTGATCCTGCTTTTTCTGTCTGTCCGTCCGTCCGCAATGAAAAGGACAAGGTAAAGGTCTTCCGTAAATGCAATAATGATGGCTATTGTTAACATTGAAAACCTACCGAGTTACTTGCGAATTAGAGAGTTGCGAATTAATGTTAATTGAAACTCGCTAAATTTAAATATCGACTTTAGGCGATTTTCTTTCACTTGTTTGTTTTGTATATACATCCGTTTTACGGGCAATGCCATACCCATATACCAGTGGTTCTCAATTACGTTTCACTGCAGGCCACTTTGAATTTTTTTTTTAGGTCGGCGGTCTAGAAGATACGAAAACGAAATTATTTTACACGGTATTATGGACAATATCCCCCTAGAAACTTTTTGATTCAATTAAATAGCATTGAGGTTAGAGTTTCAGTTCCCTCTAGACAAAAATTACCTACTTAGAAAAAAATTCCGTTTCTTATCTTTTGCAGCCGGACTAGTTTTCAATGTTCGTGGGCCGGATTTGGCCCGCGGGTCGCTTATTGAGAATCACTGCCATGCACATACACATCGTAGAAATGGGAGCCCCTATTTCTGTAATTGCATCAAAGAGAAGTTCATTGGAGATTTTTATATGATGTCATTTGCGGAGAAGGCGGACTCTACAATAATTACTACGTTTCTGTCGAATGTTTATATATTTTTTAGTGGGTAGGAAGGGAGATTTGGGGGGGACAGCGCAAAAACTCTTTTCGGGGTGGGGGCTAGATTCTACACGCGTAGGCATGTGCGAAATGGCAGGAGGGGGATATGATATTCTCCATGAGAATGGTTGTTCAAATTAAAACCGGTGTGGGACTGTTTTTCATAAAGTCTGGAAAATATCATTTGTCATAGGACGGAATTGGGTAGAGCCCCCTAAAATTATAGGCCAGCAAATCAGCCGCCATTTTCCTTCATATTTCCGGTTTCATTTACCTTGACGATAAAGGTTTTCCGCTTTGACGCAACTATCGCTTGGCATAAAAATAATCAACAATACACGATTATCCGACGAGTGTAAACATTGGCGCAACATTTAAGCTGTCGTCAATAAATACAATTTGCAACCCAGCTTTAGTTTACGATTAATGCAAAATTATAATGCAAATAATCAAAACAAACTTGCACTGTATATAACGGCCAGGTATCCAAACATTCTATGTTTATTCCTCGAATGATTAGAACAATTCTCAGTTGAACGTCCTCCCATTTCACCTTCTTTTATTAAATAACGCTTGTAAATCACTCAACTTCAACACAGCAGTGAATGGGATCATGTGATACGATGGCAGGAAAATGGCGGCTACGCCCCCCAGTTCTAGGAGCCTTAAAATTGGTCCTCTCTCTCTCTCTCTGATATGACGTAACCAACCCCCAGATCAATGTAATTACTCCAAACAAGTGCATACTAAATAAACACCCTGTATAAACCAGACTCCGTTACAAATTCCTGAACACAGTAACTTCGAAAGAAAGATGGAGATGCTAAGTGAAGCAGAGGTGCAAGAGCAACAACAAGTTGTTCTTTCTCTTCATCGGAACGTCGGGTCCAATCTTTCATAGGTCCAACCTTTCATAGGCCCAACCGGTGAAAGTTTCTGTTAATCATGTATAACGTGGCGAGATATTTGTTCTCTGTTATGGGCAGCAATACCCCCTGTATGTCCAACTTACATAAATCTATCGTTACGCGTGAAGTTGTATTAATAATGTCACCACGGCGCTTAATCTGCGTACAAATCCAACGCTTTGGGATTACGGAACGAAGCGACACGACCCAAGTTCAAAGGCCAAAAAATAAGCACTTAAATGTTATTGATTTCACTGGTACTTGGGGCAGGGGCGGACTGGGTACTCTGAAAGGGTGAATACCTTGAATTATCGGAAGGCACGAATTCCTGCCTGTTCAGAGGCGCTGGATCTATCGTTCATGAGGGCTCACCGACCCGGGGGCCGGCTGACCGGCGGCCCAGTCCGCCCCCGACTTGAGACATCGTCGATTTTTAATTATCAGTTTCATATTGTAGCCGCCGAGATATTGCATTCCATTCAACGCTTTTTTTTTTCGCCTAATTATTGTGAATAATTAGATTTTTATGAAGAGAAATCCCAGTAAAGAAATACATTGTTTCCCAGTAAAGAAATACGTGATGTTACTCAGTAGGAAGAGAGCCACTCCGCCCGGCAAGTGGAAGGTCGTGGGTTCAGGTCCCACCGAAGGCAGAAATATTTATTTTCTTTCGAACGTTTCACCATCTAATCACGCCATACCATCGGCGTTGGTATCACTACGCCAATAAACGTTGATTGATTGACATTGTTTAATGTTTAATACATTGTTTGTTTGGATGTTTTATGGCGCAAGAGCATCTGGGCTATACTGCGCCAATATACATTGCATTAGCTTGTGGTGAGGGTGATGAGTACCTTATCCGTTCACACTTTCCCTGCGTATTAATTATAACGATTAAAAAGTTAAATTTTCAATAGTTTAAGTGAAATATCAAAAATAAAATATCTCCTCTGTAGCCTTGATGTTAATTTATTAAAATTAAAGTGTGTCCTCTTTTACAACGAATTTATTAATTTAAATTCCGTTCTTCGACGTCGTTGGTGTGTTCTTTTTGCGGCGTAGTTGCAGTTTTCGTTGGCGAAGAAATGACATATATATTTAAATATGTACCAAACCGGTTCATATGAAAATCATGAAACTGACCTGATATCGAAACTTAGTCTAAGAAGATTCTTTATTTCTGGAACTTGAACCAGGATGTTTTCCCTGAAGAACCGATTTTTTTTTTAATACTATGGAACCGGTTCTTTTTCGTTAGTTAATTCGCAGTTGTTGTTTTTTTAAATATAATGATTATCCTTATATTTATTGTCTTACTTAAGCATAAGAAGAACTTGCGTTATATTTCTTACGAAATGTTATATGCGTACTATTTATCTCAGAGTTATTAGCGTTTTTTGCAATCGCTCTCTATCTTTATTTTCTGTTTTTTACTTTTACTTTTACCTTTATTTCTCTATTGTTTACCTTTATCAATTCATTAACAAAGATTGAATCCTTTAGAAGGGGACTTCTCAAACAATTACTTAAACATGTAAAGTATAGTGACATAAATACAATAAAATCTGTAAATCTCGAATCTCGCGGGAATGAGAAAAGACATTCGAAATATATAGGTTCCCGCCCCCCTTCCCACGTCTCTCTTTCTATATATAAAATATATACATAATGTATACTATATAGATGGAAATGTATAAATTTCGAGATATACGTTCTACCCATGAGCGGACTGGGTCCTCTCAAAGGGCGCATGCCTTGGATTTACGGAGGGCGCGAGTGCTTTCCCATTCGGAGGCGCGAGTCCTATCGTTCATGAGGGCGCATCGGCCCAGTCCGCCTCTGGTTCTACCCAGAGAAGTTTTTGAGAATTTGCCGTCCGTATACTGACATATTTTGCCACCTACTCTTACCAAACTACGTAACGAATTTGACGTTTTTGTCAAACTCTCAATGTAATGCCCCGCGCGGGCAAAAATTTTAAATTCGCCTTTTCGCAAACGTTCCCGGATTTAGCGCCTTCTCAGTCGCTCTCAAGGCGCAGTGCCTATAGCAGCTTCCCCCTTTTTTTTTGACGATGCCTAGTTACGCGTGTGAACATAACAATGCAGAATTAATAATCCAATTAGCCACCAAACCATTCAGACCCACCCTTGCAAACTTTACGTCGAAAATTTGCCGCCGTTGGCTTCGGTCTACTTAGCGTTACTTGACTTACTCTCACTCTGATCCATAAGAGAGGACTGGCAATACAAACTGGTTGAAGACCTTTCTTTTTAGACACAAAGGCAATTTTCCCTTCAGGATAAAACTGTTTCTTCCGAATGTACTCCAGCCAAGTTTAATACGTCTGTTGAGTTCTTTCATAATGTTGTCATCCATTGAAATCAGCTGGCCAAGGTAAATATATGAATCGGCAGTTTCTAGCTAGAAATAAAATACAGGGTACCAGGGAGGAAATTACATAAAAAGGTTAAACACTGGTAAAATAGCAATGAAAAAGATCACTCAAGCTTTCGGACGCATCAGCAGCAGTCCTTCATCAGGAGTAATGACGATGTTATGTTTCTGTCTCTTTTTTATACTTGAAATTTCTGGAAAACCCTTCATCAGAGTAGTCCCGCAGAATGGGAAAACCCAATGAGAACCAATGGGAGGCCTCCAATAGAATCATGGAAGAACCCCAATAGGGACCAATGAGAAACCCACACTGCGGGTTACCTAATTTGGGGATGTCTCATACATTTCAGAGTAAGAGTTGTTTATAAGTTTCTGGAAGTGGTTGTGATGTATTAATGGCTTTCCCGTGTAGTTTGTAAGTTTCCCAAGATTCTAAGAAGAGTCTACTATTCTTGTTTGTGATGTGACGGTGTAGTATTTTTGTTGAGTCCCAGTCGGGTTCGTGTCCGTGTTGTAAAGCGTGTTCTGCCAGACGTGAGGCTATGTCTCCTTTCGCTTGTTCTCTTGGTTGAGCTGCATCTAATTTTTTCTGCAGGCAATGTGTTAGCACTTTTGTGTTACATGTTTTACATGTTACACCATCAATTTCCCCAGCAGTTTCAATTATTAGCTTAACCAGAGTGCCAACTTTTACGGATTTTCCGTAGTTTGTACGGATTTTAACTCCGTAAATAAGTACTGTGATTTTTCTCCTCCCCTTGAAAGTTATTAACAGAATATATTACTGTAATACTTTTTATTTAAAAAGTCTTGACATTTGAAAGATTCAAATTTTTGCTTGATCGTTTTATCCCTTGGAAACGACTTGAAATCGTCCAACTTAAATGGAAAAAGAAACAAAGAACTTAATATTTATGAAGTTTTACTTTTTCAATGAAATATTTGACTTTTCATTTTATCATGCTCATTTCCATTTATTTGATTAAACTATTTTTTACCTACTACAAAACGTACGTGAAAGCCAATTTTCCAGTACAAAATACAAAATTGTGGTGTTTACCTTCTACAAAGCCCATGAGAAAGGTTTTTTTTTCCCTCCTGCAAAACCTATGCCGAAAGCCATTTTTCCTGCTACAAAACTGATACAAAAGGTCATTTTTCCTGCTACGAAGCTGATACAATAAATGGTATTGATGAGAGTGTGATCACTGTATAAGTACATAAATATACATAGGTGAATCACATTAGGAATATTTGCATGTTGTTTCAAGGAAGGGGTAGTGGGAGGCACGTATATTGCTCTATAACAATGCAGGTGCTTTACACACAACTTTTTTTTTTTTTGCAGGAAATAAAAGAGTGCGGCTTTACTGAAAATCTTTTCTTTTTTACGGAAAACTATGGAAAGTTCTTGATTTTTTTTACGGATCACTACTGTCTGAGGTTGGCATCTCTCGCCTTAACAATGTTTTCATTTGCTTCTGAGATGTCAACTTCTTCAATAAGTCCTTCCAGTGCAGAAAAGCGATTTTTTAATTCCAACTTGAATGCCTCGGTATTTACTTTCAGTTTCATTAGATCCACCCTCTTACTTACTTGTTTCCTAATGAGCTTCTGCCTTTCTAGTTTAGTATTTAAGTGCATTTTACATCTCACCATTCGATGATCACTTCCAGTATTAAATCTGTTCAGTACACTGCAATCTTCAATAATTGATTTCTTGTTTGCCAGGATATAGTCAATTTCACTAGTTCCCCCATTTGGGTGTTTCCATGTCCATTTTCTTTGCGGTTTCTTCTTAAAAAATGAATTCATGATGCTAAGGTTTTCAGCTTCTGCAAATTCGATGAGTTGATCGCCACGTTCATTCCTTTCCCCATATCCGTATTTACCAACCGATGTCTCTCCTTGTTCCTGTTGTCCAATTCTTGCATTGAAATCCCCCATGATGAGCTTGATATGTTGTTTCCCTTTGGTGTGTAGCTGTTTGATTTCTTCATAAAATTCTTCAACCTCTTCGTCGGTATGGCTTGATGTTGGTGCATATACCTGTACTATTTGAAGTTGGTATCGCTGGGTTAGTTGAACAACGAGCCTCGCTGCTCGATCTGATGTACTTTCAACTTCCAGAAGACAGTCTTTAATTCTTTTGTTGATTAAGAAGCCAACACCACTTGTTCTTCCAGTTTCCGTTCCTCTATAATAAAACAAATGTCCACTTTTAAGTTCCACCAACTCTTCACCTTTTCTTCTAACTTCACTGAGTCCTACAATGTCCCATTTGATCTTGTCTAGTTCCTCTTCCAATTCCTGAAGTTTTGCTTCAGAAGCAAGGGATCGTCCATTAAACGTAGCCAAGGTCAATAACAAACGGCAGCCTGGGCCATTCCAGTGATTCTTAGCACCCCCTGCTTTCATGCCACACTGACCGCTGCCTTGATCAGGAGCACTCCAGCACCTGGAGACTAGGGGCCATGGTTTTTGTTCGTTTGTTTGTTTGTTTGGATTTTTTTATGGCGCAAGAGCATCTGGGCTATGCTGTCCAAAACATGGTAAAAGCCATGGTTTTTGGTGTCACCACGCTGGCTAGACGGGTTGGTGAATTAGCCCTCCCCTTCCGCCTTTCTATCCGTGTAGCAAATATTAATTTGCCACATAAATAGAAAGCTCAGCCTGCACCACTTGAAGGCGGGGTAGGACACTAGGTTACTGGCCTGGCCGGTTCCACACATCGTCACATACGTTCAGCGTGTGGGTCTCCTTCCAGTTAGATACCAGCAACCCTTTTGCAGGCCATATATATATATACGCACACACACACATACTGTAAAAACTGTCTAAGGCGGAAACTTGCTCAACACGGAATTTTTTTACGGTCCCTTCAAAAGTCAATGGTAGTTAACATTAGCTAACACGGAAACTGTCTAACGCGGTATCGGAAAGTACTATTCAGTCCCGTCAAAGAGAAAAACCTTCATAAAGCGGAAAATCGTTAGTAGGAAGAAAATTTTCTCAGCAGAAAAAGGATAGAGAGCTGTAATACAATGCAAATAGCAAAGTGGGGATAACGAACAAAAGACATTTTACCAACATAGAAAGGAAGGTTTGGGGCGGTTGTGACTCCCCATCGCAATGAAATTTTGTATATTTAACATAGGAATATATGAGTTGTAGCTCTGTAACCCCTCCCATTAAGCCTATAACCCCCTTATGAACTTTCTGCCTACGCACATGCTTGTATGACCACCATTTTGCACACCATCCACCTGCCATAGGAATACCCAGAAAGTTCATAAGGGGAGGGTTACAGGCTTACAATGGGGGGTTACAGAGCTACAACTCCATTGTATTTACATGTATACTATACACAATTTCATCGCAATGGGGGTTACAACCATAATCGCGACCACCCCCCCCTTGCGTATGACAGTGCCACCCACTTCTTAAATAAAAACGTTCATTATTAACCAGAACGAAAAGTCACTCATATCGACTTTATCAATTCATGGATAAACCCACCGCAAGGGAGAGTATCTTTATACAAGGGAATCATTATCTTTACAAGGGAGGTACTTTATCGTTACAATTTAAGCTTACGTAATAGATTCTTTGTATGGTATAAGCATGTATAGTTAGAATGGAATTTTGCAACAGGCTCTTACATATTACATATACAGGCTTATCATAAACAGGCTTTGGGACGGGCAGAGCGCCATGTTCCCAAGCCTCTTTTTACATCACTTCTTAATGTGCCATGTCTAGAAACTTCCTGACAATGTGACACGTGTTTAGGATTGTGGCTTTTTGTATTTCAATGTAGGTGTTTGGGTCAATGTTGAGTATCTCCAAATTCGTCGCAAGCGTTTTTGGTACTATCCCTGTTGCTGAGATGACTAACGGGATGATGAAGATCTTTTCCATACCCCATATATCTCGTACTTCATGTCTGAAGTCTTGGTACTTGGTAATTTTCATCGTTTAGGTGGCCTGTATGTTATTGGTGTTGGGTACTGCTATGTCGATTAGGTACGTGGTCTTATTCGATTGTCTACTTGTCATGTAAGTCTTTGAGGTCCGTTTGTCCGCGTCCTCCTTCCCGGGTTAGTGTTTGCCGTTGCAGGGTGTAGTTGTCCGGCTCTTCTCTGGATGGTTCTCATTTTCCGCTGGAGTTGTTCTAGTTCAGTGTTGGACCATTTGATGATCCCGAAGGAGTAGGTGAGCACTGGTACCGCATATGCGTTAATTGCTTGCGTGGTGTTCTTCCCGCTCAGTTTCGTCTTCACAATGCTTCTAAGTCTTTCTTGGAATGCTTGCGTGAGCTGGACTTTGACTTTCTTGTGCTCCTGCTGCCGTTTTTGCATTATCCCTAGGTATTTGTAGGTTTCGCCCTCGTCCAAGGTCTTCAGTAGTCTCCCGTCTTCGAGTTCGATGCCTGGTAAATCTTCTTTGCTATTCTTCTGTATTTTGCACTTATCGAGGCCGAATTCCATTCCTATGTCCTTGGAGAATGTCTCTGTTATACTGATGAGTTGTCGGAGTTGGGTGATTGTTGGCGCGTATAGCTTGATGTCATCTACGTACATGAGGTGGGAGACTTTATGTAGGTTTCTCTTGTCTTTCTTCAGCATGTATCCGTATTTACTTGTGTTCAGCATCCTTGACAAGGGGTTTAACGCCAAGCAGAACCACTGGGGGCTTAGTGCGTCTCCTTGAAAGATTCCGCGGCGGATGGGGATCTCGGCCGTTTCTATTTTACTGTCTGGCGTGTTTAGCTGTAACCGGGTTCTCCATTGTTTCATGCTGCTTCGTCGTGTAGTCACCATCTCTATAGCAGGGTTGTCCAACCTTTTTGCGCAGAGGGCCACAACATTTTTAACAGATCTCGCGGGCCAGGAGTTTCGTAAAAAAAAAAAATTAAAAAAAAAAATAAAAAAAAGCAAGCTCTCTTCAGAGTTTCTTCCGGTTTATTTGTTCACTTCCGATGTGGGAAGGGGTTACCTATAAGGTTTTTCGTTCCAACCAGTCGTCGGACCATATATTGGACAATCCTGGTCTATAATGACCATTGCAGTCCAGTCCCAAAGGTGGTCACTTTAGGCAGGTTCTACTGTATATGAATATGTGGATAGCGCTCTATATTCTCCCTCTCTCCTATGTACCTCATTTCAGGTCCTGCGGTGATCAGTGACATATTCGCCTAGCGTACTTTATCACAGGGTCGACCCAACGGTGAGGAGGGGGTGGAAAAGCGTACCGACTAATCGCTCAACGTAGTCCGAGGGTTTATTCCCCAAACCATAAGAGGTTCGGATTTCTCGGAAAACTATAACCCAGCGTAGCATAACCCATGCTGTCCTTGTGCCGTATGACTCAGAAACAAAATATGCTCCATTTCAACTCCTTGCTCTATATCCAAAAAGTGAATCCATAGCTATAAACGAGGTTTGAGTTGTATTTGTCGTATTGATATGATTAATTGAAATTTATGTAAGTTAAAATATGCAATCAACGCAGTTGCTTGCCAGATTTCAACGAAACTTC
>QLNU02014176.1:66358658-66437851 GCA_006491805.2 Dysdera silvatica
AAATGATTTGGCATGGTGTCAATTTTAGAAATTGAACTTTTTAAGTTTATTTTCTTGCGTTTCTAAGTGGCAACAGTTAAGAAAGCCTGCGAAGCGAACATTTATATTGTGGGAGCTAACATGCTATATCTGTTATTTAGAAAATAACGCTATAATTTTGTGTTAATTTGGTTAAAAAAAATCTAAATATTTAAAATGCGAGAAAAGCTTTCAGTCATATGAAGAGATGAAAACTATAAGGATAAAAGTAATATTTTTTCCTAAACTGAATTACGTAGAAAATTAATATCTTACATAACCTATCTGTCAGTTTCATAGGGCTATTTTAAAATGTTGTAAAATTTACATATATCCTCAAGATTTTTACCCCTTCGTATAATCTAAAATTTTTACTACCTCCTAATAGTTGTTATAGCATTGGCGTAACTAGCCTCGAAGTGTAGGGGACTAATTGCTTTTTTCGAGGAGGGTGCTATATCTTCTACTTAAATGGCTTGCACTTGGTATTATTTAGGTATTACATTGAGTCCGAAATTTTCTTGGGGGTAATGTATTTCAAGTGGGGGATACGCCCCACTAGCCCCGTAGTTAAGTCAATGGCTGTAAAATAAATGGGGACAGGAAAGGCCGCAAAGGAAATATTTAGAAGGGGGGCTCAAAATTAGATTGCGCATGGGGCCTCAAGTGCTAAAACCGCCACGGCTCCGTCCTTGTTAGTTTGGATTAACGTGACCCTACTGCATATGCATGCAATGAAATCTGTGTACAGTGGAACCTCGTTAAAACGAACGCGCTTACGACGACAAACTTGTAATACAAACCATTTTTTGAAGTCCCGTCAATCTGTATAGGAATACCCACGTTATTTTTTTCCTAGGGGTCACTTACGCTTTCAACCTAGGAAAATGCACGAAAATAGCCTGTATTTTAACATATTATAGCTATTTTATTAACATTCACTCAGATATGAAATTTTGTTTGTGATATTAATATATCTTTTGGTTACCTAAACTATTAACAAAATATATTTACTTCTTGCCATTTTTTTATAATAGATAAAAATGGCAACATCAGTTCGAAAAATTATAATACCTCCTAACGCGAAGAATATTGCTACTTATATATTTGCTCAATAATCAAAAACAAGGCTTCATATTGTAAACAATACTGACACCTTTGAATTAATGAAAAATCTTAATATTGTGATGAGTTTTTGCAATTTTTTAATATAATTAAAGTAAGTTTATTAAAATATGACATTTTTCGTAAGTTAAAATGGGCGTACATAAAAATATTATCCCTCAATTCCTTACATTTTTCGTCATTATTACTAATATATATATATAGTTTCAATAGCTCACCAAATTTTATGGTAGTAAGATAAACGGTTTTGAAAATACCTTGCGCGTAACGCAAAAAATTACCATTTTGTGCAAAACGCGTTTAGAAAAAAAAAAGAGGGGGGTTATAAAACAAAATACTTTCTACTAACCTAGCGTTGGAATAAAACTGCTTTAGAAAGCCCCAAGGAACTATGAAGGACCATTCTGTAAGCTTAATGGCTTCCACAGCACAAAGATTTTGCCTTCTTTTCGTTTTGGCGACAACTCTTCGTAGTATCCATGGCACGGCGTACTGAAGCGGATAGTTATTTTTTGTCGGCTGTATCAAAAGCGCGATTGGCATACACACCCGGTGTTACGTCAACTACCTTCATTGTAAGTAGTCGTCTACTTCCACCTTCGTTGAATTGGATGATGGCTTCATTTGTTGCAATGTCCATAATTCTCCGCCCTGCTCCCGATGTTTCTGGACAGAACTTCAAGATCAGTGAGTTCAGAGACTCGTTTGCATTCTGGGTCCTTCCTCCTAAACAAACGAAGTTCGTCTCAACAGTTTAGAATGTGAAAGATCGTTGAATATGGGCTTTATTATTTTCATTACAACTTGGGGCAAGGTATTTTTATGGAGAAATGTCCCAGTTTCACTTTTTGCTACAGCTCGCTGATATGCACACCACGATAGATTTCCCTTGAGACAAAAATTATGTGTTGGATTGTCGTCAGTGGACCTTTATGGAAAAAGATAGCCCATATTGCTTTACGCATATCAGCTAAGTTGTCCTTGTGCTCCCTTATGGCGTTGCCGTAATACGAACTCAATTTGTCGATTTTTTGTCCGTTAATCGGCCTTTACCACTAAAACTATTGCCATCACCTAATTTTTTCCCAATCATGGTCTGTTTAATTTTTCTCAATCGCGTGCCCATGCGCTTTAGGATGTGACCAACGCATTCAATTTTCTCGATATTAATATTTTCATATGGGCAGCAAGAATTTATCACTTCCATAAATGTTTTTGAGTCCCCGTCACCAATATAGCCAGCATACTTGACATCGCGCAATTTGTCAGAGCGCCCAAATATGCGACACATGCCAACAGCCTCCATACTTCCCGCAGAACCACTATGGTTTTTCAGGCATTCTTCGTCGTGAACAGCTTTCCATTCGTTGAATTTCTGTCCCCGCCTATTCCCCTTGTACATGTTGCAAAAAGATATTACCTCTTTGTCAATGACTTTAAATCTTTGCTCTCCAATGACAGTACATGCACCTACCATTGAAGTGTGGCCCCTTTTCTGCCACGTCCCATCACCACAGACAGTTATGTTCGATGACTTTGTAAGCGTAACTTCATCTTCCGCAGCTTTCTTCATTGATTTTGCGGCAATTTCAGAAGTGGCTACATCAAATTGTTTGATCTGCGTGTTGTACGCACTTTCAGCATTTGGCGATGGCAAAATCCATCACTGCATAAAACGTATTCGTGCCGGATAACCCCTGGCCCAAGCGCCTCATAGTATACAAAGAACACCGATTTATCTCTGCACTACTGTTCTTTCGATGAATGGATTTGCTACTTTGAATGCAGCCCATTTCCCCACAAACAGAACACTCCAAAATAAATTTCGAAGTTAGCTAAAAGATATTATTTCTTCAACAATTGAAATATCATTACCACACATATCTTGCAAGCAAGCAATTTCTCCAAGGCCCCAAACATCAAACTTTTATTTATAAGTCTATATCCATCAAAATTTTCATCAACAGGGGAACTACCCTCTTGATAACACATTTTCAACTTTTTGCTTGTTGCACTGCTTTGCAGAGGTTCTCCATTGCATCTGGTATACATATTCCCAGTGAATTTCCTCTTTTTTGGCCTGGCCCCTGGTGCTCGCTTTTTGACAGGAATATCGTCTGCCATAATGCACATATTACAAATCTTACAATTTGTATATATATATTCTTAGAAATGTATAAAAATATGTATAAAAATATGTATAAAAATGAATGAAAATATAAAAATATGTATGAAAATATAAAAATACGTATGAAAACGAATGAAAATTAATAAAAATATGTATAAAAATATGATTGAAAATATAAAAACGTTTTTTAAATCATGGGAAAAAGCTCTGGCGATGATCAAAACATAAAATGCGAAACTCCAACCAAAATACGATTTGTTTACAAAAAAGAGTTGATGAAAGTAATTTCCTTCTTTTTGCCCCGCATTTCTTTGTAAAATAAGAAAGTGTGTATGTGGATGCATCTCTTGCAACACTTATAAATTTAAAGTATATAATTTTAAAATATATAATTACGAAAATATCAGCAAACTAAATATGAACAAATGCTATGTCCCGTAAATGGCACAATTTTTAATCTAGTGCTTCGTATATATATATATATATCATCATCATCATATTCAACCATTATCTATCCACTGCTGGATGAAGGTCTCTCCAAATGCTTTCCACACAAGTCTATCCTGAGCAATTCGCTTCCACGTCACCCCAACCTGTTTTCTTATTTCATCCACCCATCTAGTTTGAGGACGTTTTCTAGGTCTTCGGTGGTCTCTTGGAATCCAGTTCAGAATTTCTGTTGTCCATCGTTGATCAGTTCTTCTTGCAATATGCCCAGCCCATCGCCATTTCAGCCCTTTTACTTTAACAATGATGTCCTCTACTCTAGTTTGCTCTCTCACCCAAGTGTTTCTTTTTCGATCTCTCCTAGTTATTCCAAGCATGCACCTCTCCATGCTCCTTTGCGTTGTCTGTAACTTTCGTATTGCTCCAACTGTTAGACTCCATGTCTCTGATCCATAAGAGAGGACTGGCAATACACACTGGTTGAAGACCTTTCTTTTTAGACACAAAGGCAATTTCCCCTTCAGGATAAAACTGTTTCTTCCAAATGCACTCCAGCCAAGTTTAATACGTCTGTTGAGTTCTTTCATAATGTTGCCATCCATTGAAATCAGCTGGCCAAGGTAAATATATGAATCAGCAATTTCTAGCTCAGTGTTGTCAACTTGTATTTTTGTTTCCTCTACAAAATTATTGAACATGATCTTAGTTTTTTGTAGGTTCATCTTGAGTCCAACTTCTTCACTTCTAGTTGAGAGCTACACAAACGAAATGCGCTTTATAAGATTGAAGCTTCTCATTTATAAATTCAGCAGACTGTAGTTACCAGAATAAACGTGTGGGAATGGCTATTATTATTGTATATAATTGCTAACAATCATTTCCTGTTTGCCTTTAAATGCGATAAGAACTGAAAAATACTTTCTGTTATAATAAATGCCCCACAAGTGAAGGCCGTTTAATTTATCAAACTCCAGTTTTTCCCTTCATTCGTTTACGACAACAAAGTACGTACCTGTATATTATAAACATCAATTTATCCAAATCCTACTTACACCACATGGAAAATTCATAAATAAAATATTGAGAAATAGGCGTTATCAATCCAAATACTGTTCTTAATCTAAATTGAAATTACCTCTATCAACTCTTGCTCCACCCTGCCCCTGGTCACAGTTTTCTTGAGTAGGGCCATTACATGACACAAACTTTAAGTCACCTTTGTCGTCGAATTTATAAATATGCAGTTAAAATTATCAACGCAACAAGTCTGTAAAATATGATTTACATAATAATCCATCTGGAGGACAGCCTTGCAACAAGCTATAGCTTTTTGCTCTCCCCCATTTCTAACCTTATCACCAGTTAACACCTGTAACCTTAAAGTCAAGAACATCTACGTAACATCAAGAATATGACATAGCAGAATCTGTGTCGCCAAAATTGTAAGTAGGTTGAATAAAATTTATTCTTATTCCGTCTTGAGGTGATGTGGAGTGCATTAGGGGGTTTAACTCATGTTATGAGAGAGTCGAAAGACGATTCTTTTGCGAGACCTGTCTTCTGCTTGATGCTCTCTTTTCCGCTGTTTGTCTACTTCAGTGGTTCCCAACCATTTTCAAGCCGCGACCCATTTTTATAGTAACCAAGTAATCCGCGACCCCCTTTTATAGTAACCAAAAGATCCGCCACCGCCACATTTGCATAATAAAAGCATTTTTAACAGAGTAAAGAAAACACATTAAATATGGCCTATTTTTTTTTTGATAATACACATTAATATATATAATTAATAAGTCAACAACCGTTAGTAGAATATTGCAATGTAGCCATGTTGAAATATAAAAGCGTTGGAAACATTTGGTATGACATTCCTTATAAAAATAATTGCAACTAAAAATAGTTGCGGCGAACCCCAGGTTGGGAACCACTGATCTGTATGATTCCTTGAAAAGTTGAGTGTGAAAAGAAATCGTAAGGCGAAGATATTGCCGAGTTTAGAAAGAAAGCTAGAAATTCTAAATGATGTGGATTATGAAAGTTGAATAAAACTGGAATGTCCTTAAAATTTGGGATTACAAAGAGTACTGTATTGACGATTCTAAAAAATCGTGAAGAAATTGCAGCTGCTTGTGTAGTTTGTCAACTTGAGCCTTTTTCGAAAAAGAATGAGAATTGCCGAAAACGAAGAAGTTAAAATGGCGCTGGTGAGGCGATCAGAGAGATCCAAGAACAAAATCATAAACTTACGGTGTAATTTTGCAAGAAAAGGCCAGCTTTTTTGCTGATGCTCTGATTGTGAATGATTTTAGATGCTCATCTGAATGGTTACAAAGATTAAAAAACAGCTATGAGATAATTTGCAGAAAGGTTTGCGGTAAAAAAGCCGGTATAGACGATGAGAGGATAAATGAATCGCTGACGGACAAATTGCCTACAATTTCGAAGAAGTATGCAATGTCTGACGTATATAATGTGGTTAAAAATGCAATTTTCTAGCTAACATTTCCTAATCGTATACCTTACCCTTAAAAGGTCTAAAACAGCGGTTCTTTAATTTTCTAGACCGCAGACACCCTTCAGAGATCACTTGCCCTCAGGGACCCCCCCTCCCCCAAGAATTAACTCAAAGTTTAAAGCCCGGAATTTGCATCATACATATATTTATTTCTAGTGTTTCATCACTAATTTTCACTATTTAAGGAAAGAATTTTTCGTCCCCTCGTTTCTCTTAGCATTGAAAAGTAAATAATAATCTTGTCATAGTATTTTTCCGAACCTCTGTGGAACATAGTGAGAATCTCGCGGACTCCCTAATATAGTCCCACGGACCCCCTAATATAGTCCCACGGACCCCAGTTATAGAACCGCTGGTCTAAAATATTCTGGAGGCAAGTACAGCAAAGAAAGAGTGAGACTGCTTTTTGATGTCTTGCATTATGGATGGAACAGAAAAGTTGTCGTTGCTAGTTATTGGTAAGTCAGCAAAATGATTGTTAAATCGAGGAATTCGTTAAATTGAAACTAATGATGCAACAACGGGGGATACTGGGCTCTTCCTTGGCTCCCCCGAGCAAACATTAGGGGTGAACTATTGATCGGAATTGAAATAAGAAATTATGGAAAAGGAAAACCATAAAAATGCTTACAGGCCTTCTGAAGAATATGTTCACTTGTTTATGTTTTTTTATTACATACGTTTATTTGTTGTAATTGTTGTATGTGTACTGTTATAGCTAAGCTTGATGGTATTGTTAAAGGCAAGTAAATGAGTGTTTTTATTTATTTTCATTTATTATTATTTTTTTTCCTTAACTTCCAACGAAAGCCATGCCTGAACGCTAGTAATTGCATCCTCCTTATTATGAATTGAAACTTCCGGCTTCCATCGGAACCGGAAGAAGCAGGAGGGTGAGACTTTTCCTTCTTGGCGGGAAAAAAAGGGAGAAAGAGAAAAGGGTGAAGAAAATACCCTTTTCGTCTTTGAAGAAAAAAATACGAACAGCGTAGCGAAGATTGAGGCGTAGCACGCAACGACTTAGTCGAGTAACAGATGGAGAAAGGGAACAACGCACACATACAAGAGAAATTTTCGCGGGCAACTTTTTTCCCCGGTACGCGCGCGCACCAGTGACCTAAATTTGGTTTCCTGTTTCCGCCGCTCGGTGGCGCTCTATGCGTGAGTTCCCTTTCACAAACTATAAACAACATCATGGCGGACAGTCCGTGAAAAAAGCAGGGGTTCCGTATCTTGGCGATAGATCGTCCCGACTGGCGAACGTTGGCGAAACGCCCATTTTTAACACGAGAACGAAAGCATTGTCGTTAATTTCCCGCCTTTCACGTTATTTTATATTAGAATTTGGCAAGGGGCATCCGTTTTCGTGTCAAGCCGACTGAGAGAAGTAATTTTGAATGCGTGTTTACTTGAAGTACGTTTGCTATTTGGTGAAAATTCACTTTAAGGTCTATTATGAATTATGGTTTTAATATACGATAATTTCTCCCATTAGTGATTTTCAAAGGGCCTAGAAAAAAGCCCTTAATCAGGAAAAGCCGTTAATTGGAATCAGAGCCGACGAGAGGAGGGGGAGCAACAGGAGCTGCAGCTCGGGAAGGGGGGGGATGTGAAGTCTAAGGGCCCGCACTGGCAAGGACTTATGCTGTGAAGGGCCCGGCCCAGGAAAGGAGTAATGGGGGCATATAGAAATGAGCCTGTGGGCCCACTATGACTTTCGGCGCCCCTAATTGGAATGTGTCATTTTATGGAGTCTTTGTCTGGACCCCAAAACACCGTCGTTCAACAAAAACAGTCTTTTATTAGAACGACGTTATTAAGAGAATTTACTGTATTTTAAAGCCTTTTTAAATCGTTCACCAAAAATTGCCACACACATTTTGTTTAGGGATACACAGAAAGCTTTTTGCGAAATTGTTTAATACAGCAGAACCTGCTAAAAGTGACCATCTTTAGGACTGGACAGCAATGATCACCCTAGACATAGCGTTTCATCTAAAGCGAAATAGAAGGGCGCAACGCCCTGCCCTTCAACTTGCCCGCCCTTGTGTCCTAACGTCCCATCCAGCCCTCGGGAAAGTAACACACATCCTTCCCGATGATAATTTAAATTCTCACGTTAGAATCCAAAACGCGTGACGAAATTTATTGATTTATAAAAATTTTGTACTCCAGCATTTCATTTTCGTAATAACACTGATGGTTTTGGCAAAACCAGATTGCTGACGAATATTTGTAAACAAAGCACTGTTGCCAGGTTTGCAGACTTTCAACCACGGACTACTGCGATAAACGTTAGCGGTTCCACGTATTTTTCAGGTCAAATTTTTATTAAATCAATTTGTTTGTCTTTAAGCTTTAAACTAAGCATGTTTTACATCCCTATTTTATGAAGCTTACTTGTCATACAGTATAGGACAGCGGTTCTTTAACTTTCCTAGACCGCGGACCCCCTTCAGAGATCACTCGCCCTCGCGGGCCCCCTAGAAGTTTCCCCCTAAAGTTTAAAGCCCAGAATTTGCATCATACATATTTATTTCTAGTGTTTCATCACTAATTTTCACCATTTGAGGAAGGAATTTTTCGTTCCCTCGTAATTTATTCTTAGCATTAAAGAGTAAATGCTTTTGTCTTACTAGGGCAACCCCCAACTTGCCCTACGGAGATTGGAACAAAGTAGGCGCGTTCGAAAGGTCTCAAAAAGTTTTCAAGCCTTTTTCAGAATGACCCTATATTTCGGAGTTATGGCCCCCAAAGTCCAGAAACAGCCCTAATACAGACCTTGATATCTCATGATTCCATGGATGGATTTTAATGATCTGCGGATTTTAAAACAGATTATAGAAAATTACTTGATATGTGTTTCAGCAATTTTCCAGTAAAACTAAAAATTTTGAAATATTAACCTTCAAATCTTTCGACAAAACGGAAAAATAATCAACCCCTGTTTGGTGGTTTTTCAGCAAAGCCTCTAATTGAAAATATTAAGCTTTAATAGTTAGAAAATGCGATATTTAACTTATTGTGAATTTATTATCGAGCCATTCAATAACCCTGAGCTTGATTATTAGAAACAATGCACGGAGAGCTTGGTTTTTGTTCGTCTTGTGAAGGTTTTTTTTTCCTTTAAAAAAAAAAAATATATAAATAAAGAAGAAGAAAAAGCAGCAGCAAACACAATCACAAATATAAAATTGTAATGAAAGAGCAGTGTCGTTTCGTTCACCTTTTAATGACGCCTTCAAAATGTTTTTTTACTGGCTTTTCTTAAAATCAGAAAGTTAACACCAACAACTAATGTCAATTTCCACGTGTTAATACCAGATACATCCGTTTCTGGTGGGAAGTATCGGATATTGTAATGTAAACAATATGATCATATGGTCATATCTCTTTGTCTTTCGATTCTGTAGTTTGCATTTGCCGGCAAGTTAAAGTAGTCGCCTGTATCATCGCTGTTGGGGGAAACAGGGCAATAATTAAAAAGAAACATTATTTTCAACATTGTCCAGTTTGGAAAATTTTATTTTCAAGCTTTTTGATGCCGCCCCACGAGAAGTGCCGCCCCTAGGCCTGTGCCTTGTATGCCTACTTAGAAATCCGCCACTGGACTCAAAGAATAACCATAGAATATTTAGACTTGAAACAGACCCTGCAAGAAGAAGAAAATAGATTATTAATTTTCCAATGATAAACGTTGTTATGAAACCGGAAGTGTACAAAAGAATGGCGGTCGAGGCGTTGGCCTAGACTTCTAGGGGCTCTAGAAAGACTTATCTAGTTCTACATTAAAGGCCGTGTAAGTCTTAATATTTTTTTGAGAAGATGGATGGCATCACACTTGTTAGCACTGAAAATCAGGACAATGGGAAAAACAAAATAACCTTACGTTTATTCGTCTGATTGGAGTTAAATTGGGAACAGTTTCGCGCCATGCTATTTTTTAACTTTAAAAATAAATTAGTGTAAGTTCAGTCCCTTCAACATTTGCAATAGGTATTGGCGTACGCTGGGGGTTGTAACCCCCCGTTGCGATTAATTTTTGCGTATACACAGGGCCGACCATACACCGATTCAACCGATTTGGCCGAATCGGGCCTTCGCTTGGTAAGGAGATTCTAGTTTTAACCCGCGAGCAGGCGCGCCTATTAAAAGAACGCGCGCGGGGTGCTTTGCACCCCATCTGATTATATAGCATTATTTCATTAAAAACGTCCAATTTTACGGGGAACAGTAAGTGGAATTTTCACTTTGTCACCCTACCCCAAAAGATTGTGACTTTGAAGGCAACAGGAAAGAGTTTGGCCAGTGTTATGATCACCGCGAACTACGGTTCCATAACATTATCATTTCTAGATTTTTCGATGGAAATATGTAGACAAAGACGAAGTACCATTTTGACTTCCCACGAAGAGATTTGACCTCGGTGACACGCTGACTGCGGTATCGGCCATACGTAACCCGTGGGAAGCACATTTGCCGCGGAACGGAACGATCATGACACAAAGGATGCTGAAAAACGGCGTCCGGCCATAAGAAAGGAGAGAGGATTTCGCAGCTGAATACATAACGAGCGATCATCCAAAATGAGCCATTAGCTGGTTCTGGAAATGGTCCGGAAGACAAAACTTTCTCCAGAACGTTCTTAAGGACACAGAGATAGTCGGTACATTGCAAGAGCTGGGAGAGATGTTCACTCTGGTTGAGCTAGAGTTGGAGTTGGAACTTCGCCGTGAGTGCAAGCGGTCGACCTCTGAGTGTCTTGTGAGAAAGAAGCTAGCAGGTTTTTTTCACGGATGAGGATGATCCGATCGCAGATGTGGAACCGAAGCCTCCGCTGTCTTCTCATAATCCGTCGACATAAGTTTTAATGCTATAATTATTATTCTAATTATAACTATTATTTGTTGTAAGAGTGTCTGCATCTGACTACGAACGTCAGCCTTCTTCTACAATCATCCTCCCTACGCCGACAGTCTGGTGGTATGTTTCGGACTAGCCTGGACGACACACATTTCCGCAAGCCGTAAGTCCCTTTGATTGTCTTCCGTCATTTGTCATGCAAAACTAGATACTAATATATAATCAGCACGTAATGCCATGTTAAGGTAGGGTAATTTCTCGGAAGGAAGTAAGCTGGGGAGAAGGTTTAGAAGTGAGAATGAACGGTTCTTTTCACAAATTGTAAGTTGTGGGGTGTGAAACACCCCGCGCGCCTGCTCGCGGGTTAAATTGCAAATTAAGGCTATTTTTACCGCGGACACAAACAACCAAAATATCTGAGTTAGGCTCGAGAAGATTTCAAGTATTACGTAAGCAATATTATTTCAAGCTATTTCAAGCCTCCCCCGGTAAGCAAAAAATAACAATGGCTAACATAGGGAAACAAGCATAACGCACCAAAGAGTTCTTACGTAATACTTGAACGACCCCTTAGTGTGATGAGCTACATGTCTTACAAGAAAATCGATCGTTTAAAACTACTCCATGTTAGAACCACGTTTCGCTTTCTTAGTTTAATTTCTCTCTAAGCACTTCACCGATTTGCCGAATTTCTCGTAAAACTGACGTCAAAACAGTTTGCAATCTTTCTTCGAAATCGGAACTCCTTAACCTTCCAAAAATGTCAACACAAGCGTGTTATTGGGTCCTTCTCAGTATACTTTGCTCCAACTTAAATATGATGTTGGAAAAAGTTTTCGAAAAATTTACTCCATCGACTGTGAACTTGGTGGATTTTTGTTTTTAGTAAACTATTTATTTCTTTGTGTGTTTGGTGGAAAATTGCTTATAGCATGATTTAATTCAAATTAACGATGATAAGTACAAAATACGGCTTTTTCTTGAACATGGGAGTATAAAGCACAATAATTAGCTCTTTTTGAACTAAATTGGAAACGTTGTCAACATTTTTTCGTGGTATCATGGAACGTCCTTCACGACTTGTCTGCGATCGCGTAAGTTCACAGTTTGAAAGTAAAACGTTTATAACCGTGTTTGGGCATCGTTACTTGATAACTTTCTGGTCTCCACATATTTGTTTTTATAGATTAGGCTTGATATATTAAAAACTGAAAAAGACAAATCTAATCTACAAAGTCTATATCTTTAAGATCTTTATGCCTGTCTTTAGTAAGTACAAATGCAATGGTTGTATTTCATATCTTAGGACTATATGTTTGTGGGACTGGTCATTTTGGAGTGACCAACGGCCAAATAACTTTCGAACCATAGTGCATTTGTAAACACACCACGTCAGAAGATTGTCTGCCAGTGCTAGCTATACTGAGTACACGAGAGATAGATAGATAGACCACGGTATTAAAATTTAAGGAAGGGCCCTAATACTCATGCTAAAACACGAAGCCGATTATTCCTGTACCTTCATCGATGATTTTCCGTCGTCATTTCCGGTTGCCGCCATTATAAGCCCAGAAAGTTAAATGCCGTCGTTCTGTGCTATATAGAAATCTCTATTCGTGAATTTTTTCTAAATACGAATTCGATTTTCATGGTATATGTTCAATTTATGAACAAATATTGAAGTTACATACCACTTACTATGTAAGGAGATGTTTTTATCAATTGGATTTATCACGTTGAAAGGCGGCGTTTATGTTGTTGAACCCAAATCATAGTCAATTATTAAATCAAGCATTTCCCCCCTTCTGCTACAGTAGCAATCTAGGAAATTTTGATGCCTGGCACATAAGCGGATAAGATTTCCCCTCTCCCAAGGTTGCATGGCCGTTTCCATACTTAAGTGAGAGTTCAAGTATTACGTAAGCAATATTTTGGCCATTTCAACCCCCACTAGTAAGCAAAAATTAACATTGGCTAACGTAGGAAAATAAAACCAACGGCAACCACCCTCTCCACCCCATTATCCTTACGTAATATTTGAACCCAGGTGCTTATCCAGGATTCATAAACTTGGGGGGGGGTGCATAAGCGTCCCCAGAATTATATGCAAGGGGATACATCCAGCAAAGTTTATAGTTTCTTGTGGATTCAGTCTTTTTTCCCCCCTTTTTTCTTGAGCCAAGTGGGGGGGGGTGCAAGTGCACCCCCCTCGGGCAAGGATTAGATTTCATTAAGTTATTTTCATTAAACACAGTGTGTGTTTAGATTGCATTAAGGGGGTGTATCAAAAAAAATCTGGAGGGGGTTTTAGGGTGAGGTGTATAGATCCCCGCTTGAACTCTCCCTAACAGGCGCGAAACCGCAAAATGAAGCTTTTCGATCGTAGGGTTATTGGCGGAACATTGATAATATGGTTCTCCACATTTTAGTGTACGATATCTTTTGGTAATTCGGTTCTCCCTTATTATAGCGGCCTTTGCGAATAAAATGTACGTTTTTATATTAATAAAAAATAATTAGCAATAAATAATTTCATTATATTTTAATAATTTATTTGTACAATTTATGCATATTGTATTACTAACTTGGTGATTAATGGCTCCATGCTGGTACTTCTAGGGGAAGGGCTGAGAAACAGAGTACTTCTAGGAGGGCTGGAAAAATTACCTCGTTCTCAAAGCTGTCAAGGATTTTAGTGAATATACACGATACCAAAACGCTACAAAAATAATTGGTACTGCTTAACGATTAGTAACAAGCTAAAAAGTACCTTTATTTTAAAATGTGATTGTATGTTTTTTTAAAGTAAATGAGGCCCTGCGGTGGCGCAGTGTGGTAACGCGTTCTCCTATTGCGCGGCTAATCCGGGTTCGACTCCCAGCAGTGCAAAAAGAACGCTTACTCAGAGATCTCATAAAGATCGCACTGCTCACTGTAGTCCGGGGTTTGGTTCCCCAGGCCTTAAGAGGTTCGGATTCCTCGGAAAACAGTAGGTCCCGGCGCAGCATGACCACTGTAGTCTTTGAGCCGTAAAACCAAAAAACAAACGAAGTAAATGCATAGAAAAATTGGGGAAATACGAAGTTTTGAACGGGTAGGTGGGGGGGGCTCGAGCCCCTCCCTGCCCCCCTATATGAGCGCCCATGGATGGCTCTATTTGTTCATTTTTGCTTTCACAAAAAGCATGTATCTTGTTTCAAAACTTTATGTATCAAAAAGCAAACTAGTTTTGAAACGATAATAAAAGCATCGCCAATTCTTACACATATTTCGCCAAACACCTGAATCTGTGAGAATTTTGAAAATTTTATTCTTTAATTAAAAATTAATATATGGATTTCAAAATGGCATTCTAAGGACATCGGATTCGTAATTAGGGGGTCTAAAATCTATAAATAGGAGAAGAAGAAAAACTATAATAGCGGGAAAATCTAGCTAGAAAAGAGCGAAACCCGGAATTGTTCTACAGCGCGGGGAGGGGACGCGCCGGCGTCGCACTGTCTGGTGGGAAGAGAAATGTCTCTGACACGTTCGGAACTGTCCAGAATTGAAATCGATGATAATAAACGATGTACAAGTTAAAATACGGATTCGAATATGATAGAAATTATCTCATTAGGCTACTAATTACAAGCCTATTACAAAATTGCAATAAATATGTTTTTGGTTTTTTTTTTGTTTTTTTGCAAACTTTAAGGGAAATTAAAGAATGAACTCCTGTATAGAACTTATTTTAAAAGACCGCATACAATTCAAACTAGGGGATTAAAATTATCTAATTACAATTATTTAAAACAATTTAAGTATAAACTCTAGCTTTGCACTAACTTTAGGAAAGTATTTAAAACGGGAAGTCATTCATTTTTCTTCATCTCAAAAATAGAAATATGACGTTTTGTGAAAAGTGGATAACAATTTGTTTAATAAGATGAAAAGTGTTCAATGAAAAGTTTAGAAAAAGAAAAAATTATAAAAGTTCGGGAAAAAAAAAAAAAAAGTCGAAAAAAAATTTTGTTTTGGGAAAAGTTAAAAAGGTAAAATATAGAAGTTTTAAAACTTATCTCTATTTATATTTAGAAAAAAAAAACGCTAAATAAAATCGCGCCAACGGGGTTGCACGGAGACTGCGGCCCAACCTTCGAGTATTGAACTGACAGGAGGGAGCATCGAAGGGGAAAAGGGGAAGCCGCCCAACATCCTCTTTCAACAACCTCCATCTTTGTGATTACAAAACAAACGAATTCGACGCACGTTAACACGCTGGTGTAGTATCGTTCCTCCGCTAATTTTTTAAGTAGAAATAGCGAAAAAAAAGTATAGTTGTTCTTCGTGGATGACCGTTAATTTATGAAAGCAAGTATTTCGCTCCTTTACACAATTTCGTTGACTTTCAAACGCTTTTAACAGTCAATTCAAGACGTCAGCATCCATCATGACTGGGTGTTGACTGGAAGTAGTTGATGAGACTACATCCGCCCCCCCCACCGAAATTATAAAAAATAAATGCAATCTCATATTAACTTCGCATACATAGCCTTCATTTTTTGTGTTTTTCGAAAGGAAGAGCTTTGCCCCCCCGCCCCCGTTTGTGCTAAATATTTGGTGTTTTTAAAGTGATAATTTAATCACAAAATACTCAAACTTCTACAATGAAAAAAAATATGAATATTGACTAATTCAAAACGATTTTTAAAAAATTTACAAGAAATAAGTGGATCTGGTAAACCTCCTTTTCTTTATGTAATCGAACTCTGTTATAGCGAACCTCAATGGACGGAACATTTGGTTCGCTATACCCGATCCGACAAAAAAAAAGTATGATTTCTCAGAATATCTTAAAAAAATGATTATCATTGTTGCACCTACCAAGAGACGTGAATAATAATTCTAATTAAAAAAATATTAGGTGTTAAGTACAATTATTATTATGTGACGTTAAACGTTTTTTCGTTTGTTCTTTTTCAGTTTCACCATGCGATAATTATACACGACTGTACATTACTTAGCATAAACATCATGGTGTAGACCAGCGGTTCCCAAACTTTTGAATCCGCCACTCACTTTTTGGAACGTAGATCTTTCGCGCCCCACATATTTTTAACCAGGGACGTATCCAGAAGATGGGCCTCCCCCCACCGAAAGAAAAAAATCCTGGATGCTTATTTGGCTTCCTCAGAAACTACAATTTTTTTTTTAATTCCGTTTTCAATTTTTAAAAAATGAAAATATGCATATTTCAAAAACGTTTCGTGCTACACCAAAAATCGGCCCGCGCCCCACTGTTTGAAAAGCATTGGTTTAGGCCCTTCCCTCGAAATACAGTACTTCCCTGTAAAATGCACATTTACAATTACGAATGATCATTTTTGGTACAGAAAATTAAAATTGATAGGTAAAAGAACAGGTGCAATAACGTAAAGCTATTTAATTCTGCCATAATAATCTAGCAAAATACTCCTCCGCCCCCCCAGGGGGTGTTTTTTGGGGGTTATAACGCCCCCATTGCAATGAAATTTTGTATATTTAACATAGGAATATGTGAGTTGTAGCTCTGTAACCTCTCTCCCTGTTGAACCTATAAACCCCCTTATGAACTTTCTGAGTATGCCTCCCTCCGATTTTTTTTTTTTTTAGTTGCAGACATTTATAAAGTTCATTGTATTCTATTTTAATATGTTTGGAGGTTCGCTATATCCGTATAAAATAGCGTTATAGGTAGAGGAAATTGGACGGGATCTAAAAGTTCGTTATAAGCGGGATTTGACTACATTGTTAAATATAAATAGTTAAATATAAAATATTGTTATATATAGTTACACCTTTTTTTGTGTGCGTGTATGTTAATACTTTTTGTTATGTTAAGAAGTAGTCAATTCGTTAAAAACAAGCTGGTCGCCGTCGTCCGGAGAACGCGGGAATCAAGTGGGGAAGAGAAGGTGGAGTAAAAGCAGTGGAACAGCTTGACAGCCATCTTGGTAATGGTAAACCGCAGAAACCTCTCCCTTCCCTGCATCCCACTATCTTCACACCCGACCCAATAATATTTACTCACTAACCACGGCGCCGTGCTCCCTCCCGTCAGTTCAATACTCGAAGGGCCCAACCCTAAGGGGACCAGGCGGACCGGTGGGGTAGAACGCCCAGTTTCTCCCTACTGCTGTGATTGTATCGATACATGCTGTAAAAATTTATGAACCCCCGAAATTAAATCTTGGCTACGGTCTTGATTTGTGCTCTTGTGTTCAAATCTTGGATTTTTACTTGAAGGATGTAGAACCGATTCTAGAGTGCTTGCTTACAACTGAAAAACATTGAAAATTTTCCGAAAAGCCGCCAGCAGAAATACCGGTGTGTTTATTAACCAATTAATTTACACTTCTCAAATGATTCCGAACTATTTTTCATATTATGCACGGGGCATTGTACAATTGGCTTATAAATTAGCACTAGCGTAATGACCTTTATAACCAAACGAAGAATCCACATTAAAAACTTCGGCTATCTTCGTTTTCAAAATAAATGTTTTATTGCTCCTTTAATAATTATTTTTCTTGGTGGATTGCAGTTACAGAAACTAACGAAAAGTCATTGAAATAAACTTTCTATATTCAGACATTCAGTTATTCAGCTTATATTGTATTTGAGCGAAGAACTACTGCGCACTGAACGGGCGTCTTAGGTTTAGAAAATTAGTAGCAATATGGACGAAGCTTGCGCAGTTAAAACCGCTCAACTACGTTGTTGTATCCTTTTTATTTTATCTCTTTGTCCGAGCTATTCTTACGCAATTCCAAATCTTCCGTTATGCTAATTTTATGCAAATTAATTTCGTGCTTGGAAAGCTGTAAACAACTCGGATCAAACAAGTTATGTTTAAGAATTTGTCAGAAATTTCTGCCGAACGGCGATCGCTCCGATTCTCCTCCCAAGGTCCGTCGTAATTGTGACGTCACAGTTCAACATGTCGATCCCTTATCAGATTAAAGAATTATTGGCTTTAAGCAATCTTACGACGTCAGAACGCAAATACAGTAAAATCTCCCTAAGGCGACCACTGTCGGTTCCATGAAAAAGCAGTTGCTTAGAGAGGTGGTCTCTGAATGAAGGTAAATTTAGCATTGGGTCTATAGGGGAGGGAGAAAGTTTCCAGAAAAGACGGTTATCAAGGGAAGTGGTCGCTGAATAGAGGTGGTCGTGAAAGGATGTTTTACTGTAGCTCAATAATTGTCAGAAGTCTGCTTTCCACGGAACTTTAAATGAGATACTGTGGAAATACCATTAATGCTCGTAAGAGGCGTAATTGTGAAATAAAAATGCACTCGAACCTTGTTATAACGGGAATAAGTAAAATATTTATTCCATTCCATTCAAAGCATACAGGATGGAAATTTTTGATGCGAGACCTGTTATAGCGAGTAACTGTCCAGCAAAATATAGGTTGAGATTCATTAAAAATGGACTCCCCCCCCCCCACTCCGTTTTACGAAGATTCCGTTATTGAGGGTTCCGAGTTTAAACTGCCATCGCATTGTGCGAAAAATGCGATATGCGACGAGTTGCTCGAAAATGCGAAAAAAAAAATATTGCTCATCGCGAAAATGCGACAGGCATTTTTAACCACAGTTTATTTTCCGAGAACATGATTCCCCCGATTCCAGAATGTCTGTTTTGTCCTTCACTTAAACCCTGAGAGGGTTCAAGGCAGCAATGACGGACATTCATCAATTTATTTCAGGTAATGGTGTGAAAATATGGAAATTCGGATATTGGTAAATATATGATATATAACACATTATAATACAGTCGTTAAGACGAACACCACACAAGGGGAACAGGAAATCGGTTTGTATTATCCGTACAGGCTGTGAGGGAGCATATTACTGTTATTTATCCTATCTCTGGTTACTATATACACATTTTTCTATTACATATGTAATCGATTTATTATTGTATTTCATTATATTTATTCGTATTATTATTTGATTACAGCATACACATCTTGTTACAAAAATCATAGTGTACATACCTTTAACGCGGATATCGTGTGTTGCTATATGTATGTATTGTGACTTAGTACTCATTTATTTGTTCCGGATTACATACTGTGCCCAGAATTTTTTTTTAAATTGTAGTAGTAAACTTAAGAAAATTCAGTAATTGCAGATTGTTTTCGCTTTCCGTCGGCATTATGTCACCAAAAATCGTTGTTTGTCCACAGTTTCTGGAGAAGCCCCCAGATAGATTCTGCTTTTCGCATCACGAAACGACGCGCAGTTTGTAACGCAGTGAAAACCTCTATCATACTAACAGGATTTTCTTTCGAAATGGCAGAGTTGTCAATGTCTTCGTCAGTAATCAAAAAATAGCCATCACTTTCCCACAAGGCTTTTATCGTAAGTGCTGATCCACTCGATTTCATTGTATCAATGCATTCGTAAATTCTGCGCATGCGCTGGGTTAGTTTAATGCGCCCTACACGTTAATCCCTTCCTTAACTATAGCCCCTAGATTTCTTGGCCGATGCATAAGCCGCCATTTTGTTGTACACTTCCGGTTTCATTTACCTTGGCGATAAAGGTTTTACGCATTGGCGCAATGATCGCTATTTTGGCATAAAAATAATGAACAATCCGCGATTATCCGATTAATGTAAACATTGGCGCAACTTTTAAAATGTCGCCAATAAATGCAATTTGCAACCACGATCACGTGATACAATGGCAACAAAATGGCGGATATGCACCAGCTCCCTTGTTTTGGAACCTTAGCCTTAACTGTGACGTAGTAATGTGAATGCTAGCCTCATTTTTCTTCTTTTCGCGACTCTCGAATGAAGGTGTTTCCTTACGACGTCGACTTCAGCTTTGTGTGGTGCTGCTATCGCACGTTCAGTCGTCTGTCCCATTTCATGTAGCCATTAGCGTACTCAATGGGGTGTTGATGGGGAGTTGTAACCCCCCATTGCAATGAAATTTTGTATATTTAACATAGGAATATATGAATTGGATCTCTATAACACCCTCATCGATCCTATAACCCCTCTTACGAACTTTCTGCGTACGTCTGTGCATGTAGCCTTATGGAAAAGCAACCGTGCACCTTAAATTTTTAAAACAGCCATAAATCTTACGAACCCACAAGTGTCGTTTAAGTAAGCAATGTCCAATTATTTAATTTATGATCCACTATCTTCCATTTGTTGCATCGTAAAGCTTAAAAAGCGTCCTCCCGTTGAGGTACGTTCTTTATTATCCATTATATGACGTACTCCTTTATGGAGGTACGCCATTTGGTAAACAGTGAACTGTCGTGTGTAAAAAATAAATGTCGGCCGTTATCCGTAAAGGTCGCGATTTTATAAGCAGAAAAGGTGTTCGTAACTGTGAACACAGCTTCCTAAATATAGTTATTTCGTTTTTACTGTTGTGTCTTTTTTATTTATTGGTTAGTTGTCGCAGGTAAAATTATTTCTTGTCTTGTTTTAAGGCAGAACGTTTGTGACCAGATAACAAAGGACTTCATAGAATAACACTGACATATTTTTCAGATCGGAGAGGACTTCATATAAAAATTTCTATATCTTCAATGGTGCTTTATACGTGCTATATCTCTTTACTTCAATGGGATTTTTTTTTTAATTAGAACCACTACATTTTGGGGGGGGGGAGAAGCTTTTAAGCATCTTTTACTTAAGTCATTTTTTAGAATTGATAAATCTTCCTCTTTTTACAGTTGATGAATCCATCTTTTGCAATTGATAAATCTTCCTCTTTTACAATCGATAAATCTTCCTCTTTTACAATCGATAAATCTTCCTCTTTTACAATTGATAAGTCTTCCTCTTTTACAATCGATAAATTTTAGTCTTTTGCAATTGATAATCTTCGCCCTTTGCAATCAATAAATCTTCGTCTTTTGGAATTAATAGGTCTTTATATTTTGCAATTAATAAATCTTCCTGTTTTGCAATTGATATATCATCGTTTATAATTGATAAAATTGAGACAAGCCAAGTTATGAAAGATAATTTGACATAGCACCACGCAGATTTGATTTATAAGTAGAAATCAACAGTGGCGCCGACTTCATGGGTTCGAGACACTTTTTGCACCCTCAATAATTTTGTTGTGGGTTCCTCGAACCCATAATATTTTTGCTCGTGGGGAAAATACGCATACAGAAATAGAAGCACAAAGTTTTTCGTCAATTCTTCAAGATTTTCATTATTTATATCCTGTTCCTTGGATTTTTTTAAAAAAAAGAAAATTCTTTGTTTTGCCTGTTTTCACAGAAAATACAAAAGTCTAGTCCACGGGCGGACTGGGTCCTCTTAAAGGGCTCATACCTTGAATTTTCGGAGGGCGCGACTCATTGTCCATTCGAAGACACGAGTCCTATCGTCCATGAGGGCGCACCGGCCCATGGGCCGGAGGCTCAGTCCGCCCCTGATCTAGTTTCTAGTAGATATGAGACGGGCTCAGCCCGCGTGCGAGATTTGAATTTCCATAACACTTTTAGCATTAGGACCGATTTAAGCAATCTGATTTGCTGAGAAGGTGATGTTTTGCCGGATTCCAAGATCGAAATAATTCGTCAAAAAGAATTGGTGTTTTCTTTGGCAAAAACAGGGTTGTATGTGAGTCAAAAGAACCATTAATAATTACAAAAGAAAGTGATGTCATTGTCAAAACCTGGTGCTTCCTGCAGGTGCTCCAATATAAGAAATGTAGTTGAGCAAACGTTTTTAAAAGTAATGTATTTTCTAACTATTCAAATTATTTAATGAGTTATTAAATAATGGATTCATATAGACTTAACTTGGATGCAGGGCAAACAGGGTTGGCAAATACCCCCCAATAAACTTACATTTTTTTTAAAACTTTTATGAAGGTAATTGAGTTATGAATTCAGAAGTATCTGTATGTTGTATATAATAACTTTGCGCCTACAAAAGCTAAATATAGATAAATAATTATTTAAAAAAAAAATATATTTTTCTATAATTAACTATAATTTGCTTCATTTTAACATTTCAGGTGTCTTATTGTACCAGATAATCTGATAATGAAATTTAAATTATACTTGAATCCTTTGAAATGTGTGCCGGTTATTCGATTTAAAATTTTTGGAACTCACAATAATTTTTCAAGTCGGCGCTTATGGAAGTCAGGCGCTTATGGAAGTCAACGTTATAAGCACTACGTCGGGGTCACCAATGTAGCGCATCCGACTTTGGAGTGAGGAGCGGTGAAATCGCCTTGAAGTTTTGTACGTAAATAAATGCAAGCCACGTCCATTCAATTTAAAATTGTATTTATTGAAGTTTTAAATGCTTCGAATTATTTGGCCCTGCGGTGGCGCAGTGTGGTAACGCGTTCTCCTAGTGCGCCGCTAATCCGGGTTCGACTCCCAGCAGTGCAAAGAACGCTTACTCAGAGATCTCATAAAGATCGCACTGCTCACTGTAGTCCGGGGTTTGGTTCCCTAGGCCTTAAGAGGTTCGGATTCCTCGGAAAACAGTAGGTCCCGGCGCAGCATGACCACTGTAGTCTTTGAGCCGTAAAACCAAAAAGAAAGCGAAAGCTTCGAATTATTACGCCAAATCATAAGATGATTAGAATACAGCGTGAAAAGACTTTTGTGCGTTTTTTTGGCTGAGCTTTTAATGGTAGGCAGGGGACGGTTTCGGATTTTGCTGCCTAGTCCAGTGGCGGATGAAAAGGGGGGATCAGGTAGCTCAACTCCCTCCATTGAATAACAAAGGACATCGCTCTCCTTAATGTCGAATCACTCACTTTTTTTAAAAGCGCTTGAGCCCTCCCCCACATTATTTTTTAATTGCTACGCCCTGGGTCTAGTCTCACTATCGTAGATGTAATACAGAGAGGTAACTAATATTTTGATGCCGTTGTCTATTTTGTTAATTTGACGTCCCTGATAGTTATTTCAGATTTTTTTATTTATTTTGCAAGTGCCCCCTGGGTATATCTTCTTTGTTAAAGGGAGTTTTATTCTATATGCAATTTTTTTTATATGTGTATATAGTAGAACCCCGGTTATACTAAAAAAAAAGGGGGGCCCCAGTTTTGAATTTAATCCCAAAATTCTGTTGTCGGGATAAAGATGAAAAGTAACTGCAACATGTATCGTCATAGACAAATTTTACTTTATTTTAAAAAAAAATCGCTAATTTTCAACATATTTTTGATTATTACAAAAACGTTGAAATATTTATGCTTTTATTGTAGTTTCACGTTCCCGGTGTCCGACACTGCAGTCAGCTAAACTGTAAACTAAGCATAAATGATCGTGTATCGGTGATGCTGGGTGGTTTTATTAAAACTAGAATTTAAAGTTATCGAACCTAAGATTAAATTCAAACACACTGTATTATTAAAAAAATCGAAAATTATAGTTAAAACATAGTTCGTCTCAGGGGAGGACTGAGTCCTCTCAAAGGGCGCGTCCTATCGCCCATGAGGGCGCAGCGGCCCAGTTAGCCCCTGATTAGTCTCACACATCGACTATTCACCACCAATGGCCAATCGTGCCGCATTTCGATAGGAGTAGTAAATACTGAGAAATTAAAATTCATCTAGCTAGTTAGTTTTAAATTGAATTGCTCTAAACTCGGCGTCGTACGAAGCTTAATAAATGTATTACAGGCCTGCACAAAAGTTTAGACACAGAGGCAAATTATAAATAAAAGCGAGAATTTGCATTGAACTTCGCCGATATTGTATCTAAATAATCCTAGAACCAATAATAAATTGTGCAACTTAAAAGATTACCAAAAGTACTGAAACAAAATATCCCAACACCGTAATATTGGAATCTGCATGCCACAAATGTTTAGGCACATATGTCAGATTTATGCAAATTAACGGCGCGAAGTTCCCAAGTGATCGAAGGGGCGTTTCCCAGAGTTGTTATATAAGGCCTGAAATAATTTAGAATGCTTAGAACGATGCCGAAGTCAAAGCAATTTACGAATGACGAGATTTTGAAGATTTGGAGGCTGAAAACTAAAGGTAAATCTGTTACTCAAATTTCTGTTGCATTGAACCGTTCAAAGCGAGGCATTTATCGAGTGTTATCCCGGGGTGATCAGTATCAACCAAAATCACGATCTGGGAGGCCTCGAGTGACCAGCATTCGGGATGATAGACAAATACGAAGATTGGCTTCAAATGAAAGCCTGTCTGCAAATCAAATAAAAAACACGTTAGCAATGCGAGTGTCAAGAGAAACCATACGTAGAAGGATTGTAGAATGCAGGCATTTGAGATATGCAAAAATGCGCCGCAAGCCCTGCTTGCAATTACATCATAAACAAGCACGACTACAATGGGCAAGGCAGCACATATCATACAGTGACGAATGGCTGCAGGTGTTATTTAGTGATGAAAAAAAGTGGAACTTAGATGGTCCCGATGGCCTTTCGCACTACTGGCACGATCTTCGAAAACGCCCCTTAAGTCGGTTCAGCAGACGTCAAGGAGGAGGTTCAGTCATGGTTTGGGGAGCCTTTAGCTTCAATGGACAGACTTCTTTGGCGTTTTTGAATGGAAAACAAGATTCCAAGGCATACCAGGCAACTCTTGAAAGTCACCTATTACCTTTTGGCGAACTTTTATGTGGACGAAACTGGGTTTTCCAACAAGATAATGCGTCCATCCACACATCCAGGTCAACAAAAGAATGGATGAGCGCTAAAAATATTACAGTTCTCGATTGGCCTGCTCTTAGTCCTGACTGTAATCCCATCGAAAATGTATGGGGCATACTAACGAATGTTGTGTATGCCAATGGAAAGCAATATCCGTCCGTTTTAGAACTTAAAAAGGCTATAGAAGAAGCGTGGTTTAATTTTGAACCAGAAACCTTTCAAAATCTTGTGCTTTCAATGAACGACCGCGTATTTAATCTAATACGAAGTAATGGTGGCTACATTGATTATTAAAATTGTTCATTTCCTTATGCAAGTGCTAAAATTTATGTTTGTGCCTAAACTTTTGTGCCACATATTTTACTTATTTTAAGTTATATATTGCAGCAAGTTCGCTACTGATGTGATTTCTGTTCTCAAATTTTTAATTTGCATATTACATGTGTTCATACTTCGTAATATTAAAGTTCCTACTTCTTCAGTTTTAATAGTATTTTGTTATACTCAAATTTGTGTTGTGTCTAAACTTTTGTGCAGGCCTGTACTAGTTTTTGCTACGCTTATTTTCAGGACACCTCTTTCAACAGCCCTTTTAGAACTACCTCATTTAATCGTTTTGTTGTTGTTGAGAGGCTCGACTGTATATTTAGTTCGCTGTTTTCGCAAAAATTAAGTCCAAGAAATGCTTTTGAAATCGATGAAATGTTGGAACCGTCGAAAGGCTTATTTTTCATCTTTAAGAAAGAGAAGTTATGACGCACATTTTTCAAATATAGATTTATAGGCTTCCATAAAACATCTTATTTTGCGAAATGCCAATATCTCATAAATTTATTTTTAAGCGAAAAAAAAAATCGTTTTAAAGTGAGCTGTCAAACCATAGATTTCTGCAGGAAAATAAATTGGTGCCGTTTATTAAAAGAAGTTAAAGTCAGAAGAAGGAAGTTTCCGTATTTTAGTCGTAGAATTATTAGGATATTTTGTTATAAAGACAGATCCCCCTAAAAAAAACACTCCATATTGGAAAACAAAAGGCTACAATTATGAAACTAGAAAACAAAAACTAGCTCAAACTGTAAAAAATACTTTAAAAGTAGATACCCCCTGAGTATATCTTCTTTGTTAAAGGGAGTTTTATTCTATATACAATTTTTTTTATATGTGTATATAGTAAAATCCCGGTTATACGAAAAACAAAAAGAGGGGGGGGGGGCAGTTTTGGATTTAATCCGAAAATTCAGTTGTCGGAGTAAAGATGAAAAGTAACTGCAACATTTATTCAAAAACACATTTCATCTCGTGTTATTAAACTACTACAGTGGAATCCTAGCAATTCATGTCAAATTCTTCAAGGAGTAAAATTATGATTGCTAATTGTTTCTTAGTACATTTTTTTTGTACATTAATTTGTATATATTTTTATACATCTTTAACAGGGTTGGCAGTGTCCCGTGAAAAACTAATATTTCTCATCCCGGTGGGAAAACTGGTAAAAACCGGGACAAAACTGGTAAATACTTGGGAAAAACTAGTAGATACTGGTCAAAACCTGGTCTAAACTGTGATGAACTTCTTTTAACCGTCTAAAGCTCATAACTAGTTTTAAACAGTTCGTTAGCATTTTACATTTATTAGTAGAAGTACGAGAGAAATTTTACTGTAACTCTATGCAGGGATGTGGTGATAGACCCTGTAGAGTGTGCCCCCATTTTTTTTTTTTAAACGCAAAATCACTAAATGAGTGTAAACTGATGCAAAATACAGAAGTTGTGATTTCATTGTTTTTATTTCAGTTGCCATTTTTTAAGCTAACTTTTGTTCTGAGTTCTTAAAATACTCTGAATTAAGAGGAAATCTATGCTCATCAATCCCAATTAAGGAGAAAATGCCAAAATTATCAAGCAAAAGAGGCAGGCCAATGGATGCTATGTGGGGTCATTTTAATCAGAGTGAAGGAAATGGCAAGTTAATAGTGAAATGCAAATTATGCAACAAATCGTTAGAGCAAAAGCTGACAGAATGACAAAACACAGCTCACAGACATGTCCAAAACTCAAGAATAAATCAAATGAAGGTGCCAATGGCTTAAAGTCAATACCTCTAATGTAAGTGCTAATATGTCTAGTATTAAAGTAGATAAGGACAATCAGCCTTATAGTTTTGCAAGTGCACCACTCAATCAAGTAGAAACAACTACGTTTCAGCCTTTAATGAAAAGGTTCCAGCAACCTTTCGTAAGTGACTTCGTTGTGCGTACATCAGCAACTCAAAAACAAGATCTAGTTATTATGGTAACAGGCTTCTTCTAGGCTTGCAACATACCATTTTCAACTGTTGAAGATGACTATTTCATTGACTTAGTATCAACATTAAGACCCGAATATAAACCCTCATCTTGTAAGCATTTGGCAGAAAATTTACTTAACGAAGTTCATGAAAATTTGAATCTCTTGCAAAAAAAAAAAAAAAGAAGTTTCTGGAAAGCAGGTAACACTCGTGCAAGATGGGTGGAGTAACATCCATAATAATCCAGTAATAGCAAATTCCATTTATCACAAAGGTAAATCTGTGTTCACTTCTTCAATGGGCAGTGGAACAAACGAAAACAAAACCAGTTATTACTGCTTTAACCTTACCATCGAAGGAAAGAATGCTGTAGAAACGAAGTACGGTTAGTGTAGAAAAGTGTTAAGTGTAGAAAAGTACGGGTGTAAAGTGAAAAGTTTTGTCTGAAATAATGAACATAAAATGTTTACTATGCGGCAGAATCTTCAGGAAATTGGTGAGATACCAATAATGTGGCTGTGCCGCTCATTATTTGAATTTCTTGTGTAGAGATACCAGCGCTCAGTCCCTTTTAGCACATATAGTAAAAGTCCAAAAATATTTTCGCAATCACCATGGTCCTGGAAGTCTATTAAAACAGTGTACAAGATCAATTAAGCTGCAGATCCCAGCAGAGACCCAGTGGAATTTTCAGATGACTTGCCTTAAAACATTTTTTACAACAGGCCATTTTTGCATACAAGTTATAGATAGAAATGAAGATGAAATAGAAATTTAACAACCATGGTCTTTATAGAGCACTTAAAAATATGTACAATCAACTAAAACTTGGAGCTAATGCTCTGAATAGTTTATAAAGTGACTCTGCTACTATTGGTGATGCATCTGAAATATTTATAAACCACTTTCATAATCCAGAATTTAAACCATAGATCAAGAAAGTGCAAGCTTGTTTTGATAGTGCAATGACACCAGTTCATTTCCTTGCTAATATGACAAATCCAACATATCAAATCCACAAATCCAACAACAACAAAAAGCTATCTCAAGTGCTGGAAGAAATGGCGCGTAACTATCTGCACAATATACACCTGCAATATGTGCACAATTCACAGTTAAGTTCTAGTCTGAAGATCCACCTCTTCCAAAGACATTTTTCTTACTCGATGTTGTCAACGATTTGTCAGCATCCGCATAGTGGAAGAACTTACAAAAACGTTCATCAATAACGATTTCTTGGAACTGATAGTGTACCTGTGCAAGAATGCCCTGCATCATCAACGTCGTTAGAGAGAATTTTTTTTAATTTTTCCTTTATACATAACAAACCGAGAAAGACTTGATTTAGAAACAGTTTCAAAATTGATGTTTTGCTATAAAATGGCTTCATTCCAAAGCGGCAATTAAACATGCAGAGTTGGACTGCTAATTTATGATTTGATGATAAATGTTTGCAATTTATATTTCTGTGTGTTCTCACTAATGTATGTATAAGTTCAATTTTTGTGTTCCCTTGCTTTATGTATGTGTTTGTCTTATTGTATTAATAAGAGAAATATTATGATTTTTTAGTTTACATGATTATGTCTAATCATTTTATTTTACACTGATAAGTTAAATGTTTCGTTTTTTGATATTCTAAGGTTTGGAAAACGTGTGTAAACTTTCAATCTTAACAGCAGTTTTGTGATTTTATAATTTATAAACAATATGAAGGTTTTTTAGCTGATCTGTTAACCTTTGTTATAAGAGAAAGTTTGCAATTAAAAAGAATAATTGTGATAATAAGAATTTATGCATTAATAGTTTCAATTTAATAAATAAAATCCAAAAGAATAACTTATATTGCGAATTTTTTTTCACAAAAATTTGAGTTTTTCCCAGTATTTCCCACATATGGGAAAAATTAGTTATTTCCCAGGACGGTAAAAAACCGTTTTTTACCGTGGTATTTACCGGAAGTGGGAAAAACTTGCCAACCCTGATCTTCGGTATATTTTTTTAGGTTTTTTGTATATTACGGTATTTTGTATACACGGTTTTTTGTATATACGGTGAATCGGCACTAACTGCTATGCGTACATGCAGTTGTCTCCACTTAATCAGTTACGTATAATCAAATACCCCGCTTATAAAAAAATCTGCTAAAACCAAAAACTTCGCGATTGACTCGTTAAATTCTCCCACATCAACGAACAGTTTTTGCGTACCGTACTCGGATAATCAAATTGAAACGATAGGTGGTAGCTCCAATAAAGGACACAAGAATGTGCAAAGAGAAATTTAGTTTTGAAAACATCCGCTTCCCCGCTCCTATGTGTGTGCCAAGAATTTTCAAGGTCTCCCTATTGTGTTCATGGCTTTAGCTGACTTTCGAAAATTGAATAAGACATAAATTTGTTGATTTAAAAGCAGATACCAGTTTTGCAATGTTGGGTTAGTTTCTTATTCGTAGTAAAACATTGTTTAGGAAATTTCTCAAGAAAATTTTAAAAAAGTTGAAGTTTTTTAGGAAAATTCTTCTCAATCAAGATTAAGTTGTCTAGCTGTATTGTGGATAGAAAACGATGCCCCAGAACACATTAATTATGAAGACGTAATCGCTAATTTTATTGATAAAAAGAGCAAGGGAAAATAATTTTTAATATAAATTTTGTAATCTGTATATTAGGAATGGAAGTTTCACATTATAATTAATTACATTTTAACTGAATGTGCGCATTTTAAGCAAGCTGTATAATTCAATAAAAAGAATTGACATAATAAAAAAAGTACCCTTTTCTCAAAAAAAAAAAAATGATAACCAGGACTTAATGCACTACCAGAGCCCCAGCTTTTTTTTTTTTTTTAAGGCTAAGGTAGGGGTCATGATACAGGGGAGTGCACACCACTGGCGTATGCAGGGTGAGATTGATGGGGAGGTCATAACCACCTTGCTATACAGTTTTGCACGTACACTGCATATGAATATGTGGAAATTGTATCTTTGTAACCCCCTTCAATTATAAGCTTTTAACTTCCTTCCCCTATACTGCATACTCTTATGATGCACACATCTACGCCTCCCAGGGGTGAATTGGGCAGCCGGCAGTAGTTATCCAGTGAGCTGCGGGACGGAAGTGACGTTACGGGAGTCTAGAGGGGGAGGAGAGATAAGGACTTCTTTTTTACTGATAAGGATCGTACGGATAAGGATTGTTATTACTGATTATTTATTATTATTTCAATTTATAATTATTATTATCTCCCTATTAAATTTTGGCTCGTCTGAGTGTTATTACTGATAAGGTTAATTATATCAGTATAAGTGCCTGATTAAGTTTATTACTAGTTTTTCGTTCTCAGATATTAAAAGGCGGTGTTTGTGATGTCTACGCGATGGCGGTGTATGAAAAATATTTTATAAGGGATATCATTACTGATAAGGAAATTGTAAGGGAATGTTAATTTAATCGTTGTTATTAAAAAGCTGTTGTTTTTATTCACCGATGTAAAAAAGCGGTGATTGGATTTTTTTTTTATACCGGTAAGCGCGAGATGGGAACTTCTTTCAATTTTTATTGATTCGAGGGTCATTCCTTTTGGTCGTTGTATGTACATATATGATGGTCACGTGTCCCCTTTATGATCGATCCTAGCTTCCTCCTAGCGGCAAATTTTGGAACTTTTTGTAAATATTTTGTTTCAAGGGATATTCCTCGATTTTTAATACGATTTTTTCCACCATTTGGATGAAGCTGATATTTTCTGAAATGTTATATACGTTATTGCCACCCTTTTTTCCTCCATCGAAAAAATAGCGATTAAGAGCGTTTTCACACACACACATAGGAAGTAAACCTTATGGTACACGAAGCGAGATTTTACAGAATTTTTTCACACGCCGAGTTTATATCTTATAAAAGAACAGACCTAAATTTAGAGGAACGATTCTATAACTTTCTCGGTAAAAATGAACTCCCAAAGACTTAGAATGATATATACAAACATTTTCAAGAGAGAGAGAGGGTGATTTTTCACAAATAGATTCTTTTTTCATTGGAACTCTTTCCAAGATATCAATATTAAACAACATATTTTCTGATGCAAAACAAATGAGAGGCATATCGCTTCCGAAGACAGCGATTATTGATAACACTTGAAGAAAATTATGAGCTAAGTTAGAGAGATTAAAATTCAGAAATTTTATCATAACCATCCTTCTCTTCATATAAGTTGAACTTGGAATAAACAATATCCACCATTTTAGTAGATAATACCCTATCGAAAACAGAATTAACCTCTTTATCCCTTCTCGAATTACGCAAATTCTACCTGATTTGACTGATTCATAGATCTTTCAGTCTTACGACCAATTGATAAAAAAAAGAAAATAGCAGCAAACTTGGATTATACAATACAGCGAGCAACCCCATTTTTCAGCTTTAAGTTTCCTACATTGGATAGGATTTAAGTATATCGACTTCTAATTTACTACACTCTTGTTTAGGAATTTCTTGCGAGAGAACTTTATATAATCGTTAGATCTTTTTAGTACAAATGTTACATTCCTAGTTAAAATATAATTTTAAAATATAATTTCACTTCTACTTAAAATATAATTTTAATTGAAGAAACAAAGTGGGGAATGTAAGATTGATAATTAACCACTAGTTCTCGGAAAGCGCTCGGAATCTATAGTGCATTTACATAAACGGGTTCCAGTAAGAGCATGATTAGAAGAAATCCACCTCTTCCTTCTCCGAAGTAAAATTAAATGAGTCATAGATTCGTCTAAAATATCAAGAAATTCCGTCCTATTTCCACACTTTGTATTCCTTTATGGTTAATTTTTTCTAAAATGTTCACATCAGCCAGAAAACCGGATGAAACGTATGATCTCAGCGAGTATTTGCCAGCATATACCAACCAGTCGTTTGAGATATTAAGAAAGTTGCGAATCAGTTCCCGAACATCGAAATTCAAGGTTTCGCGGTTGAAGGGGAGATGAGGGATTTTCCCAATATCATTCTCCCCCTCTACGTAGAGGAAATTTGAAATATGCCATTGTCTTCATGTAATTTGAAAACACCTCATTGAAAACTGATATAATTTTGCGTTCTAAATCCCTATCGTGGAGTACTTCCTTTGCCTTCAGAAAAAACACAGTGTTCTCAATCTCTCTGTATAGGATGGCGAAAGAGACCCCTCCAAATTCAGCATCCACTGTACACGAGGAAATCTCACCATTTTCCTCCAAAAGTCTCTTCCATTGGGAAAGAGAAATCTCTACCCACTTCTTATTTGATTAAAACTCGTCTATAAATTTCTGACGCGAGACCTTCATACTTTCAGTAGTACACGTGATGGTGATGTCGCCATCGTCATGCTGAGTCATGGTGGGAAATCCATATTCCATGAACTGCAGCTTTACCTCGTCACATAGCATGCCAAAGAAGTTACCGGACCAGAGTACTACTCCTTGATCGGTTGGGTAGAACCACTTACCATCGAAATCATATTATCTCACATGTACGAAAGCTTCTCCTAGATAGGTCGTCACTGACACGAACAACCTTTGGCCTAGGTGAAAAACATTGTTTGGGAGCATGTCCAAATGGAGGAACCCTTTACGTATCTGCAAAGGAAAGGGGAGAAAATATGAATATAGATAGATTGGGGGAAGGAAAAGTGAATGCATGGGAAGCAGATACTGGGAAAAATACTATTTTAAAGTATAGAGTATATAAAATAAAAGTGTATGTCTTTAAAAATTTTTATGTCGTATGTCTTTAATAGCTATACATCGTATTTTGAAAAAAATAATCTGCAGAATTAACTTTTAAAAATTTTAATTAAAAAAAAGGCAGATTTTGGGAAAAATACTGTTTTAAAATATAGAATAGCTATAAATCTTGTTCAGACAAAAAATTATCAAAAGAAATGACTTTAAAAATTTTAATTTTAAACCTGAATAATAGATGATCTAAAAAAAATCACATTTTGAAAAATCGAATCGGAGAAATTTTCCAATGATTTAAATGTGAATAATGGAACTTATTTTGAAAGCGAGGAATAAAACTCGTGGGGGGAAAAGCGAATAATAATTTTTTTCCCTTTGGGGAAGGGAAGGGAAAATTTGTGCAAAAAATAAACTTTCGAAAATTGAAAAAAGAAAAAGGAGATACATACGAAGCATATATTAGGAGTGATGGCAACGATCATGAGAGAAAAAAAAGAAAGGACTTTAGGACTCACCTCAATGGATGATGATGGATCGTAGAGACACACACTTCGGTGGTGGTGAATCTATCCAGTCGTTTGATCGTTTGCAACCCATTCCAAAACTTGGGGAAATCTCCTTGAATCTGAAAAGATTGAGTAAAAAAAAATGAATATGGGTAAATCGTGAAATTTATGGTAGCAAATAGTAATAAATAGATGGAAAAATGAGAAGAACGCGAACAGCGAGAATAAATAAAGAAGACTTACTAAATTAGAAGGTTCGTTGGATGTAGATTGCATCGAGGCCATGGAATTCGGTAATAGAAATAGCTAGCATGACCTATCTCCGACGATGTTACAAGCTAAATTGGCTAAAATTACGGCGTTGGGGAGTTGTTAGAAGAGAAAATAAGAATAAGAGCGATAAAGTGGTAACCTACGACCATTTCATGCTCTAACGGGAAAAGATCAGAGATACCGACCAGACATTAAGGCGTCGACAAGGATAACAAGCTAACAACCCTGTATCGGTATTGCCCTCTCGAAAATATTTGCCGATGCCAATCCACTAAAGGTAAACAGGATGCGCCCTCTAGGAAAAAAGTTTGACACGACGAGATTAATTTAACGAGAAATAGGCAGCGCCCCCTAGGAAAAAAAATAAACATTTGCCGCGCACCACAGGAGAAAAACAAATATCTATAGCGCCTCCTATAACAACCAATAGAAATACCCCTCGAAACACTAAAAATCGAAAATAGGTCCAAAATCCGTCACCAGGGGAAGTAGAATCGCTGAGAAAGTTGGCATATGACCATCAGATATGTATATACGACAACCAATAGAAATATCTCTGGAAAAAAAAGGAAGCAATTCTAAAATACCCACCAGGGGGAGCTAGGATCGCTGAGAAAGGTGGCATGTAGCCATCAAATATGTAGAAACGATAACCAATAGTAAGGTAAAGCCATGGTATTCAAAATGTTACGGAAGAACGACATTCATGGTTAATGTTTTCTACAATTTCAAAATATTAAACTGCAATGTTTTTCGTAAGTCATTTTAAGAAAAGGGCCTAATACTACTTTTAACTGAAATGGTATGAAAATTTTCCTGCAGTATAAAAAAATGCACTTTGAAAAATGCGTGTCGTTACGGAAGGACAGAAAAAACATGAAATTATGACCTTCCGTAACGGAGTTTTCAATGTTTTTTTCAATTTCGGTACAGTTAATTAAATAATACAACGCATTATTTTGAAAAGACTTGCAAGATTAAAATGATATAATTTATTAGTTTTAATATGATATATAAAACGTCGTGCCTTTTCAAATTTTAAACACGTTCTAAAATGCCATGGCTTCACCCAGAAACATCCTTCGAAACAAAATATTTCCAAAAAGTTCCAAAAACCTCCCCCGCCAAGAGGGCTACAATCACCTAAAAATGTGGCTTGTGGCCATCAAATATGTATATACAAAGACCTAGAGGAATGCTCCTGGAAACAATAAGAAGCAAAATAAGTGCCAAAATCCGCCATCAAGGGGAGATAGGATCGCTTAAAAAGGGAACACTTGACCATCATATACATAGATACAACGATCGAGAGAAATGACCGTTGAAACAAGAAATTACAAAAAGAACCAAAATCCCCCCCCCCCCCGGCCCTAAGAAAACTAGGATCGGTGAAAAAGGGGACATGCAACCATCATGTACATACATAGAACGAACAAGAGAAATATCCCTCGAAACAAAATATTTACAAACATTTCCAAAATTTTCCGCTAAGAGGAGCTAGGATCGTTCGGACCACATTAGCATCAGATAGGTATATACAACGACCAAGAGAAATATCCCGTGAAACAAAATATTTACAAAAAGTTTCGAAATTTGCCGCTAGGGGAGCTAGTTTCGCTCAGAATGGGGATACGTGATTATCATATATGTATATACAACGACCAAGAGGACTGTCCCTCGAAATAATAGAAATCGAAAGAAGTTCCAATCTCGCGATTACCGTTATGAAAAAACAACAGCTTTTTAATAACAACGATTAAATTAATATCCCCTTAAAATTTCCTTATCAGTAGTGATATCTCTTATAAAATATTTTTCATACATCGCTATCGCGGAGACATCACAAACATCGCCTTTTAATATCTGAGAACAAAACCTAGAGCTTTTAATAACAATTTATATACCCTTAAAAATCCCTTATCAGTAATGATATCTCTTATAAAATAATTTTCATACACTACCAACGCGTAGACATCACAAACGCCGCCTTTTAATATCAGCGAATAAAAACTAGTAATAAACTTAATCACGCGCTTGTACCGATATAATTAACCTTATCAGTAGTAATAACCCTTAGAAAAAAAAAAAATAATTCCTCTCCTCCTCCTCTCGACCCTTGTGACGTCACTTTCGTCCTGGAGCTCACCGGATAACTCCTTCCTTCCTTCTTTCTGACCAACCTCCAGGCCGGTGTTCCCTCATGGTCTGTAGGTCACACGCCCTCCGATAATCCAAAGTATGGCCTTTTGAGAGGACTCAATCCGCCCCTGACTCCCCCCTCACTTTAATTGAAGGGTTTGCCATTCAATAGGAGTTACCTTCTGAGTCGGATACTGAAAATTACGTTGACTGGGAGGGAAATGCTTGTTTGTCGTTTTTGCGTTTTGTGAACAACCCCCAATTGCCATTTTACAGATTTTGGCGTTGTATTTGGCGGTTTATCAAAGAAGGTCGTTCATCCGGCGATTCACTCCAGTAACCCTATACTTCTGGTTATTCCCCCCCTCCCCATTTCATCCCTATTTTGATAGAATGCCAACGGATCTTGAATGTGCAAAAACAAAACTTTGTTTTTCTCTCCACGTCGTCTGCTTTTTCTTCTTTCTCTTTGTCGCTCTTATAATTTTTTTTTCATTTCTCTTATAATTCTCATTCGTTATTTTTTTATTTTCTTCAATTATGTAAATTATTTGAAGTTATAGTTAGTAGCTGTCCTAGACAAAAAATTTGGGGGGCACAAATTCCGGCCCATGTGCACGGGTGCCGCCCTTGGCAATATAATAAAATCCGGTTATGTTTGGGGGGGGGGCATAGCCCCTGGGCCCAGTCTAGAACCGCCCGATTATAGCTCTTCTTACGGTTTAAAGGGAAGTTTGTTGCCATTTTTAAAATGAAATTTGTTGACAGTATGTTACTCAGTCTAGAACCGCCCGATTATAGCTCTTCTTACGGTTTAAAGGGAAGTTTGTTGCCATTTTTAAAATGAAATTTGTTGACAGTATGTTACTCATATTTATTTCAGACTAGATTTTGGCGGATTGTTTAAAGAGTTCGTAAAGAACTGCCACAATCTTTCAGCGCTGAACAGCCAAGAGTAGATGTCTACTACATAAAAAGCAAATCAGAAGCGACTTCTTTCCTTGACTTAATCTTTTCCTCTCTTGGGAATATTTCTCCGGGTAGTTACGTTTTCGCTTTTTACTGTATTTATCCTTGTGGTTTTAAATAATTACCAAATTGAGTTCTCATGAGATTTTCCCAATGAGTAATGACGGTGAAACTGAAAGCAACAACGAAAAATCTCCCGAAAATTAGGCACCTTATGACTAAGTTTGCAGGTTCAAGGATCCTTATTGGGGAGCCGAGAACTTGCTTTAAAATTGATTAAAGTTAATACTGCGGACGATACGAAGTTTCACTTGCGGACTCCAACACAAAGAAATGCTATCCGATAATAACACATTTATTGACGTATTCACAAATTGAGAAAATACAGAATTAAGATAGGTCGCGACTAGACGGATGACATGACGGCTCAACCGTATGTCAGGAATTCGTTCAGAATAGACGTAAAAGTGGCTACTACCAGAACTAAGGACCACGAGAGAGAGAGAGAGACAGCGCTGATACTTGTCTCGTTGTTTGCGGCTGAGTGACTGACTGGGCCTCGCGTATTCTTGTTTTCGATAACCACAACCGGTTATTTTCTATATTCGACGCGAGCTTCGCATGGTTGGTATTCGGCAGAAATAGCATAGAGTAGAGGGGGGAGGGGGAGAAATAACCTGTTACTTGTATCAATATACTTCAAATCGAGTGAGTGATTGCCTGTAATTTAATTAGCGGTCAATGTGTTTTTTGTGGCAATAATAATGTCTCCACAAATCTCACGTCAGGCCATAGTCGAAAATGGCGCACCTTAGGATGGACTCGGGTAAAACTGGGGAGGGGGGGTGGCCTCAGGAATACCCGAAAATCCTCTCGTCGGGCCTGTATATTTAAAACTTTAATCATCTAGTTAATAATAATCAATGGTATTATTACTTTTTAATATTTAGCTATTATACTTTTATATGCTTTGCTTTATACATGGTTCCATGGAAAGTCCAAATGCGGCAATAACTTCCGAATCAAGACAGATATTGCAAACAAAGTTAATTTATAGTCATTTTACTATACCAGTACTTCAGATGAAATGAACAGCAGCGCCCCTGGTGACGAATTGAGGAAGTTAAAAATTTTATTTCGAAAAATAATAAAGATAAGTAAATATTTTCAATGAGAAATTTGTAGAGCATCCTACAGTTAGTAAGCAAAACATACGGCTTACATGCACTATGTACACGTACTGCCACAAAGTAAGGTGTTCCGAATGTTTCAATGCATATCTTTCTTTTTCTTAACTTTAGTCTTTAACTTCAACTTAAAAAAAAAAGTGTTTAGAGAAGAACACTGGACATAACATGAATGGACAAGCATTTTTTACTCCGTGTAGCTGTTGCGGCATGAAATTTGTGCCCGGTGTTATAGCCAAATGCATCCTTTGAGCCCAGTTACTTTTTGGAATCATATAACGGTTTTGCACTATATTTTCAAAATCAACAAAGTGGTGGACAGTCCTAATTAAGCATGTCAACAGTCGGAGTTTGAAACCTTTGTAACAAACTGGTTGGGAATGTAAAGCCGCAGACACAAAAGTTTTGCGATATTCTTCTTGGGGGTGGGGGGGGGATATTTTACGGCCATAAACTTTTGGCACCATCTATTGCCACAAATCCCTAACAGTTATTATAAAATGTTAATTATATAAATTAATTGTTTATTAAATGTTAATTAGTTAAAATAAAAATCACAAAATAACCATTTGAACGATTTACAATTTTACTGATTTCTCAGAGCACCAAGCTTAAGATCGATAGTTTCTCAAAGACTGAAAGAAAATGTACAAGTAAAGAGGCGCTTTTTTTTTTTTTTTTTAATAATAGGTACGCCAGGGGGCACTATTAAAGCAGTATTATTGACGGTATAGTAGCGACATCTATTGACAAGAAATGAAATTAGAATCCAAAGTTAATTTAGCTTTGCTACACTAGTGGCAATGCTTAATGTTATTCTTGAAATTAAAATTTTAATAGTATTCCTCGAGAGAGGGCAAAATATACCTTTCGCCCCTCCACTTCCGAGACGGGGGGCGAAAACTCCTTTGCACCCCCCCCCTGTTGGCACGTGTCTGCATGCAGATAGATGGGGCAATAACACTTGTCAAAGCATTGGTCTCGGGGCTTATGGAGTATAATGAGTCAGGATTTAAGTCATCTATAGGGACAGCTACTGAAATAGCACAGGAAACAGGGAGATTCCGGCCGAATTTAAGCATCGTCGAACAAGTAAGAGGAAGAAGCACTTTGGTGAAAAAAGCAGAACGTAATGAAAACATCTTAAAAAAATCTCCCAAGGAGCTCTTTAAGATTGAATATTTCCTCCCTCTGCTTGACCAGGCCATCTCATCTTTGGAGACCCGCTTTACCGAATTAGATTACTTTGAAAGGATTTTTTTTTTTTAATCTTCCAATTTTGTAGTCACTGAGTGATGAAAATCTAATGAAACACTACCAAGAACTTGATTCTAAACTGACAGATACAGCCGTTGAGAATCACGATCTGGACTTGGGAGATATTTTGAACTCAAACTTCTGAGGGAAGTAATACCCGAAGAAACGAAGACTGCGTTGAAAGTACTGAATTTTCTGAAATGAAGAACACTTTCCCGAGCATGATCCTGTTGACCATTCCAGTGACTGTTGCTTCGGGTGAGAGAAGTTTCTCAAAACTGAAACTTATTAAAAATTATCTGAGATCAGCAACGACAGAAGAAACATTGAATGGTTTTCAGCTAGTCTTTCTACTCAAAAAGGTGTAGCCAAAAGTCTTAAAAAAAAAAAACACATTTATTTATTTTGACATATTTGGTTATAATCAGTTGCATTTTTCTTTTACTGCATGTGTTATTGTATATTTGAATTCCAAAATTTCCGTTCAAGGATTTTCGAGAATGGAATGTGGATGTTTAATTAATTCTCATGAGTTTTTTTCTTCATTAAATCCAACTTTTTGGCACTTGTATAAACAGTACAAAATTAGCAAAAACGACGAAGTTTCTTAATACATAGTATGCTCTCGATATAACTACCTCAGCGCAAGGACGGACTGGGTCCTCTCAAAGGGCGCATACCTTGGATTATCGGAGGGCGCGAGTCCTATAGCCCATGAGGACGCACCGGCGGTCCAGTCCGCCCCTACCTCAGTGGCACCGTCGAATGTGGGTTGTTACAGCGAAGTGTCGCGGTAACGATCGAAAAAAGTTAATATCGCGCCTATAAAGATGCGCCCGGGACCACAGTTATAAATATGACATCACGATAGAAAAGGGACTCATCTGGCTCGCCTGAGGCCGCGATCCCCCATAGGGCCGGCCCTGGGCCAACTTTCCTAATCATGTTCTGCCCAACTAACAGCAACAACGGATTCTCAACATCTCCTGGACATTAAGTAAATCTATGGCTTCAAGTTCTTTACTTTCAGCCTCAGTTGGGAACCTAAAAAAAGTTACTAGTTATTTGAATACCTGCAGGAAAATCACCTTCATCTGCAAGGGTTCGACGTGCGTCGATTTTCTTTTAGAAGTATTCCTTTACTTTCTTCGTATGGCAAAAGGGGCGGCAATTCCCTAAATCTGGCACTGGTCATCATATCTAATTCCCTAAATTCAGGAACTACATCCTTCCAAACGAAATCGATTATTCCCATTGTTTCGATATAGAGTAGGTCCGCATACCTTTGCTTCAAAAATCGATGCGGGTAGAGCGTCGTCGATAAATCGATGAAGCACCCAAAGGTAAGAAACTGGACGATAAGTGGATGCAAGTAGAATATCTGAAAAATGTAGGCCACGAAATGGAGGAAAATGCAATTTGAAAAAAGGGAAAATTCTGCTGTTTGGAATTTTCATTTTCTTGCCATTTTTCTAGCAGTTTTTTTTTTAATTTGAAGCGACATAAATATAAATAAAAAATTAGATAATTTGGAAATATTAAAGTTAGATAATAAGGAAATAAAGAAAACAGATGAAATTAAGTTCCTTGGTATTTATATAAATGAAATTGCAATTTATTTTTGTTTACCATTTAAATTGAAATAAACATATTTTGGAAGTCAGTAAAAAATTAGAAAAAGTGCAGGAGTAATACTAAGATTAAAGAATCTGTTACCCATACACATAAAAATTCATTTATATTATTCATTGATATATAGTTATATTTTATATGGAAATAGTGTCTGGGGAAATATGAATATAAAAAATCGAAAAAGTATGCAAACAATATTAAATATATTTTGGAACAATGTAACGCAAAAAAAAAACAAAAAACAAGAAATAAAAATTGAAAATAATATAATGAATTTAGATCAAATACATGGATTTAAAATTTTGATAATGATATTTAATCGAATAAGCCCCTGGGCCTCTTTAACTGTCATCGCCTACTCTCCTCCCCCACTTGAAACTTTCCGCCCGATTTTCTGAGGCCGTCCACTCCGTCTAGCGATTTTTACCTAGGACGACCCATTTTTTTAAAAGCAGATGACTATATTTCTTAAATGTAATACAGCACCGCAATAGTAGTTACGTCCACCGCCCCCTCGTTCCCACTGGTCCAAGTTCTATTCCAGATAAGCTTACTGCGTGGAAATGTATCTTAGCTTGAAGTGTACATTGAGCTGGCGGTCCCATCACGTGGCGCAACCTCGGGATGTACAACATTCACATACGGTACCTCTCGTAAGGGACGCTTTCGCTGGTCCCCAGTACATGTATGTATCAACCGATGTACCACCAAAGAAGGGACACCCCTATTTAAGGGACGCTTCCGCTGGTCCCCAGTATATGTATGTATCAACACACGTACTTCCGAAGAAGGGACACCCCTATTTAAGGGACAAAATGCCCCTTATTGGGGATAACACTATATGTGAATAAAATAATCTGAAACATACGTTTGCACCCTCACCCCCGTTTAAATTCATTCGAATGGCTAAGGTCAATTCAATTGGAATCTTCCGTAGCACACAGGTATGTTTAGCTTTTCTTGGCTGAAATTCAGCTTGGCCGTCATCACCCAACTTGAACGGGTAACAGAACTTTGTGCCAAGAGTTCAGTTCAGGACAGGTGCAGGGGCCCAACACGCGACTTTAATATTAAATATAATTGGTTGGAGGTGTAACCAGGGGTGATTGTGTTTCGGTATTTCCGTAAATTCCGGGAATTTCAACTTGCCTCTTCAGGGATTTCTTTTTAAAAATTACAAAATTTTCTTTTCCTTTCCTATAATTTTTTATATTCTTGTGGAAATCAGTGTCTTTACTAAAAGTATTACATAACGTTTCAGGGAATTTTCTGGTATGTTTAGGGAATCTGATTTGGACTTACAATCATCCCTGGGAGGTGGGGTGTCTGATTTGCTAAACGACATAGGGTGTCCATAGATCCTGTCCTGGTTCAAGAATAGGAAACCATTTGGTGTTGGAAAGCATCGGATCTCTTTGGCACAGTTCAGGTCGCGCACTTACAAAGCGAGCACATGTTTATCATAAAACAGTGAATAGGTCAATATGCACAATTTATTTTTTACGTTGCAATATTTTATTTTAAGTAACTAAAATGCACGACATTTGAGAATACACAATTTGTGAATGGCGAAGATACACAATGTTGGGTGGGTGGAAGAACCTTCTCGATAACGCCGTTCTAAGTACCGATGATTTCCGTTTCATGACGGTATTTTTCGGTTCCTGAAAATGCTGCATAGAATTATATACATCCCGATTACCGTCTTTTTCGGTTTCACGACTTTTTTTCTCCGTTCTTTAGATAAATGTATACAGAGAGACCGCAGGTTCCTTCTCTCGTGTTTTAACGAAATTAAAGATTATAGAATGCTATAACGACCCATTCACTATTGTCGTTGCATGTTTCTGGGGACCATGTGCATACGCCCACAGAGGATCATCATCTACCAATCTGACAATGACCTGCTGCTGTGATAATGAAGAGCCTTCTGAATATTTTTTGATGGTCATGTTGTGCGTTTGTTCCACAAGCGCTTTTTTTTCCCTTTAAATTAAAAAAAAAAAAGAAGGGGTGGGGGGATCGGTGAACAGAGGAATAAGACAGACGATCATTTAGTGTTATTTTTGCCGCAGAATGACCTTGCGCCATAAAAATACAATCAACCAACCATTTAGCATTATTTCGAGACATTAACATAAAGATGACCATTTTTATTGCTCACAGTCGCAAGGGTGTAAATTATTGTTTGTTTGGATTTTTTATGGCGCAAGAGCATCTGGGCTATACTGCGCCAAAAAAAAAACACTCATATGGTGTAAATTAGCGCTTTCCTTTTGATAATCATATGCTTCGCTTCTTTAGATAGATATGATGATCTTTGTATGACTTGTGTTCGATGCCCAGTTTGGATTTATTTATTTATTTTTCACGTTATTCCTGTGTAAAATTTAAGTGTTTTGGTCGCCTGGTCATCCTACCTCTGGCCAAAGACTAAATGAAAGGATTTACACGTCCACAGAGACGGACTTAGATCATATGGCGCCCGATGCGAGCCCAAAATTTGGCGCCGCCACCCCCACCCCTTTTCCGTTGAATATTGTTCTCAAATAATTCCTTTTTTAGCCCAGTTTTTTCTTTTTTTATGTCTAAGCATCTTCCCAGTAGGCTAATGAATCTTATTACAAAAAATACTAACTATTATTACGACGGAAAATCCCGATCAGAGTTAAAATTTCCTTATAACAAATAACGTGCAATTAAACCAAAAATATTTTATCTGATGAGCCGGAAATTAAATTGTTTTAATATAAAAATCAAGGCCTTTAATAAGTTTCAGTAAACTGGAATGCCCTGTGTACCTTTAAAATAAGTTCATCTATTTTGATGTATTTTTTACTTTTCTAACTTCGTACTTGCAGTGTCATTGTATCATACGAAGAATCCGTACACAACATGCGTTCTGTATTAGCTTGCAGTTATTCTTATCGGTTTCAGAAAACTTGTGGAAGTAAACATAATTAATTGCATATTGCATTCAGAAAACTTACGAAACGTCAATTTGATTTATTAAAACTTATTTAAAAAAAAATAAGCACCTAAATAAGTGGTTCCAGGCGCACCAGTGTACACTTGGTGACATTCGTAGGTGGTGCGTAGGAAATGTGGGGTTATTATTAAAATGATTTTTAGTTATATTGTTAAGTACAGGGCTGTATGGAAACTGACGCACCTGTGGGAAATATACTCATCTACAAAAATTAATAAAAATAAAATTAATATAAATAAAAATAATTTTTGCTTCTTATTTATTGGTATTTTGTGTATAGTGTGCTTACGAATTTTTGTTGGACTTACAGTGTGTCACGACTTCAAAAAATTTGAGAACCACTTTCCTAGACCAGTGACGTAGCTATAGAATTTGGGCCCCAAAACAATTGCTGGTAGAGGGGGGCCCACCACCCCATACCAGGATCCCACAATTATGCTATCTAAGGAGCCTCGACTTCCAAAGCCCCCCCCACACACACACACAAGAGAAAGGGCCCCAATGCAGCTGCATTGCCATCGCTTCTCTACCGTTCATATTGGCCTTGTCTGCACTTCAGGATCGCCAGGTTTGGCGCCCAGTGCGACGACACCGGTTGCATCTCCCATCACTGCATGTCCAATATACACTATAAGCACGCTAGCTCTAGTATCTTTATTTAATATAGTGGTGGCCAAACGGTGATTCTTGGGCTACATCCGATTCGTGTTGGTAGCCCGGGTTCGACTCCTCCGCACGTAAAAGAAAAAGTAGGCTTACCGACTGTCTACTGTAGGCTGGGGGTTGGTTCTGTGGGCCTTAAGAGGTTCGGATTCTTCGGAAAACTGTAGGTCCCAGCGCAGCATGACCCTTGATGTCCGTATGCTGTAAAATTCACAGACAAACTAATTCACCCAAACCCAAGGTACAATGTTAAGAAAGAAAAAGAAAAGGCACCATGACAAAGATAATAAAAGTTGTTTTCGTCTTTTGGGTGTGGGCGCAAATGAGCTGCTGACGTCACTTGTTTTCATCCTAGCTAAGTCTGGAGGTCGCCAAAAAGAAAAAAAAAAGTAAAGCGACTTATTGGCTGTTTATGTGCTGGCAGGGCTGCTGTCACCGTTGGCAATGTCTACAATAATAAAAAGAAACGAGAGTCGCCGGCTGTCAGATTTGGCTATTCATCGTTTATTATTGTCCTTTTTTATTAGCATGCCTAATTTGATTTACATGCAATGCTTCGCTGTCAATTTTGGGGTTATTACCCCGATTTTGCGAAATCACTGCATCTGTAGAGGAAACTGATCGCGTGTAAAGAGATTTTGACCGCAAGTCGCTTTGTTTTTATACGATTTGTGGAAATAACGTAAGCGAATTTACTCAACTGAGTGTGGATGAAGAACACGGTGCACTCTCGCTAATCTGGTCACTTCTTGCATAGAGGAGTGCGAATTACTGAGACTGCATAAAAAAAGTAATTTCTTTATTAAATTTCTTGCTGTATGACGTCACATGGAATAAGCCTCACTAGTGATGGCACACAACCGTAACCCCGCTCTTGAGTCCTTAGAATTCTAGGCCGACGCCTCAGACGCCATTTTGTTGTACACTTCCGGTTTCATAACGCAACGTTTACCATTGGAAAGACTAATAATAATAATAGTATTTTTTCAAAAAAGCAATTAAGAATAATATTCTGGGGATTACACAATGCAGTACATATTGTATATACAGTAATATCCCGATAATTCGTAGTGACAAGGGACCAAGGCCTCATTATGAATTATCGAGATTTTCGATTTTGCGGGATTACGATTTATCAAGGGTGAAAAAAGAAAAATTTCGAATTAACGGGCTTTAAATAATAAAACTGGTATAGATAAAAGAGTATATATCCATGAGCATAATGCGAATTATATAAAGTACGTGGAGAATATTGTACCTATATGCACCCTAAAACACCCAACTAAAGCTTGAAATGAAAGAACATAAACAAATGAAGTACGGATATAGAAAAAAATTCGATTATTTTTGTCTGATGAAGGGAATGTTCCTGCATTCTATCAATGGTGTTGTCCAGTGTCATAATAGAAGGCAAAACTCAACTTTTACATAACTAAGAATCAGAGCGCCATTGTGGGCCATGCAATTATCAATGAATAGCAGAATTTTACGCTGTTGTCTTTCCATGTTGCCATTTAACAACTTCAGCCATTCATGGAATAAACAACAAGTCATCCATGCTTTTTTATTGGAAGGATAAAGGACGGGAAATGATTTTAAGTGTTTGAAACATCTGGGTTTTGCTGATCATTAATGGTTTTAATTTATTGGATCCATCCATACCCGCGGCAAGCAAGAGGGTAACTCTGTTCTTACCATTTTGCTGCCATGACACTTAGGCCTTTCCTTCAAAGCCAAGATATAGGGAAGGTGGGGGATGGGGTTTCATTTCGAATAAACGGGATTGTTGACATGAAATATTACGATTTATAAGACGTTTTTGTTCCTCTTGAGTGAGAAAATACGAGTAAGCGAGGGTTTTGTTTGTTTGGATTTATTATGGCGCAAGAGCATCTGGGCTATACTGCGTCAGAGTAAGCGAAGGGACTGAAATTCATTGCTAATTTACGAATTACCGCGAGTTTTCCAAGGGACCTGGGGTTTATTACGAATAAGCGGGATACGAATTACCGAGATTGTACTGTAATTTTAATAAATAGTTTTTGTTTCGTATTTCCACCTTTTAAATTCAGAAACCACAACGTATTTTTTATCCAAAATTTTCATTATCCAAAACTGTGCCTCTTCCTCTTTGTTTTTCACAACAGAGGTTCTACTATACTCTTATTTATTTTTATATCCTTATTGTTATATACTTTCATGTAATCGTAAAACTCTTTGTAAAATATATAAAATTCAACATTATTACATGATCTGAGCACTTTTTGTTCCCTTGAAGTATTTTTCTACAACTAACGATTCAAAAGACATTTACGGCAACGTCTATTCTGAATCACTATGCATAGCGATATAGCATATTCTCTTTTTCTCTCTCTTCTCTCGTTAATCCGGCCATCGACTTGGGAGTGGGGTGGTAAAAGGAGTGGGGTAAGGCTCCTAAGAAAGGGAGCTGGCGCGTCCGCCATTTTGATGCCATCGTATCACGTGATCTCATTCACTGCTGTATTAAAGTTGAGTGATTTTCAGTTGTGCTATTTTTAACAAAGTAAGGTGAAATGGGTGGGTATGCTGCCACTGTAAATCGTTCAAATTACTCAAGCAATAAACGTAGAATATTTAGATTTGCAACAGATCCTGTAAAAAGAAGAAAATGGATTATTAATTTTCTAATGGTGAGCGTCATGTTATGAAACAGGAAGTGTACAACAAAATGGCGGCTGATGCGTCGGCATAGAATGCTAGGGGCTCTAATTTTACCCGTGTTTGGCAGCAGAGGTTCGGATTTCTGGAAAAATCGTTGGTTCTTGATTCCGGCTGCAGACATTCAAAAACGCTCGTTGAACGAGTGAATGAATGATCTTGCTCATTTATCCGGGCCCGTAGCTAGACACTTGTTACGGGGGTGGGGCTGCTGAAAATTTGTCAATCGTTTGATGTATTTTATTAATATATTTAATAATACTAAATATCTAAGTAGACTAATATATTTAACATTAATAAATAAATTTCTTAACTTAAATTTTGCATTAAAAACTTATAGAGGTATATTAAAATTTGTAATTTCCCTTATCCTTGCTATGGAGTAGTGCTAAGGAGTTCCTTGCGAAATCCTTCTCCTCATCCCTCGGTTACTGTCCGTACACAATTTGGTGTGATTCCTCTTATTAGTTCGGGATACAGAGAGCCCTAAATAGGAAAACTTTAATTGTAACCACCGTGTACAAACTTGCATTGCAATGGGGGCTATCGACCCCATCAAGCCCCCACCCTGCGTGTGTCAGTAATCCTGGGGTAGGAAAAGGGGGGAGGGGCGTTCAAGTCCTTCCCACTGGATGTCCTGGTATTTTTCTTCTTAATGCTATACCACATGATTTTCTTCAAAACTACTTCCGTCTCACCCCTCTATTTTTAAATTTACACGCCACTATAATTTAGCCTGACCTTAGCTGTTGCTGCGCCGTGAATCACAAACAACGATATTTAAGCAGTGGTGTAGCATGGGGTGCTACCGGGGCGAAATCCCCGGGCGCAAAATCTGAATATTGGACTAATGGAAGGGAGTTCCAACTGCTAACGGGTTTCACCGCTGTATTTAAGGTACAATGCAACTATGAAGGAAGCGCAAACTGCAAAAACTTAAAGACTTGTTTTAGTATTACACTTTTGCAAAATTGCTATCGTTAGTTTCTTCATGTGAATGTTCATTCATTATGGTTGTCAAGTTCTATCCACACCAGTGGGGCGCGGCTTGACTTTAAAAGTTACCATTTACTCTGCCCCCTTGAATCAAAAAATCACAGTTCATACATATCATCATCATCATTACCACCATCATGATGATATTCACGTGAAATATGGCTTCTTTTTTTTTAAATTCGAAGTGGGAAGCATGGTAAATAATTGAAGATGGTCCACTTTTGTGGTCACGCCACGGCACTGATCCACGCATACGTTGAAATGGAAAACTCTTCACACTCGGTAAGTTACGGAAATCTATATTCAAAGAAACAACTTTATTTAAACTAAACAACAAATGAAACATTTAAATTTTTTACATATACGTACAACAGTACTCTCGTTTCGTACGTTTGCACAAATTCAATACGCGTCTTTGGCGAAGCCTCCGATTTTACATGGGTACAATTCTTTTTCTTTTACATAACAACTTATAGGAACGCATACAAGCGTCTTAGCAACCAAAAGGAGAACATCCACATTACTACAGGCGTCTTAGCATTTCACTTAGTAGCATCAAACGAACGACAAGGAGACACTACAATACCATGGCAACAATGCTATGAGCAAGTAATAATCATGAAAGTTATACTGGCAAGTTGCTCCAGTGGTAACAATTAAGGAAGCCCCTTCCTTAATAGGAAAAACATGTTTTCCTTTATAATAAAGTCTCAAATAACACAGAATTTTTGACAATAGTGTTTTAGTAACACATAAAAAGACTTAATTGCTGTGGGTAGGCAACAGGTCTGTCGTTTGTATCTTAATACCTTGCTGTTATGTCACTCCGTCTGAATCAAGCGCGGATCCAAGGTGGAGCGAACCCTCCCCCCCCGGAGCCAGGGTTATATCATGGAAAATGAAAGAAAAGGTACCGGACACTTGGCCAAAAATAGAAATCTGAAACAACTCGCCCTCCCCTCCCTCACCTTGAAAGATTTCTGGATCCGCCCTTGGTCCAAATTCATCATGTGCAAACAAACCATGGCTCCGGAGTCACTTTCAGCAGTTGATCGCGTTCCAGCTAACCCAAATATTAAATCCCTAATATTACAGTTTTGCGACGTAAACTATGTTACTGCGTAAATGTACGTAGACTCGACCAAAGCTTCCTATGTTTCAGGTGGCCCTCCCATTTGAAATTATATATTTATTGCATAATATTTTAAGGCAAGAGGGGGGGCCCCCCTAAACTTTTGCACGCCTCTGATTCCCTCTTGTTTACATCTGCTATCTTTTGATAGTATTAAGAAAATGACTTGACTATGCGAACCGAGCTTATTTGGAACTTTAACCTTGTAGCATTTGGAGGGAGAAAGGGAGCTATCGTGGTTTATCTTTCACAAATCGCACACCAAATAAGGCTATCAATGTCTCCACTACGTAAAACTTCACGTTTTGTCACGCGCCAAGATGTTTAATCAGCTTTTTGCGGACATTTTTGTACACACATTTCACACCGAAAGCTTAAATTCTGGAAAAGGTCAATAGCCATTGAAAGTAGTCACAACACACGTGTGTAGATCAAAACACGAGTTTCCATCCGTCAATACAGGGGCTTCCAACCTGAGGTTCACGACTCTCAAGGGGGTCACGAGTGATGACGACTTTACGTGAACGTGCATATATGAATGCCGTGTTGATCGGCAATCCACTCCCCCCCTCAGCCGCCTAGGCGGCTGATTGCGCTGTTCAAGCGTCCTGTCTGGGATCACAGCGCCGCCACCTTCGGCGGCCACCAGTCCCACCCACCCCCTGCAAAATACACACAAGGATGTCACGAACTGGTATCTGGGGGTCGCCACAACTATTTTTAGTTGCAATTATTTTTGTAAGGAATTTTATACCAAATGTTTCCAACGCTTTTACAACAACATGGCTACACACATTGCAATATTCTACTAATGGTTGTTAACTTTATATCTATAATATACATTAATATATTTAATTAATATAATTTACATAATTAATGTAATATATATAATTTCATATTTTATGTCTTTTTTTACTCTGCTAAAAATACTTTTATTAGGCCCATGTTGCGGCAGCGGACAAAAGGGGGACCTCAGATCTTTTGGTTACTATAAAAGGGGATCGCTGATTACTTGGTTACTATGAAAGTGGGTTGCGCCTTGAAAAAGGTTGGAAACCACTGAATTAATAAACTGAGAAGACGTTCAGATAGTAGCTCAAAGCCCCCCCCCCCCCCCAAGTGTTGTAAGTTCACACTTGTAAACAGTTTTCGAGTTCAAAACTGTGTGATAAAAATATTAAATGTTTTATTCCTGAAAAACATGACTTCAGGCACGCACCAACGGAGGGGACGAATAGGTTTTTTCGCCCCCCCCCCACCTCCCAGTCGCGAAAGTGGAGGAACGAAATGTATATTTCGCCTCCCTCCATCCACTGTCAAAGAATAGTATTAAACTTTTAACTTTATAAGTAACATTCAACATTGCCACTAATGAAGAAAAGCTGAAACAACTTTGGATTCTAATTTATTTCCTATCAATAGATGTCGACACCATACCGTCAATAATACTGCTTTGACAGTGCCCCTGGCGTATCCATTGTTAAAAAAATTAGCGTTACTTAACCTGTACATTTTCATTCAGTCTTTGTGAAACTATCGATTTTAAAGCGTGGGGCACTGAAAAATCAGTAAAATTGTAAATCATTCAAATGGTTACTGTTTTGTAATTCATTTTATTTGAACAATTTAATTAACTAATTAATTGGACATTGGTGGCAATAGATGGCGCCACGAGTTTGTTGCCCTAAAAGATATCTCGTGTCCCTACTCTCCAAAACGTTCGCACGTTCTTGCATGACTTCTCCCCCCATCTGTTCTAAAAATAATTGATGTAACGTCGGGAAATTCCCAAGGTTTTCATAATTTTCCTAAACAGCTTATTTTTTTTGTGACTTCTCTCCAACTGGGAGCTGAAACCAAAAATTACGTTCAAGGTTTTCTTGTCATTTGTTAACAGGTTACTGACAGCATCAGCAGAATATTTTTCAAACGAAACATTCTGACAGATTTTTGCTCCATATATAAGATTGTCAACTTTCTGCACCAAGTGGAGATCTTCAACTTCCCGAGTGAAGTAAAACCAAAATTTCGACCCTCTTATGGGTTCCTGTATAGGGAGAAGGAAGAGAGTTTGAGACCCCACATTTGGCCGCCGTTTAAAAATTTAATTTGCTCGATTCTACACTACGTTCATTTTCAAAAGTTTTACAGTTACATTTTAAAATAAGGTACTTTTAGCTCATTACTAATTGTTATGCAGTATCAATTATTTTTGTAGTATTTTAGTATCTTTTACAAAAACGTTTGACATCTTTAATGAAGGAGGTAGTGATTTTCTTAACCCTCCCCACCTTAAAAATCCTGGAATGCAAGGGTGGATCCAGAAATCTTCCAAGGGTCGGTGTGATTTGTTTCTGATTCCTATTTTTAGCCAACTGTTCGGTATTTTTCAACTTCCATAATATAATCCTTGCTCAGGAGGAAGCCACCCCCACCCTTCAATCTGCCAGTGCTCACATGGGTGTCACTGGACCTTTTTAAAGCACTTGGCATGTTATGTTCCTGCTAGTAGGTCTACATTGGACGAACTGGTCTCTCAGGGTTATTCTGGATATGAAACAGGAACAGGAAAGCCATCTTCATAATAACAGCCCTCTAAATCTGCAACAGTGGACAGACATTGCAGAATAACCATTTGATTCTTTTCCGTCAACCAAAAGTTCTGGTTAAATTTGCGAATTTCTGGCCTAGATTATATATAGTTTCTGCGATTGAAATTTTTAAGAAACCAAACAATTTATTAAGGATGATTCCAAAAATATTCCTTCTGCCTGGTCTCCTATTTTATATATATCCTAACAATTTTTAACCTTCGTTGTATTTATTCCCACTGTTTCTTGTTTTGGTGCCCTCAAGACCCTAGCCAGGATTTAATTTTGGGGGGTTCAAAATATTTTCAGCATGTATCGCACAGCATGTAAGTTCGTAGCCAAGTCCCGTTAAAAATGTAGTTTTGGGGAGGACTCTTCCCCAGTATCTCCCTTTGGATAGGGGCATGGGTGCTCTCACCAAGGTCTTCTGTGCTGGTCTTACGCCAATACTTGAATGTTAACTGAATTTTACTGTAGAGAAGTGAGAACCCCGTGAGCTCTTTTTCTCAAGTGTAAGCCTAGCAGTGTTCTCATTTCATTTTCTTATTCATTCTAATTTTTCAAAAACATTCTAATTTTTTGATCGTTAAGGTTTCTTTTTCTTCTATTTTAGTATGCTCGAACATCGACATCAGGAACTCCGTGGATAACTTCCGAAAGTTGAACAACTGCACTGTGGTCGAAGGATTCCTGCAGATCTTGCTCATTGATAATGCCTCGCAACAAGACTTTGAAAATCTCACTTTTCCGAAGTTACGAGAAATAACTGACTACCTTCTCCTTTATCGTGTTCAGGGTCTTACGACGATGGCCAAACTGTTCCCGAATCTGACCGTCATCAAAGGCAGGGTACTGTTCTACAATTATGCACTAGTCATCTTCGAAATGCGCACCATGCATGAGGTTGGCCTGGTCAGTTTAATGGCCATTGCCCGTGGTTCCGTCCGTATCGAAAAGAATCCTCATCTTTGCTACATTGATACCATCAACTGGGATCTGATTGCGCGATCTGGCCGAGGTGGCCATTTCATCAAAGACAATAAACCCTTTGAACAGTGTCCCAATGCTTGCCCTGCAGGTAAAAAATGTCCTCAGGATAGTTTGCCAGACAGTGGGAGACAAGTTGACCTCTGTTGGAATTCTCAAGCTTGCCAAAAAAGTAAGCTATTTATATTTTATTTCTTATTGGTATCACCAGTTCTTTCTAATGTGCGTTATGCTACTGCTTGTTCGATAATTGTAACTGACATGGGTACCCATATGAGAGCAGAGGGAGGATCGGGCCCCCGTAGCCATTCAAAAATTTGGTTTTCCTGATTCTGCCATGCATTTACTTTCAAAAATTTTCTAAACGCATTTTAAAATATGGTACATTTTAGCTCATTACTAATTGTTAAATAGAATCAATTATTTTTGTGTCATTTTAGTATCTTGTACATTTACTAAAATGTTTGACAGCTTTGAGAAGAAGGTAATAATTTTTCTCACCCCCCTTAGAATTACTCATATGGGTGCTGTGGTACTAATACTTATAATATATTAATGTTATACAAATAAGACAAAGGATACTGTAATGCACCTGGAATGGTCTTAGGAATGCATGTAGTTGTGATTGATCATTCAATGTTGAAGATTCTGAAAATAGAAATCATTGGGAGATTTCAAAATGTGAATATCCTGGCACCAAAAATGTACGGTTTTACCAAAAAACGCTGTGGTTAACTCGAAAATATTATCGAACTATGACAATTTGCAAATTATTTTGCCGTTTGATTTGTACAATTAAATGTTTGAACACAGACATTTGATATATAAATGAGCTTCCTACAATATCCTGCCTTTTCACACATAGTTTAACCCTAAAAATTTATGATCTACCAAAGTCACCTAATTTTTTAATCTTCTAGTATTACCCCAAAAAGGAAACTATTGTTCTACTTTAAGAGATGTTGAAAAGATTGGTTGCAGATTTTTTTTCCTAGAACATTTATCCCAGGCCCACGTACAGGATTTCAAAAATGGGGAGGGGTTGGTAGAAACATTTTCTCTCGTAAGGAATTTTATTTTTCAGTAAGTACAGTCAAACTTTTTTTAAGACAAACGCCAAGGGGAACAGAAAATCTGTTCATATTGGTAGTAATTCGTCTTATCTGGGAAGAATAGTATGCTATACAATCTGACGGAACTTCAGAAAACGGTTCGTATTAAAAGTAATTCGTCTTAAGCGTGTTTGTCTTAAAGAGGTTCAGCTGTAGTATCGTTCAAATGTGTGGGGGGGTTAATTTCCATCCCTTATGCACACCTCAGACTGGTTCAGTCCTGTAATACCTACCACTAATACGTATGTCAATCCAATAAATATTTTTTGCAATAAAGAAGGGAAGAAAATTCATAAGTACAAGCTGTCTACTCACCTGGAAACCTTGGAAAAATCAGGTAAGTTTTGCTGATTGGAAAAATCTTCGAAAATTTCCTACAGAAAGTTAGGAAATTTTTCTGATTTGAAAAAGCAAGGGAATGAATGTAATTGCATTTCAGTATTAGAAGTCCGAGCAACCCCAGGATTTATATCTACTTTTCAGATAAAGAAAATTAAAAGGATTTTCTCTTTTTTTTTTTGTGTGTTAAATATTTCACATATTTTGAAACAAATAGGTGGAAAACAGTGGCTAATAATGTTTTCATGTGCAAACATGAAAACATTATTAGGTGATAGAAAATGTGTATGCTCATAAGCTTACACAGAAAGTTCATAAGTGTGTGTGTGTGTGTGTGTGGGGTTACAGAGCTTCAACTCGCATATTCAATTTTTTAATTCAATTTTTGTTAAATATACAAAATTTCATTGCAAGGGGGGGTTACAACCCCCATCAACACACCCCTGCGTACGCCAATGAGAATGCTCATGTTCAATTTTAATCACTTTTTAGTATTTTTATAAAACTCATTTTCATTGTAGTCTTATTATTGTTGATATGAATTTATCCTTACTTTGTTAATTACACCCGTATTTTATGGTTTTTATAAGTTTATACAGTTTTTGGTTTTCTTTGTCTAGCTTGTAATGATGGCTGATCCATTAAAGTAATGTATGAAATGTTAAAATATACAGGGTAGATAGAGAACATTATGATTATGACCCAAATTTTTAAAAAGCCTAAGAAAAGAAAAATGGTAGTTTAAATTACTTTGATTCTTATTTATTGTAGTTCAGCAACTTTATTTAATTAAAAAATGTTCTGTGTATCTAAATTTGGGAAAATGCTACATTTTTGAATTTTTGTGTTGGAAAAGTCAGGGAAGTGTGAAGCAAAATTTGGATAGATACCCAGTAAAAAGGATTTCTTTAAAAAGATTTGAGATTTAGTTAAACCTCAGAATTTGGTTTCTTGCAAATATTGCTTAACTAGAAAATTGCATTTGCAAAATTTATATATATATATATATATATATTTATTTTCAAAACAAAAAATGTCCAGATCTGACAAAAGTTAATTGCAGTATTTAGACATTTTTCCCTATCGTTTTAAACTTTAAAGACTGGTTTTGCATTTCATTGAGCTCATATGTGGCAATCATTTAATAGGTTTGTCGAAAAAAACAACTAGCTAGACGTTTATTGCAACATTTAATGAGGAAAGTTCAATCTGGTATCTAGATGTAAACCTTTATTTTTTTTTTAAATAGACACATGTTTTGGATATTTCATTACTCTTACTTACAAAAAACATGCAGTCCGTATTTTCCTTTGTAATGTATTTTGAATTGTTAACCTGTTCAACAGTAGTATGTTCTTATTGTGTTGCAGTTTGCAGTCCATTTTGCGAACAGCAAAATTTAACATGTTCTTCTGAATCTCATTGCTGTGATCAAGAGTGTATCGGAGGCTGCTTTGGTTCTGGAAAAAGTGATTGTATTGCCTGTAAACATGTGTCTTTCAATGGAAGGTGCTTTAAAGAATGCCCATCTAACACATTTCAGGTAATTATTCTAATTGCAAATACTTTTATTTTTCCACAGGTGGTATTATGATTGCATACTTAATATTCGATCAAATTTGAAATATTACTCCTGCACCAGCTGTACAAGAAATTATAGCTTCGTAGCAGAGGTATGGGAAACAGGGTACTCAAGGGGTACGTCTCCCTCATTGGATATTAAAACATACTATTTTCTCTAACACTTCATCTTATGATCTCCTTTAAATCTACTTGAGTACCCACCATCCCATAATTTTTGAATTGTTATGTCATTGCCTTGTAGTAGTGTAGTGGCAATGCATTTTGCTGCCCTGTATATATTCCAGGTTTAATTTCAGCAGGTACTCGATACTTGTTTCACTTTTTTCTTATGGATCCATAGTTCAGGTTTCATCTCCTAGTCGAAAGTTGTTTGACTTTCTCGGAAAACTGAAAGCTAGCAACGTTGTGTAGCAGCAATATAGAAATCGTAAAATTATGGGGGGAACTCTAAGTACATGTTAAATCTTTACATATTAAAAATATGTAAAATTGCAATTTATTTTAAATTATTGGGGGGCGGGGATTCAGGCCCATATAACTCTGTGACTAAGTGGGCAGCATGACCATAATAGTCCGTGCGCTGTGAAACGTAAGCAAACATTTTTTTGCATATTTTCATGCATAAAAGCCTGTGCAAGGTAGATACGAAAATTGGAAAATAATCTGTATTGTTTTTTAATAATAATGGATGGAATAGGGCCTTAATATGTACAAACTGAATTAAATACTTTAGAACTAGAAACACAGTAATTTATGTTTGTTTTTAACGTGTTTATTTTAAGTATTTAGGGAGGAGATCTGGCCATGACTCGGAATGTCATGACATGAAAAATAAATACCTTCGTTGCAGAGAAGAAAAAAAAAATGTCATCTACTGTGTTTGTTCCAGCATGTTTATAGTTACAGTATTTAGTGAGAAGATGTATCTATGACTGTGAGTGTCGTGGCTTGAAAATAAACACCTTTATTAGATAAAAAAAGAATGCTTTTATTTATTTCCAGCTGGTATATTTTTCATTTGCAGCAATTAAGGATAAGATGAATTTATGACTTTGAATAGCGTGGCATGAAAAGTCAAGACAGTTATTGAATAAAACAAAAATTATGTTATCGAATGTATTTTTTAATAATGGGCTTATTTTATATTTGCAGTATTTAGGGAGAAGATGCATCTATGACTTTGAATGTCGTGCCATGAAAAATAAACACCTTCATTGGAAACCATTCAATGGAAAGTGTTTGACCCATTGCCCAGCTGGTTTTACCGAAGATGAGATTGATAAACACCTCTGCCAGCCATGTCGAAATCGTTGTCCAAAAGGTTATTATTATTTGTTTCCTTGTCTGTCCTTCAAATATTGCTGTTATTAATAATTTAAAGACAGGTTGGACTTGGAGTATGTATGATGAATGCACCTAGTGATGCCTTGGACAGGATATAATGAAAGTGCTGATATTTGTCTTTGATCCCGAATGGAATTGGGGGGAGGGGACAGCCGAAACTTGAATAGTATGAAATTTGTGGCTGTTCTTCTTTTCATGATATCAGCATTTCTATTTTTTCCCGCCTAGGTTATTGTTGTCTGCTAAACCAAGGCCAGCCTTATCCTTAAGGACTTTCACTTTTATTCTTAGCCTTTATCTCCCTATTCCTTTCTTGCCCCCAAGTTCTGACAGTATAAAGATTGTAGGAAATGGTTTCCATCCATTTGAATATGCTAATTTTTAAAATGCATGCAAAATTTATATAATGCTGTTAATAAAAGAAGTGAATGAATTTATTAGTCCTTCCATAGTTCAAGGGTTCATTGTATAGGCCTCAAGAGGTTTGGATTTCTTTGGGAAAACGTAGGTCCATTGCCCTATAATGTCATGGTGGTGGCACATTCGTCTTTCGTACCATTAACCCGAGTTTGACTTCCCATGGTGTCAGGGAATATAGTCTGAGGCCTAGTTTCTTAGGCAACATAGATTCAACTTTGTCAGCAAACTGCAAGTCATGGCATGGGCATCGGTTGTGGGGGAGAAGAGGTTAGTTGCCCCCTTTAGTATTGAAAGATTTTTTTTTATTTGGGGTAAAAATTAGATTGATCATGAATAACTATTCTAGATATCTGAACTGGAGGTCCTTAAGAAAACTTATACATGCTCTGTTACAGAAATCCATGAAATTAAAAATAAATGAAAGAGTACTCTCCTTGAAAAAATAGTTCTCTCTGATTTGATTTTTTAATAATGATTTTATTAGGTAATATATGCAATAATTTTAATATTAGTTAAGTAAAGCTTCGGGTTAACATTGAAAAACAAAACAAACCTGAATGCCCCCTCACTAATTTAACGATGATGATCTTGAATCCTGGCACGACATCAATTCAGCTGTCTTTGCACCATCAAACAAGAACAGACAAATGTTTCAAGAGCTAAAATTCAATACAGTAAAACTTCCTTAAGACGACCACCATCAGTTCTGTGAAAAGGTGGTCGCTCAGAAAGGTGGTGTCTGAATGGAGGTAAATTTAGAACTGGGTCTATTGAGAAAGGGGAAAATCCATTTTCAGGAAAAATGATCGTTAAGGGAGGTTTTACTGTATTTGCATCATATTTCATACCAGGTATTGCTTATAGTGTTTAAAGTAACGATCATTTCTAAACCTTAGGATTCATGTTAAGCCGTCTGTCCTAAAATTTGTCATTAACCATGGACGTTACATTATACTTCTGATTTTAATTCATACACTCTATTGTACAGTCTGTCTATATAACTTGGCAACTATCTGGCAATAATCGCAGAATTTGCATATTACATTACATTTCATATTCAGTTCCCAATGGAAAGAAATTAACCTTTGCATACGAAACCACTAGACCCCCCAATTTTAGATGTAAGCAACTTTTTTGACACCTGCAATTAAATCAGTTAATTACGACAACCAGAGCTTAAATTGGGCGGGATCGCACCAGAGCCTGGCTTCAGTACTTCTTCATTTTTGGCGATTATTGAAATGCTCATGAATTGCCAAAAAAGGTCATGAATGTCATGAAAAAGTAATGAATTTGTGATTAAGCTCATGCATTTTGTTGTCCAGAAAAATGGACATAAACAATTGATATGATTTATCGATTCTTTTGCAGCCATTCAATTTTTTAATCGATTTATCATAATATTAGGGCTCCTGCACTTTTTTTTTGTTAGAAATTAAGCCCTAACTACAACTGTGTTCACAGTCTCACCTTATATGGTGTAGAATGTCCCTTGTTGTCCTTGCGTCATAAAAGTACAACCAACTACCTACTTACTACAATTATGTCATTAAATAGTTATTAGTAATATTTTTCTTTTTATGAAAGCGACCTTATTCTGGCTTTCAATGCCTTGGCTATAAAATATGTGGGATTACTGTCCTATAATATGTTACAAACTAACTCCTTATTCATTATTTAGCATCCTATTCTTTTAATCTGTTTAGTGTAAATATTTATTATTAATTTATTTAATGTAATTACTGTCATTTGCTAAGGATATTACTTTCAATAAATATTTTTCCTCCACTCATATGTATATGCTCAAATTAAATCTGTATTTATGAAAAGAAACAGAGAGATATATATTTCAGTCCGGAGTCTTGCCAGAGCGTCCTAACCGACTGGGCTACTGGGGCACAGGAACTAAAGTTTGGAAAGATATCATTTTCTTTTAAAAGAGATTTTCTTTTAAAGATATTATTTTTAATAGCTCAGGGAAATGAAGCTATTTTTGAGATGAATTTTGTCTCTTGTATTTGTGTATTTTACGTAACCATACTTTTTTAATATTTTTTCAATAAATCAGTTTTTGATTGCAATATTTAATTTGTCTCATTTTGTAAGACTATTTTTGTTTTTTCACCCAGTGTGTGAGGGTGGTGTAGTTGAGAGCGTTGCTTCTGCACAGAAATTACGAGGATGTACTTACATTGATGGATCTCTCGAGATTCAAATTCAAGGAGGAGGTTTGTAAACACTTCTGTATTTATTATTACACATTAATGATTATTAAAAATTTAATTTTATCAGTCAAACTAATATATATATATGCAGTAGACTCTCCTTTTAACAAACACCTTTTTAATTAACTGACTCTATAAAACGAACAACAATAAATTCCAGACTGTTAGCCCAATAAGACCTATGTTATTTTTCTCTTCTTATATCGAACAGGAATGATCAAGATTGTTCTATAAAACGAACAAAATACACTTCAAATAAAAGAAAAATCAAGAAATACAAGAAGAGACCACTTTGGTAATTTTTGTTTTCCAAATACTTTTGCTCATGCAGCCACAGGCAGGTGGTGTGTGTGTGTGGGGGGAGAGAAGAAAAACAAGCGGAAGGATTCAAGCTGTCTGCTATTGGTTGAATGTGGGCAAGAAGGGGCAGAGGGCCTGCTTCAGATTCAACCATTTGTTGTTATAGCACCGCTTCAGAAAGGTAAAAAAAGTTGTCTTGAATAATGATGCCGTGTGTCACTCTGTCTTTTAAAGTTAAAAGTGCAATTTTGGATGATGTCTTGGCTAAACATTTAAGTAAAACTGAAATTTCTAAGAACTATTCAATTCCGAAAGGTACTCTTTCCACTATCATAAAAAATAAGGGCAAAATTCTGTAGTCAAATGGAGTTTCGCCCATCTGTAAGTAATCCCGGGATGCCAAGTTTTCACAGATGGAGTGTGCTTTGACGTAGTGGCTATGAATTATGCAGGGCAAGAACCTACCAATAGATGGCAATATTTTGACTGAAAAAACTAGCGACTTTGCACGTCAACCCAGCATAGAGGACTTCAAAGGCTCCAGTGGTTGGCTTCAGAAGTTCAAAGTTTGGGATAAACTATTATTTTGAAAGTTGTCTGGCGAAAGTGCAACAGCGGACACGGCTGAGGCATGCTGTTTGAAGGCTGATCGCCTGAAAGAGATTCTGCGAAGCTACTGTCCTGATGACATCTTTAACGCTGATGAAATGGGGCTGATGTTCAAGCAACTGCCAGGCAGGACTCTTGTTTTCCAAAAAAAGAGTGCAACAGTAGAAAAAGAGCTAAAATCCCAATAGCTTTGATGTGCGTGAATATGACTGGTAAGGAAAAGCTGCCATTGCCAATCATTGGCAAATAAAAAAAAACGAGGTGTTTCAAAAGAATCAAGCATTTGCCGACCAAGTATGCCACCAACAAACGGGCGTGGATGACTGCAGTAATATTCGAAGATTGGATTCAGGACCTTGACCAACAAATGGCTGCAAAAAAATGAAAATTCTCCTGGTGCTTGATAACTGCACTGCACATGTTCCCATTGAAAATACAAAGGCAATCGTCGTCAAATTCCTACCTCCGAACTTAACTAGCATTTTGCAACCAATGTATCAAGGAATTATCCGGTGTTTTAAGAAGACTTATCAACAATCTCTTCTTAAAAGGATAATTCTCAACATGGAAAACGACAAAGATCATTCAATAGACGTTCTTGGTGCGATGCATCTTTCCTGCTTTTCGTGGAACTCTGTTTCGGAAGAGCCCATCGCGAACTATTTTCGCTATGCTGGTTTTGTGAAAGCATCTGTTAAGGTCCAGCAAATCACCACAGAAAGTGAACCAGAAGATGAAGAGCTGATTGGGAGTGTTGATCCAGAAATAAATTTTAACCAATTTGTGAATTTTGATGCGGAATTGGTTTGCATGGAAGAAGCGATAGATGAGAGCATCGTTCGCAAGGTCCAAATGGTTGGCCTGAAAATGTGACCAACTCTTCTGATGATGATGAACCTGAACATGAACCAAAGCCTCCAACGAAAGACGTTTGTTTTTAATGCAGTTGCGTGCATTACTCGTTTTTGTGACGAAGAGGACAATGTGGAATGTGTGTTGGACATGCTATCGAAGGTTGCAAACTTTGTTTTTCAATGCAGGAAGGTCATGTAACCATAGATTACTGGATATTTTCAACCGCAATAAGTAATATACAATAATATATTAATATAACGTACAATAATAAGTTACTTCGAAATACAAAACTGTTTTTTTTCATTAAATCAAAAACTATTTTAACAGTTTTGAAGTAGTACTAGTAATATGTACTGGTAATTCCCTATATCGGATTTTCCGTATAACGAATTATTTTTGGGATCCCCAGGGGTTCGTAATATATATTGTAAATATTAATTCATTAGACATTATAATTCTTGTGTTTATTGTTTCAGGCAATATAACTCACGTTTACTCTTTTAGGTATTATAACTCATATTTGCTCTTATCAAACACATTGTAACTTTCATTTACTCTCATTTGATACTTGTAACTCTCATGTTGGTTCTTTTAAGCATTATAACTCTTATACTGACTTCCTTAAACACTATAACTCTCAAATGTAGTCTCTTAGTTCTGTAGATGTTATACAAATTAACCCCCAGAGTTTTCAAAATTATTGGGAGTGCCCCAAATACGTATGATGTACGTTTATACACTACAGTATATGTAAAATCGCAATTTATTTCAAATTATTGGGGGGAGGGGCTTGGGCCCCACGAGCCCATATAACTCTATGTCCATGGTTAAAGCACATCTTAACTGTTACCTTATATAATAATCTAATTTCATTCCAGATAACGTCATCAAAGAGTTGGAAACTAGTCTTAGCAGCATAAGAGAAATTAAAGGGTATCTGAAAATCGCTCGTTCCTTTCCTCTCATCTCTCTCAATTTCTTGAAAGATCTGACACATATCAGAGGAGAAGTTTTGGACAAGAAAGAGTAAGAAATTTATCAAGTTTATAATTAGAATATTTTTTGCAGCCATCTTTCAGTTAAAAATATATTAGTCCTTTTCTTTGTTAATCTTAAGTTGTTAAATGTAAAATGTTTTCTGCAAGTCATATTGTATCTAACTGCAAACCTTTCTGCATTTAATACTCATATTAAAAGTTCTTAATGGAATAATAGAGTTTCACGAAGAGATTCCATAACAGTTATTTTGACACCGGCATAAGGTTTGAAAACGTAATGTTTCGGGAGCCAACTGCTCCCTTTGTCAAGTGAAGGCAGAAACGTCATGTTTTTAAACCTTACGCCAGTGTCGAAATAACTGTTTGTTATTAAAAGTTCTTGTTTGCTTTTAAGAAGAGTGGGGAATGATTGTACCATTTTGGATGCCGTACATGGTACTCCAAGGGTTTCTAACCATGTATGTTTTTGGTATATATATTTCTCTTTACTGGCTCTAACAACTTTATTTATTTTATATTTCTTTTATAATTTTAATTACCAGATTTAATTGGTTTAAAAATTAGGGTAGTATCGTGCGGAATACTCAAAATTTGTGGATGTTATACAATTAGTATAAGCAAAATATTATGTAAAATAAAACTTACTGATAAGCAAACTTGTAACGACATGTATCAGGTGTAAAAATATTGTAATCAAATGCATAATGATAATAAGTAATACATTTCTAAATTTTAATTTATTATAATTGTAGATGTATTAATGTACATTTATTTCTCAGCAGCGTATTTTAGTTTTCAATATTATTATGTTTGTCGAATAGCAAGAGGATAGAAAAAGTAATATTAGCTAGAACTGTCAACAGTAACCAGTTAGTTGATGTTTTGTAACCCCACAGAGAAGTCGCATGCCAGTAGCTGTCTGCTGAGTTGTTTGTATCATATGGCATTAAAATCCTAAATCTTGACTTAGGACTTTGCCGCGACATTCAGTGGCCATTTATCATAGCGAAAACCAGCAAAGGAATATTAGGTGCAGATTTCTTGAATAAATTCAATTTAATAATCTATATAAACAAAAAAAATTGATAGATGGTGTTACCAAACTAAATGTGTTTAGTGAAGTAACAGCAATAAGAAACAAATACAATGTAAGTACCATGGATAAGATGTCAATGTTTTCAAATTTGCTTTTATTGTATCCTGGTATTGCGCAATCAAATTTATTGATTACCGAGGTCAAACGTAAAGTTAAGCACCATATTGTTACCAAAGGACAGCCTGTGTATGCTAGAGCTAGGCAATTAGACCCAAAAAGGTTAGAAATTATGAAACAGAAATTTAAATTCATGTTGGATAACGATATAATTCAACCATCAAAATCACAGTGGGCAAGTCATCTCCATCTTGTCATGAAAAAAAGATGGTATCTTCTGACCGTGTGGAGACTATAGAAGGTTGAATAAGAAAACACTACCTGATCACTATCCGATTTGAAGAATAGAGGATTTTCATTACATCCTTAAAGGTAAGAAGATTTTCTCTAAAATTGACCTATGTAAAGCCGATTTCCAAATTGCCATTGTGGAAGAAGACAAATCCAAAACTGCTATTATAACACCGTTCGGACTGTTTGAGTTCAGTGCGATGAGTTTTGGGTTGCGTAACATACCATGCTCATTTCAAAGGTTCAGTAATGAAGTGTTGCACGATTTAAATTTCACTTTCCCATATCTGGATGATATTTTGATTGCTTCCTCAACCGAAGAGGAACATCGGAACCACTTGAAAGTAGTGTTTGAGCGACTAAATAATTATTGTCTGTGGATCAACGGATCAAAGTCGGTCATGGGAGTAAGGGAATTTGACTTTCTTGGATACCTAATCACCTCTGAAGGATCCTGCTAAAATACCGAAACCACAGAATGTGGATAGGACGAGGACAGAAGAAAATCCTATGTCCTCAAGATCGGAAAGGAGAATAAAACCACCTGTGCACTTCCAGGACACCGTCACATTCCTTAACTAGAACACAAAACTCTGTATATAGTAATTTTTTGTATCGTAATGTAGTTGCTAGCAGAAGAGTAATGTAATGGCAATGTATCAAGTGTGAAAATATTATAATCAAATGCATAATGATAATAAGTAATGTATTTCTAAATTTAAATTTATTATAATTGTAAATCTATTAATGTATATTTATTTCTCAGCAGCGTATTTTAGTTTTCAATATTATTATGTTTGTTGAATGGCAACAGCATAGAAAAAGCAATGTTAGTTGGAACTGTCTACAATAACCAGTTAGTTGATGTTTTGTAACCTCACTGAGAAGTTGCACCAGAATAGCTGACTGCTTAGTTGTTCATATCGTATCCATGCTAATCCGCTAATAAATGCTATGTTTTAAATAATGTTTGGTTAATGTCCATGAACCTCTGCGTTAAACCATAAATATTGACATTAATATTGATGCAATCAACAGACTAACATAGCTAACATAATTTCGATTAGATGACTTTATTAATGATTAGCTTATAAAGATGACCACCTTAAATTATCCAAGTCAACTAACTACATATAAAAAGCTGTCAATGAGTTATTCTCAAACATTGTCATTTAACATGCTTATTAACATTTTTATTTCTTCAAAATTTTCATTTCTTTATGCAATTTTGCATATCAGTGAGTTATGCCCTTATCGTCTCATACTCACTCAATATTTATATCATTTTGTCAATGATATTATTGCAATAATTGGTAATGCCATCACTTTGTCAATAATTAATAATTTAAACACGCATCAAACTTCTTAAAAATTGTAACTAGTATTTTCTTTTATTACATTTAATATGAAAATGTGAAAAAAATGTAGTTGAACCTTTGTTTAACGAAGTCTCAAGATTCCACCTAAAAGCTTCAATAAAGGAAAATTCTTAGATGAGATAAAATAAACTCCGTAGTGAAATCCATAAAATGGACATTGCCAAATAGAGGTTTATCTGTATTTCAGCTGTTGCAATTCAGTAACCAATGTTCTTTCTGTTCCAGCTATGCATTTTTAGTCCTTGAGAACCACAATCTTCAAGAGTTGTGGGACTGGGAAAATCGGGAAAACAAGCTTCGCATCAGTGGAGGAAAAATATTCTTTCATTTCAATTCTAAATTGTGCCCCAACAAAATCCAAGAACTTAAAAAGTATGCAAAAGTTATGGATTGGGATGAGCGGGATGTGTCTCCAAATTCCAATGGAGACAGAGTTGCTTGTAAGTTCATATTCCTATTTTTATATTGATAATAATTATCACTTGCTTTTATTATACCAAAAGGGTCATTGGTAGTAAGCTATCGTCAATAAATAGCAAACACGCTTGTGAAGCTAAAATAAAAAGAGTTTCGCTTAAAGAAAAAAAAAAGTTGAAAGCTTTCATTAACATATAGAAGTAAACATATAATTAGAAAACGGCATTAGCAAAGCTATAATGGAGGCTCTCTTCCAAGAAATGGATCGTATTGAACTGACGGAAAGCGACAAGTGGCTTAGAATTGTTACAAAGTGACCAGTAGATAATATTTTTATTTGATAGCTGGCTTCATTTGAAAAAACTGAGAGAGATTACAACAAATAACATTTCGAAGCTTTAAAGAGGGATGATTATAAAAAGTTTTAAAAAAGAATAATTAAGACTTTTTTTTTAAAAAAAAGTTTACAATAATCCATTTAAAAAATGATAAATATTTTAGGTAAGCTTTTATTACGGTCAACCTTTCCCACCCATGCATTCATTTTACCATGCCTCAGGATGTACTCTCTCCCCCTCCCCCCCACAAATGATGTTTTTCAATTTAGCAGCCAGGGGCGTAACAGTTAAAAGATTATGGGGGGCTAAAGTGGCTTTATGATAAATCATGTGATATGGCATTAAACAGAACAACGTGTCTTGTTGTGCAATGGAGAGGGGAGTTGAGCCCTCTTCCTTATGCCATTGTTAGTAACATAATATTGCAACAGTTTGAGTTTACTAATTTGAGTCAGCATTTCACCTACCCACTGAAACAGGGGAGTTCTCCTCTGGTTGAAAACGCTTGTTCTATATTATTAAAATATCAGATGTGGGCAAATGAATTGGATCTGTGAAAAAAAGCGGGGAGGGAGAAGGATGATAAAAATAAAATTTTCTTGTATACATATAAGGAATTTTATTTTGCAATTAATAACATGTTTCAAGTGGGAGCTTTAACCCTCAATCCCCCCCCCTCCCCCCCAGTTTGTGAACAGCCTTGTATTGAGTGATTTGGTTGAACTGGAATTAGTACTTCTATTTACACTGTTAGTATTTCTACCTATGCTATTAGCACTTTTACCTATAATATGAATCGGTGTTCTATTATGGAATTTAGGTAATGTCATCAGTGTTGAAATTTCTGTTTGGCAACGGCATTGTGAAATGGCTGGCCTTCAATGGAAAAATTTTCGAAAGCATTATCAGGAATTTGATTTTCGTTCTCTGCTTGGCTACGTTGTTTATTATAGAGAGGCGTAAGTTACTTTGTGTGTAGTCTTTAGAACTAACTTTGTATTTAAAGTAACTGAAATATATTCATTATTAATATTTTTTTCCAGGCCATCTAGAAACGTAACAAAATTTGATGGGCGTGATGCTTGTGGATCAGACGTGTAAGTGTTTTCTTCTGTTGACTTACTTTAGTTTGTGTAGTCAACATTATCCACACATTGTAAAAAAGTATTTGGATACTTTATTATGCTTAGAGGTGGTTGTATGGAATTGTTTCGCCTGGATTGGACTCTTCCTTCAGTTGCTCCATCTAGAACCATGGAATGGAATCCCCACTTAACACATTCTAGACAATTCCGTCACTTCTACATTGTGGAATTGATTATTGCCCCACAACATAGTCTCACAACATTATCTCACCTCAACATAGCTCTCTATCGTACTGCTGAGTATTTGCAAGAGTCAGTGATGGACTAAGGTTTTGATGGGCCCTAGGCCGGAAGGATAGAATGGGCCCCTGAAAATTATGGCCTTTGCACTATTCAGTCAATAAATCATGTTTCACTTTGAAGTTCATTACTTTATTGTTTAGATTTATCAGTAATGAAAATTTATGGGACAATTATAAATAGTTACAACAACGTTTGAACTTAAATACCAAAGCTCATCAGGGCACTAAAATCATAGGGCCCTATACCCGTGCCTACTTGGCCTATACATATTCATATGGCACTAGAAATAGTAGTGGTGTTGAGACGTTTAATTGGCCTGCTGAGGGTCTGAATGTAAATGTAGTTGAACACCTTTGAAATGAACCGGAGTTATGATTTGGATGACAAAGACTTACTTCAAAATCATCTTTGGCATTATTTCTCATGAAGAATGAAAGGACATTCCCAGAAAATACCTATGTAATTTAATAGAAAATATAATAATAGGTACTTATACCACATTGCTCCTGTAATTAAAGGGAAAAGGTGACCAGCTAAAGCTGCTGATTCAGTATTAAAACCGTTTGCTTTGATGACCCAAACATAAATTGACTTACCAAAGGCAACTTGGGGGTGGGGGGTGAGAGCGAATTATCTCGCTCTCTCAAAATATTACTTATAGGTCTCAACGTTGGTTTTTGGGCTTTGTACCCTTGCCCCCTCCGTGCCCTCCAAACATATTTTCTGGATACCCCTATACTACATGGGTAGAAAAGTCCTGGGACTAGCAATGAAAAAAAACATTTTTTTGTCAAAATCAAATTTATTCTTCAATATAGTTCCCTCCAAGAGCAATACACTTATTCCAGCAGTCCACTAACATTTGAATACCTTTCATATAGTACGATTTGTCAAGGGCTTCAAAATATGCAGCAGTTTCACATTTGACCCCAATCTCTTTTAATGGGGCCATCTCTTCAACTCAGTAAGCAAATAATAGTTACTGGGGGCCAGATCTGGAGAATATAGGAGATGGTGGATCAATTCGAATTTCAATTCATTCAATTTTGCCATCGCTTTCATAGATGTGTGTGAGCCGGGCTATTGTCTTGGTGAACCAGTACTTTTTTCTTTGCCATATGCGGCCTTTTTTTTCTTGATTTTGTTGTTCAAACAATTTAATAATCCTTCATAATACTCTCCTGTGACTATTTTTCCTTTCGCAAGGTAGTTGATGGATATTATGCCATGTGCATCCCAAAAAATACTGGCGAAGATTTTTCCAGCTGATTGTTCGCTTTGGGCGGCTTTCGCCAGGTTCCAACCACTCTGCAGGACTGTCTTTTGGACTCTGGTGTGTAGTAATAGATCCACGTTTCATCCATGGTTACGAATCGGTGCAAAAACTCATTTGGGTTATGCTTAAATAGCTCCAAAGCGCACTCTGAATCATCGACACATTTCTGTTTTTGGTCAATTGTTAGAAAATGCGGCACCCATCTTGCACCAAGCTTTTCCATATGTAATTAATTGCTCATGTAAAATATGTCATCCTTTCTGTTGATATCTTTATGATGTCAGCTATCTCCCTCACTTTCACTTTGTGGTCATCCAAAACAATACGGTGGATCTTTTTTATGTTATCTGCAGTTGTTGCTTCAATTGGATGTCCAAAACGTGTAGCATCATGGATGCTTGTACGGCCGCATTTAAACTCACAAAACCATCGACAAATGGTTGTTTTCGATGAAGCAGATGTGCCATAAAGCTTTTCGAGCCATTCTTTGGTTTGGATGGTATTTTTTTTTCATCAAAAAGCAATGTTTAATTAACACACAAAATTCTTTTTGGTCCATTGTTTTCACAAAATCAAAAGTATCATCACTTACATGACCGCAACTGGCAAACAAATGGCTCATATATGGTGAAAATTTGACACCAATCATTTGAGGGTCCATACTAACTGAAAGTCATATGGATATCTGATTGGTGATGCCATATAGTGGCGAGTCCTGTGACTTTTCAATCCATCTGGTAGTACAAAAGTTTATAAAAAACTGTGAAAATGTCCATGAATAGAATAAAATGAGATGTAATAGGAAAACAGCGATTGAATAATGTATGAGCGAGTGCATCAATGGATAGATAATGATTATGATGATGATACAATGGATTCTGTATGTTGAAAACTAATAATGAAATGATTTGTTTCTCAGATGGAAGGTGGATGATGTTGAAGCTCAAAATGATGATGATGATTTGGATGAAGTCCTAACCATCATCACTCAGTTAAAACCATATACTACGTATGCTGCATACATGCGTACATATACCATTGCTTCCGCTCCTATTGGTGCCGAAAGTGAAATTATTTATTTTACCACTAAACCATTCAGTAAGTGAATTTTCTTTTCCTCTTGAAAAATGAATATCTGACATTTTTTAGGATACCATTCTGAAATATTTACTGATAATGGTGATTATATTACTTTAGCACCCTCGCAACCGACTAATGTTCGTGCCCGTTCTACTAGCCATAATGAAATTGTGATATCATGGTCAGCACCCAAAAAGCCTAATGGCAATGTTACTCATTATATCATTGACGGAATACGTGAGAAGGACTTCTCCGAATTTGTCAGTCGAAGAAATTACTGCTCAGAGCGTAAGTTGTTCCCATTTTGCATAAATTCAAAGCTTTGAAAACTCGAAAGATTGACTATTTTTTTTTTAAAATTAATTAAAAAACAAACTAATTGAAAAATACAGTGATTAAATAATATGAAGTAGTTAAAAGTATCCATTTCTTGATTTTTATAAAAATCTTCCACCTTCTTTAATGGCCCATGCTACACAAGTAACTAATAAATTTATATAATATAGTAGAGCCTTATTAATCCCAATTACACTAATCCAAAATCCAGTTAATCCAAACTTTTTTTTTCAGTCAGCTGGATTTTCTTTTAACTGCAGCTGACAAAATGTAAACAGTGTGTGTTGCCAACTAATAATTGAAATTTCTCATAAAGTGAGGGGAAATTTTCCATTGTCTATTATGTGTGCACACTAAAACACATACACATTAAATAAGTGTACCTTATAGTAAATTCTACGTTAAAGATTTCAGTAAATCCAAAAATTCGTTAATCTGAACAGATCTTGATCCCAATTAGTTCAGATTAATGAAACTCTACTGTATGTCATTTAATATATAATATATTTAATATATATATATATAATAATATTTTATATAATTAGAAAAATTAGAAAATTCCTCTCTGAGCATCTCCTTATAGAATTAGGTTTTTCTAATATGATTTTCTTATCCTGTCATTTCTTCACCTAAATAATATTAAGGTTGCTAATAAATAATGTCATCTAAAAAAATCAAAATACCTTTTTTTTCTATGGATTGGATCAAGCTTAATTTTATTCCTATTAATATGTTTTTGAACAGAATCATCACCAATAACAAAACTCAGGTTGGAAAATATTTGATAATTCCTTGCGAATTATGCCAGATAGGAAAAAATCTATCTAACCATATATAATGGTGCTAGTAAATGGAAATCAAGGAAGTGATAGAAGATATAATTTCTCATTACGGTAGCTCAAATATAGTATGACCTATATATTTTTATTTTGCAAGGGGATGATATTACTCTACCCTAATCCTTCCTATCAGGGGTATAGGGACAATAGACTGAAAATTATTAAGGATTCTGTGTGTCACACTATGAGAGAAACAGTATCCTTCTAAAAACTCTGAATAATGACAATAGAATAGATCTGCTTACATGATCTTGTATATATAGGGAATGCTTAAAAGTTCGTTTTTTAGAAATTGTTTAGTTGATATATAATTTTATCAATAAATCTAATGATTAATTGATAAAACTATATATCTAATGATCCATGGCACCCTTTATATATCAAGATTTTTTCTATGATGCTCTTAGTATTCTAAAACCTTGCTAAGTGTCATTTTCTCAACACCCTAAAATATTTTTTGAGCATCCAAGTAAGTTTATTATGTGGTACAATACTGCATTTCATAGCAAATTCTAAAGAAGAGGAGTAAACATGTATATCATTCTGTTTTAAAACGTTCCATCTTTTTTCGTAAATTATTTTAGCTTTGGTCTTACCGAGGCATTTAAAGCCTATTGATGATCATAGAGCTGAAGTTGATCCTGTGAATTATTCCTCAAATGGCACTTCATCTCCTGAAAGCAAAGATTCTAAGCAGTGTTGTGCTTGCGCAAAGAATATGCGGCTTGACAAACAGGAAAACGATGCTGAATTTCAAATCCATTTTGAAGACTTCCTTCATAACAGTGTCTACATAAAAAAGTAAGTTTCTCCCTCTCTGTGATAGTGTATGTGCATCTATGCACATTCTTCTTGAATTACATTAAGCAAAAAATTGCATATATTTTGTCTCCGAATGGAAACCAAAAACGCTTCTTTTACTAGAATATCTGTGAAACAAGTAGTCAATTTGAAGCAAAGTGACTGCACCTAAATCTGACAACTTTCAAAAATTTTCCATATAATGTGTGAGCTTTACCTTTGTACATGTCAACAGTAAAAGGGGCTGAATTTCTTTTTTTTTTAATTGGCATATTTAAATCCATATATTTTTCAAAAGAGTGCACATTTCTCTGTTTGTCAAAAATTTATACAAGTACAGTGGTGGCTTGCGAGTTGGAAATGTGGGAATGTACGGCAAATGATTTGTATTTTAAACCAAATTATATCTAACATACAAAAATTTACACATGTACAGGTTAAATGTTTCAGTTTAACAATGTACTATTCAATTGTAGTTTATTATAAAAAAAAAAAAGCCAACAAGCAACATAAACAAACTGATTCTGACTCAAAAACTGATGGAAGATCAGTGGAAACAATAATATGTGCGATACCGCAAATAAAATGTTTTAATATTCACCAGCTCTGAATTGTTTGCAGCACCACACAGACATAGATAATTATTGCAGCTGATGCATCTGCTATTCATTACTCTAAGCTCACATAATGAATTACCGGAAGAAAAGAGAGAGTTGCAGCAGAAGTCTATTTTCTCCATAGAACTTGAGGATAAAAATAAATATCTCTACTAAAGTTGAATCCTTAACCCCTTGGGTACATTTGACGACTGAGACTCATCATGCACTTGTCTTGCCTAAGTTATGGATAACGAGTCTAATTCGTAATTCAAATTAGGACAAAATTAAACATGTACATTCTTGTTCGTGGCAAGAGTGATTGGTATTAGTTGTAAGAGGACGTTTTTCCAGTGCAAATCAGCAAATTAAATCCGTTCCAAATGCAAAAATTTTTTCAAATAAATCTGTACCCAAGGGGTTAAGAATTTAGTTAAGTATTAATGAGATGAGTAAATAAAATCATAGATTTTTAAGTAAATTACAGGGTGTTCTGCAATTCTGAAGACCTTATGGACCCACTTTTAGTTAGAGACGTTACATGGAGATCATGCCTTAAGAGGTTTAGATTTCTTGGAAAAACGCAGGTTCAATTTTCAGTGGTATCACAGAATGTGTGCTGTTTCTGCCCAGAGTTCGATTCCCTAGGCTGCAGAGGTTTGAATCCTTTGAAAAACTGCAGGTCCTGGTGCTTTATGGTCTTTTCTGTCTTTGTGCCATAAAAGGATAAGAAAACAAATTATCCTTGTAAGCGATTTGTACACAAGGGCAAAGTATTTCCTATCTTGTGATTTCACAGCGTGTCAGAACTTTAATTTTTCAAACTCCTATTCGCATAATATTAAACATAAGTTCACGAAAAAGCTTGCTTAAAGAATATCATAAATGAAATTTAAAGTTATTGATGTATGCTTCTTAAATTGTTTTTACCATGTGAATAAATTTTTTGTGCATTCTGTAGCCCTGATCCAGATCGAAGTCGAAAACAAAATATGCCTTGGCCTAATATACCGAGATTATCTACAAAGATCTACAATTCTAGTTCTACCGAACCTACACTTATCAGCAGGGTAACAGCTGGGCAAGACAATGCAATAACAACAACGACTGAACCCACCACGTATAATAAAACAGATATTCCAATCAAAAATGATGGAAATCGCTTTCACCACGTCATTTATAAGCATATGTTTCACGTGGTTGGTAACCTCCACCATTTTACGGAATATACAATAGAGGTATATAGTATTAAATTATATAACTATAATGTATTGAATTCATTAAAATCTGCCACGCTAAAATCTATTAATTGGTTAAAACTAAAAACTCTTTGATGTTCTCTATTGTTGACTTCAATCCATGTCCATATCCAAGGGACTGTTACCCCCCAAAACTAAAGTTTTATTGGGAATTGGCCATGGTTTTGCATGCGATGATTGTATTAAAGAGATCTAATACATTCATTGTTCTAATTAACGATATACATTAAACCTCCCCAAAATTAAAACTTGGCTACGACCTTGCATCAATCCCATTATGGATAGCTTTCAGTAGAGAGCTCTTACCATAATAGTTTTTGCCAATTAACTAAAAACCCTATAACTTTTCCCATATTTTTACAATACAGTTATTGAAATCAAACTAGATTGCTGCATTTGGCTGAGGAATGCCGAAAAAGTTGTAAACGAATCATTTACAACTCTTTTGACGGAAAAAAATGGTCTAGCATCATAACAATTTTTGTTGCTTTGCTGGAGATATTATAAGTTGGAAGTTTAACAAATGAGTCAAATTGCGTGGCTTTACCAGGTTAAACAAAAATTTTAATTCCTTGAAAAGTTACTAATTAGAAGACAAATACGAAATGAAAGTAATTTTATTTACCCTGAACCGTTCTGTACATACCAAAGTTTAATAACAGTCCAGTTGTGTTTGCAGAAAATCTGTTTCGGTCTTGTTTAAGCCGTAAATTATAGTGTAGTGTTGTTACCTTAGTGTATTTATTGGCACTGGCAGGGTATGCTATTGTGATGCCTTTTCTTTCTTATATTACTGACTTCCGAAGGAACTAATTTTTTACTGGTAATAGCCACAAAACGTAGTAATATAATTGTTAATAGCTTTTAAGTGATTTGACATACATGTTAAACTTCAACTCGTGATATTGCCAGTTCTCTTTACCCCAGAAAATTCATTTTGGTCGTATCATTAAAGCCATAATTAGTTAAGCTTTTCTTTTTATGTAAAAAGTATGTAGAGTGATATTTGAAATAAGAGAGAAAAATGTGTTTTTAATACACTGTTCATATTTCTATGGCACTCTTCATGGTACCGAAAGATAGCACATTCAAACAGCTATAAAATGAAATATATATATATATATATGAACTTTTTGCTTCGAGAAAAACTCGAGTTATTAGGGGTGGTATGGCCATTCTAGGACATACTGTATATGTGTTTGTGCGTATGGATAGTAACAATGATTGAAGGGTACAATTTGATATTAAGTTAAAAATATTAACACCTTTAATGTAAAACCCGTGTTTATATTTCAGCATACACTTAATGAAGAAATGTTTAAATATTATATATAAGCCTTGTTGTTTTTATCATCAGGTTAGGGCATGCCAAGAAGACCTTAATGAAACATGTAACAAAGCTCCACCATGTAGCACTCGGGCAATAACTATTGTAAGAACTCTTGCCCTTGGTAAGTAAATATAAAGAATTCATATAAAATTAAGTACAAGCAATATAAGGTTTGCAAGTTGAATTCTACTTTTTTCACTTAGAATTTTATATTTTATTCGCAAAGTAGGAATGCTTTTTATGTAAATGTTGAGCATTGGAAAATGCACATATTAATCTTAGTACCTAAAACATGCTTTCAATCATCTTGCAGCATTATACTCAACTCTAAAGTGAAATTTCTGATTATTGGTTCTTTTTTTTTAATAAATAGAAGGTGCAGATGACATTGATAATAACAGTTTGGTAGTCAATACGGATAATGCCACGACAGGGTCAATCTTCATCAAGTGGGATGAGCCAAAAGATCCAAATGGTCTTATTGTTTCTTATCAGATTGAATTAAAACCAGCGGATGCCCAAGATGTATGTACATTAATTAAATCTTACCTTTTCATGCATATCATTTTGTAATTTAAGTTGTATTTAAAATTCTGAAAAATATGACTGGATATTTAAATCTACCAGTCCACATGGTCTTATGCTTCAATGATTAATAATCCTAAATATGTATTCTCAAATGCAGTGTTACCTCTTAATAAGGGACACCCACAAGACTGAACATTTTGTCCCTAAATAGAGGTGTCCTGTATGGGCTGTAACACCTATATACTCATTGACAACAGAAAAGTGCACCCAGATAAAAAAGTTGGATTGCTGCAAAACTCAACATCCAGTTCTATCTGAAGCACATATGCAAACAATTCGATTGTAGTATAATTGTATACTGGATTTTGCTGCCACAAATTGTAATGGTGCTATCTCCATTCCATTATAAAAAAGGCTTTTGGAGGTTAAACTTAGGTAGTGTACCTCTTTTTTTTTGGTTGTTGTTGTCGTTGACTACTAGACACACTTCTACAATGCAGTTGAAGATACTTTGACAGTAACAGACTTTAAAAGCAGCACATAATTGAACTGAAAGAAGTGGGATGATCTTAGGAGAATTGCTTACCATGTAGGGTGTTCTGGCCCACCTGTTAGATGTTTGGAACAGTGGCTATCTAACAGCAAACACACATGGCCAACAATTTTTCTTTGTAGTGATGTCCTGACCGGGAAACCTTGACTGCTGCAAACTGAAATTGTATCATCTTTACCAATGAATACAGGTTCTCTTTACGAGTCAACAGTGGTTGTGTTTGAGTATGGATGGCATGGCATGAGCACTTCAGTCTTGCCTTCGCTGTGGAGTAACATACAGCCCCACCTACTTAAGTGATGATCTGGGGAGCCATCATGTATGACAGCCAGTCATCCCTAGTAGTGGTAGGAGAAAGATACTAACAGATAAGCGATATGTGCAGGACAGACTGTGGCCACATGTGTTGCTGCTCATAGCAAGGTTTATTAATAGACGTTTTCAGCAAGATAATGCTTGTCCTCACACACACCAAGGTTTCCAAAAAAAAATGCCTTTGCCAAGTTAACACAATTTCTTGACATGCGTGATGACCAGATTTATTGTCAGTGGAGCATTTATGAGACCAGCTTAGATGCTAGTTTGGGGAGTTCACAAGTGTGCAGAATCTGAAGACCCAGTTATAATATCTGAAGACAAGGAACCTGTACATTTCCATGCCTTCTTTGAATTGTAGTTTTCTCCAGTAAACTTATCTTTTTGCTCTAAAGTAATAATTACTTATATATATACTCTTTTTAATGTCACCCCGCGACACATTCTGCCAGGCATTCCTCACTTATTGCTTCAAATCTGCAACATTTTGCAGTGCCTGAATCTGGGGGCCTACCATATCTCATAAATGTTCGATTGGCGAAAAGTCTGGTGACCTTTCTGGCCGAGGAAGAGTATCAACAGTACAGAGGCTGCTCACAGATATGCGAGTATGAGTCGTATGGGGCCTGGCATTATCTTGTTAGAAAATGACCACAGGCTGTCGTGTCATGAAGAGTAACGCCAACGGTTGCAGATTTCATCAACATATCGTTGAGCTTTGAAAGTTGTATGCAGGATGACTAGGGGTGTCCTGCTGTCGTATGAGATAGCACCCCACACCATCACTCTAGTGGTAATAGCTGTGTACCTCTGTAAAAAAAAAAAGTGGTTCGAATTGCTGCCTCTGGCACCTCCACTCACGGATCCGATGGTCATCTGCTCCAAGACTGAAGCGGGATTCATCGCTAAATACTATACTATGCCAATCTGCTGGCAATCATGATGATTGACTACGATACCACTGCAGATGACTCTGTCGATGGTATGGGGTTGAAGACTGCTGTGAGCGTAACCCCACTTCAGCAAAGCATTATGAAGTGGTGGAAAGTGCCACGGGTGGTATGGAAGAGACCGTAGCACGTTGGATGGCGGACAATGATGCTGTTGTGTCAGCTCGAACCTCTCGCACAACCAACCGATTTTGCCTCGCATTCCTGCACCATGGTCTTCCAGAGCCTTTATTCTGCCGATGAGTTCCTCGCAGCAACCATTGCTACCAACACCTTTGTACAGCAGTGTCCGTATGGTGCAGGTGGCAGCCTATTGCTCAGTAGGACCAGCCAGCTTCAAGCATCTCTACCATTTGCAATTTTTACCTCTTTTATACGATGCAAGTTACATAGTCAAAATGTGCGCTATAATCGAAGTTAACAGTCATTGGCTTTGAAAATTTAATCATTTGCATACTTGGTTTAAAGGAATTTGCATGCAAATTTTTAAGATTGGATTGTTTTTTTAGGGGTGCTTCGTTCTTTTGCAAAAGAGTATATATATATATATATCATCATCATCATCATATTCAACCATTATCTATCCACTGCTGGATGAAGGTCTCTCCAAATGCTTTCCACACAAGTCTATCCTGGGCCATTCGTTTCCACGTCACCCCAACCTGTTTTCTTATTTCATCCACCCGATGATGTTTTAATAGAGTCAAAGGCCTTCTCATAGTCAATAAATGCCACACACAATGGAAGTTCATATTCATGTGTTCTTTCAATTAATTCTCTTAATACTTGAATATGGTCCACTGTACTGAATCCACTTCGAAATCCAGCTTGTTCTCTTGGTTGAGCTGCATCTAATTTTTTCTGCAGGCGATGTGTTAGCACTTTTGTGAAGATTTTATAAATAGCAGGTAACAAGCTAATTGGTCGGTAATTTTTCAAATCCTCTTTATCACCTTTTTTATGCAAAAGAATTACTGTTGCAGAATCCCATTGGTTTGGTATGTTACCGCTGTTAAGACATTTGGTAAAGAATTTTGCAAGTATGTCTTCTACATATTCTCCAGCTTCTTTTAGGATATCTAATGTAATACCATCATCACCAGGGGCTCTTCCTTTCTTCATACTTTTTATTGCAAATGAAACTTCTTCTTTTAAGATTTTAGGAGCTGTTCCTTCGACTATTTCAGTGTCTTCGTTTAATCCACTGTTACTTTCATATAGTTTTTTGTAGAATTCTTCAACTCTTCTAAGTATTTCTTCCCTATTTCTTGTTACGGTGCCATCCTCTCCTTTTAATGCAATGATGTGTTTCTTCCCAACAGATAAACTTCCTTTAACAACCCTAAGGCTCTTGTTATTTTCAATGGCCTTCCTTACTAACTCACAATTGAATTTTCTTATGTCTTCTTTCATGCTTTTGCGCAGAGTTTTACAAAGTTCTATGTACTCAATCCTGGAACTGGTATTTCGATTGTCCACCTTCATATCTCTTCGCCTTTTCATGAGCTGTTTCGTCTTCTCAGATAATTTGCTATTGTGCTTTTTACAGGTTACACCACCAATTTCCCCAGCAGTTTCAACTATTGTCTTAACAATGTTTTCATTTGCTTCTGAGATGTCAACTTCTTCAATAAGTCCTTCCAGTGCAGAAAAGCGATTTTTTAATTCCAACTTGAATGCCTCGGTATTTTCTTTTAATTTCTTTAAATCCACCCTCTTACTTACTTGTTTCCTAATGAGCTTCTGCCTTTCTAGTTTAGTATTTAAGTGCATTTTACATCTCA
>QLNU02014176.1:66447999-66495337 GCA_006491805.2 Dysdera silvatica
TTGTTGAAGACAAGGTTGTATATGATATACTCTATATTTGTTGGGAGCAAGGGAAAATATCATTGTAGATAGGTTGTCATTATAAAAAAGTATTGCTATATTTTTCACCATCTTATATGTATTTAAATATCAAAATTTTACACATTTTTGCCACTCGTATGCCATTATGGAAGTTAGAGACTGGGTGATGAGAAAATCACCATTGCTAGCATTATCCAATTCAGGATTGTTTGCAGTTTGCATCCCAGTAACAATATCTTCAGAAGCAGGAATATGAGATGTTTGCAGGAATATTAGACATTTGCAATTTTATAATAAACCATGCCATTTTCAGCGAGAAGGAATTGACATCTGTCCTCTCTCTCTGCCATTTCTGTAGTTCCTCTTTTTCCTGCTTTCTCTTTTTTCTTCTGTAGTTCCTCATTCCTTTTTTCTTTTTAAAATCAAAAAGAACCTGCAAGCTAAAATTAGTTCATGTTTCCATTACGCAAAATATTTTTCTACAAAAATCTTCTTCTTGAATAAGGAAAAAATTTCATTCATATGTAACGTAACTGATTATACGATATGTGTGCATTGAGGTGTTGTAAATGGCATGGTGGCTGCAGCAATCTTTCATTTCCAGACTGATCTGGGTTCAATTCGTTGTAAACTTGGTCATAAATAAACATAATCACAAACTAGAGAGGTCCTACTAAACCGTTAATCTTATTTCAGATATGTTGTATAATCTTGAGAAGTAGAAAACACAAATGAATAAATTTATACTGTTGGCAGGAAGTTGGTTGTATTTAAAGTAAAGGAACCTTACACACCAAACATTATCAATGATATGTATGATTGAAATTATTTATAAGCATATTTAGAAAATATCTGGGGTCATAAGTTGATGAAGCAAAGTATTACATATTTTTTATGGTTTGGGATCAACCACTACTGTGTTTTAATTTAGTATTTATATTACAGGTACGACTTGATGAAGCTTTGCTGGGTTTACACTCCGAAGTTAAGGCTTACGTTTACTGAAGTCATTGCCATGCTTTTACCCGATATTCATAAAGACAAATTTTTTGAAGTTTCATTTTATTCAACTATAAAACCAGCAACATCGCCCAAAGAAACAGAAACTGGTGATAATGAGTATCTTTCAACTCCACTTCGAATTCACGCCATGGAATCAGGTGAGAGAGCTGAAGACTCGGAGGTGGAGGTGGAGGAAGGTGATCTTCGGTATTTTCCTCCAACAAGGAACATTTTGGAAAACAACTATATCCACTATAATGCTGGTGAGGGCTCTTCCAGGCACACCCTTGAACCTACGAGTCCTGCAAGTCAGTCAACTGGAGAAGCAGATGGTGGTGCTACTGGCAATGATGGTGGTGCTACTGGCAATGATGGTAGTAGAGGACACAGCATCTATTCCAATGAAGGAAGTAGGGGCATGTCATCCTCAGATGGGAGCAAAGGCAGCAAAGTGAGTAATATGTCCAATGGGGGTATAGCCAATGGGTGTGTGGCCATCACAATTGGGAGAACTACAACCTGTTGACCCAAAGGCATGAGTCCTGACTCTCCAGTGCATGTGTAATGTTACAGTTAGTCATTCAGCGCAGGATGCTGCTTGTTCGATGCTTCGACTCGGTGAATTATCAGATGAGGGGGAATAGGTGTGACTAGTCTATATAAAAGCAACGACTGTATTAAAGCAGTCATCACTTTCAAATGCTGAAATTGTTGCAACTCAGCTGGTGCTATGTTGTAGTGGACGAAACTGTCGAAACTATTTGTTTTCGGTTCATTTGTTCCTTTTAGTTAATTCTTGCAGGACGTGTACAGTATGCTATTGACATTTTTTGTATGTCAGCCTCTGTTATTTATAAACGTGTACAGAGAAGTGAAGTCCAAATTTCTAAGAAGAAAGGACAATTTGGAGGGATTCGCCAGGCTTCTTGTATGAATAATATTTTTCTAATTTTTATTTTTCAGAAACATGATTCTAGCCTCAGGTGGCCAATGCTGTAGTCTTCCCAGGAAATGAAGGCTATCATTTATATTATAACATAATGTTTATTCATTTATTCTCCCTAACTTGATAATTTCAAATTATAGTTCATATATAGTCATGAGTTTTTTGTTTTTTAATGTATAGTATTCATACCTTATAAATTTCAGATGTAAAATTGCTTAATTTGATTCTTTTAACCATTTTTAAATAACTGATTTTAATAAACTAATATACTAATTTTTCAACTATCTAAAAATTTTTAGGCAGTGGTATCTTCCTTATAAACTAATTGAGAGGATTGGTTCATTAATCAATAATTTAACAAACTCTTTTTTTTGTAATTAAAAAAAAATTTAATGAGAAAATATGTTTACTCATCCTCCTTTTCAAAGTATTTTTCTTTCGCTTTTTTTTTCAATAATAACTGCCGTTTTTATATAATTCAAAATTATTATGATTTTACTGTTTTTTACAATATAAAAATATATGTTGTCGACTTGCTTGGAAGCAATGATTCTTTTGTTTAATATTGCACGTGTTCAGTGGAGCAAAGGTGATTTTATCAATATTTTCACCTCGGCTCATTTTAAATATCATTGTGTACAAATGCGTTTTTCTCAGGTTGAACATATTGTTTTTTATGTTATGGTATAGCGTATTTATTTTTAATACTGAAAGAGAAAGAATCATTAACACTGCCGAAAGAAGCTTTCACATGTGTGTTTATATCACAAGTTTGGCACTTTCGGCGAAGAAATAAAATAAAGGACATTGTTGTTGTTATTGCGTTGTATTTTATGTCTGTAACTTCATGTAACAACGCCAATTGAGTTAAATAAAGCAATTCACACCAGTTTCCAATTACCCGAGAGACTGATATGTTTTGTTGAAATGATTTACCAAATGTTACCATCGACCGTATTTGTTTTCTGGATAACGGCTGCCATTTTTCTCTTCAGACTCGTGAATTTTCGTCGTAATGTATTATATGACTGTAGACCGGTGAAAAGACTTCCCACTATGTGTGTGTATGTGTGCAATAAATATGTAATTATGTACAAACATATCTGTTCATATATTTTGTTCACTATTATTGAATTGTGTTCTTAATAGATTTTTCACACATGTCGAATATGTATCTTTGTTTCCTTCACTTCTATGCCGATGGCTTTCCCAACATGAGTAAATGGCGTGTGTTCTTCCTTGGTATAAATCGTGTGCCACATATTCTTACATGAAAAGTATTTATGTTGGAAAAAAGTTCTTATTTTAATGATATATTTTTATGCATTTGTAATGATTTTAATATGGCATCTTGCCTATTTAGAAGTCCTTGTTACAAAAAAAAAAAAGAAGTGTGCACTTAAAGATGTAATGTTAAAGAATGATTTTATCTTTAAAAAACTAATTTTGTGAGAAATTTTAAACTGCGACATGCATAAACAAAGTTCATGTATGCCCAATATTGTGCAAGAGAATCAGTGTAAAATTGTCTGAAACCATTTACAATTTGAAAAGTTCATTATCCAGCTTTGGAAAAATATGTTGCTGACATTATGAAAAGGTACAACGTTTTGTCAAGAAAAAGAAAATCTGTGTAACGAAAAAAAGTGCTTTTGCAACTTATGCAAAACAATATGGATGCTTAACAAATTTTCAGACTAGAGACAACACCTAAAACATTTTTGGAATTGGAGATGGAATGTCACAGTTCGTTTACTAAGATCTGCTATTTTAAAACTTTTAAAGCATGTAGCTTGGTAAATGGCCCTGTTCTTGACATAAACGTTCAGTTTTTTTATCTTTAAGACTTTAAACAAATTATTTTAATATAGACAATACACTACCAGTAGAAAATTTGGAATCTTAATGGGGGATCAGGAAAAAACTGGAAACCAGTTTGACTAGCTCCAACGTCCGGGTGATATAAAAAAAGAGTAATCGTTAGAAGTATGGCATAGGCATTGTGAGATTTCTCTCTCTCTTCAGTCATGTTTACGATGATATACGTTGTACACTCATCCAAGGCCCCATGACTTTATATTAACTAGGACTTGTGAAAAGTTGTGGCTTTCCAGTTTGAGACATTTATCATAAAGGGACATTTTTGTAAATCTAAGGATAATTATTGTAGTAGTATTTTTATTGATTTACAAATAGCAGACATTTTAACAAATGAATTGTGTCAACAACCCATTAGTTGGAACCATGACCTTTGATTTCATAGGACAGGGTTAGAATTCAAGTAAACTCTGTCATAGGTTTAAAAAAGATGTTGTTCTACTCAGATGGCACATTTCTATAGCCCTGGCGCTAAAAAACTAGAATGCAAATCTATAACAGAACGTTTATTATTTTAATAAACATGGTTCAACAATTTTCAGCATTTGCAGTAAAGCATGATATTCTTGAACTCTATACAGATGTAGCGGTAACTTACTTGGCTACAAGGTGAATAATCCAGGTCTTATTCCAGTAGGCTCCAAGCACTTTCTGGTTTCTCCTATAGGTTTATGATCCACAGTTTGATTCTCTAACTGAAAGATTTCCAGATTCCTTGGAAAATGAAAGGCCCTGGTCCAGCATGATTTATCTGTCCTTGCTCCATAAAACAAAAGCAAACCTGATATTAAAAAAGTATGCAGCTTAAAAATTTCTATGCACAGATTTTTCCCCCCAGAGGAAAGGAAGCTACAGTTGTTTAAACACTAGAAGTGCCAGGTTGTCATCCTATCTAGAAAATCTGGTTAAAATAGCCTAGAGGAAGGAACTTATCAAAATGACCGGTTTGCACTTCTAATGGTGAATGACAGCATAGTCACACACACATACTAATAAGATTCTGTACCAACGTGGGAGTACACATGTTGAAATTTAGGTTGTAAGCACACATTTGGGGTACCAATTCAGGAGTAAGCTGCGGAAGAGATTTTTGAAGTTTTTAACTGAAAGTTATGGCCAATTTGGAAATGTTGTAGCCAAATCAGAGAAATTGTTATTAAGTTTACAAGAAATTCTGATCAGAAACATTCAACTCTGTGCAATGTTATTTAACGATTTTCATACTTCGACTGAATTAACTTTGACTTCATTGCTGGTGCTTACAGTACACCATGTTCATGTATAATATGCAGCCCTAAAATCAAATTCCTCTTGCCGATTGATTGACATGTTCATCAAATGGCTTACATTAGTGACATGGAATCCATTACGAATATGCAATTGTACCGAAAGCCAATGGGGGCCCCATGACCCCTTCCCTGTGCAGTGGCATGGATATTTTTCCTTTTTGGGGAAGGGTACTTGAATCCCCAAATAAATGAGAAGTATGAAATAAGAACACGTTTTTTTTGACTTATTAATTATTTTACAAGATCACTGCTGAAAAAAGAAACTAACGTAAGCTACTGGTTGTTATTATTATTTTTTTAATAATCGAGTCAGGATAATGAAGAATAATTAAAAAACTGTACATTAAAAATGTACAAAATCTTATTAATCTGGATTTAGAGAACAATTTTTCTGGCCTTCCAACTAGCAATGGGTTGCACAACATTGGTCCTTGCCAGCGCAGGCCCCTAGACTTTGTCCCCCCAGGCTGCAGCCCGCTCTCTCATTGGCCCAGAAAATATACATAACCTTTTCAATTTTATTTAGAGCTTTACAGAGAATTGCTCAGCAGTTTTTATAGCTGAATTTTTGTTAATGTTGCTTTTCGGCAAAAAGGCTGGCGACAGGTTAATCCCTGATATCAATGACCCAGCATATGAAAACCTCCTGAAATTAGTTTTTCACTAATCTTTCTTATTATTGTTGTTGTTGTTTGCTTTTGTAATTCCTACACTGCAAACTGTTCACTAGAGTCTGGGGGTTGGCTCCCAAAGCTTTAAGTGGTTCAGATTCCTTTGAAAACCATAAGTCCCAACGCAATGTGACTCTTGCTGTCCTTATACCGTATGGCAAATAATTCTTACACCACATGTGAACTGCAAATTCTTTATGTCGTAAATATAATTCCTACTGGCAATTTACCTAATTTATTCAATTTACTACATACTCTTTTTATAAGTTCCAGTGCTTATTGATTTATAGATTCGCCTTCTCTTAAAGTTTAAATAAAACAGATAATTGTAGTTTTTTGATTTTTCAAAAGATATTTAATTTTAGACTCACTAACATTAAACTGCAGAGTCACCACATCTTGGAATCAATTCTATCAATCTGGTTTGTACATTCCGAGAATTTTGTAATGACCGACTCTCGCACATGCATTGTTTTGGAGGGAAGAGTCATTGAACATTATTTAAAAAGTAGGAAGGCGGTGCCTGTGTGTAACCATTATGCCACTGTATGTGCTGACAGAATGAAATTCAAATTTGACATTTTAACAGAATGTGCACAAGCACAGCTTAATTTCAAAAGTTTGGTATCTTAATTAAGAGCTGATAGTGGTGAGGAACAAAAACCTTTGTCATAGTATATAAAGGGTTTTAAAGAAATGTTTTAAATAAATGCTGAAGGTCATAAAAAGTGGCAGTCAGTTATTTTATCAGTATTCTCATTCATAAACTGTGGTCATTGTATAAGGTTGTATTAAGTCTAATCTAATCGTGCAAGTTTAAATTTTAGGAAAAGTAAATGTGGGATATTTCCCGTTTGGACTCCCTATTACGGAATACAGACACAGACAACACAAGATTACACTGTCCACTTCACGATAAAGTATCATGGATATATATCACAATATAATAATTTCTACATTGACCTTTATATTGTCAATTCTGTTAAGTTCTTTAAAAATGTTTGAAATTATTTTTTTAAATGATCAATGCAGAAAAAAGAAGTAATAACTAAAATACTCGATATGTGAGGGTCGGAGTAAGCTTCCATGGGGCCCCTAAATAAACCTTTTTCCAGGCTCCGTGTAGTATAAATTAAGCCTGTGTAATTACAGTAGAACCCGTATATATTATATAACAAGAATCTTGAGACCAACAAAAATGCTTGCTATATCCAATCACTCTCTAAATCCGTTCTGAAATTTAAAATTTGGAACTTTGAAAATGAAGTTTGCACATGTAATAGATTTTCATACAATAATCAACTTTAAAATTTAATGAACATATTATATCACGACTTAAATTTCGATTTAATAAAATAATATATAAAGAAAATTACATTAGTACGTTTTTACAAAAAATGTAAGCTTTATTTGTGGATGCTAAAAAAACGATCTATAATTGTTTGCTTCATATACATGTCCGTTTAATTTTTGCCATAAAATGCTTAATACATTAAATGAACAGTCATCAATGTATATGCATTCTGAAACAGATAGTAGTGCTCAGAAATTATCAGATTTTTAAATGCTAGAACGTTTGTTTCACCATGTTAGCCCCATTCGAAAGGACATATTGTATCACTCAAAAAAATAAAATAAAAAAATAAAGATAGTGTCATATATATTTCGCAAGTCATAAAATTTATGTTAAAATATTTTTTCATTGCTCTTTCTTCGGAAAAATTATCAATTCTTCAGAATTAATGTTATTTACACTATCTTTTTCTATGCACAATACATATAAACAATAATTTTAACTGGCTTTAGAAATTTTGTTGATAATTTTTTACTTACTGTAATACCGCAAATGATTCTACTGTAGTTGAACTGAAAATAAACAATCTCAAATAAATACTCAATGAAGATTTAATATGAGGGCTTAAAAACAATAATGGCACAAGTCCATTTTTGCTTAAAATGAGATAAGAAAGGATTTGCGTCCAACGAACCACCTGTTTCGTTTTAGCCAGCAGTAACTGGTACCACCCTGTGGCCAATTAAATATACTATGGTCATATACCAGTGTTGCAGGCAACAAGGCAACCCCAGAGGATGGACTTCACTCAAAAATTTCATTTTTGTGATACATACCACTGTTGTTTTCAACGTCTCCTATTAAGGAAAATAAATATAATTTTCTTTTATGAACTGGAGCATCTTTAATGGTGAATTAAATTTTAGCTTTTGCAAAGTTATAAGGTCTGATTGACAAAGATTTTGAAGATGCATTGTCTTCACTGGGCCGGGCCCTTTAAAAAAAAAGCAAGTCTTAGACATTTGTGTTGTTTATCTATGCCACAATCTCGACCTGCAGTACCCATAATGTAAATATTGAATTTATTATGATGTGAGGGCTGTTCAAAACGGGCTGGACCTTTATTTTTCATAAGCGAACAAGTAGAACCGTGGCATTGACCTGTAGTGGAAAGTTGCTGTGGTCTTTTATGCATATGTGTAGACAGGTGCTAGTGCTCAGTACTGCTGTAGCTGCTAGTAAAACGTCTGTCAATCTGTGTGTGTACTATGCTCTTACCATATTCTGATTTATCCAGAAATGCCGGAACGGAACATCTTAAACAATGGTATTACATTAAGCTTTGTCAAAAACTTGGTGATAGTCAAATTAAAACTATTTGTAAGATTCAGCAGGCTTTTGGGAACGGTGCTGTAAGTATTATTAAAGCAACGATTTTTTTCCCATATTAACCGATAATGTGGCAACAACAGATGTTAAATTACTTGTAAAGAAAATAATGATTTTCTGATACCTGGCGGGACCTGAACCGCCCTGTGGTGGCACAGTGTTGTAACATGTTTGCCTAGTGCACTGTTAACCTGGGTTTGACTCCTAACAGTGCAAAAAAAACCCCACTTACTCAGAGATTTCATAAAGATTGCACTGCTCACTGTAGTCCGGGGTTTGGTTCCCTAGGCCTTAAGAGGTTCGGATTCCTCGAAAAACTGTAGGTCCAAGAGGTTTGGACTCCTCAAAAAATTGTAGGTTCAGATTCCTCGGAAAATAGGTCCTGGCGCAGCATGACTACTGTAGTCCTTGATCCGTAAAACCACCAAACAAACAAGGGACCTGAACCCATGACCTCTTGATTTCTGGTCAACTGTTCTACCAACTAAGCTATGTGTTAATCATTTCTTTCTGTACGAGTATATATAAAGCTTTCTATGGACAGGTTTGCTATCGTGTCACAGTGTTGTGACTACTTCGTAACCAAAGCGACAGGTCAAAAAAGAAAGATTGTTCGATAGGACGAATTAGACTTAATGATATTAAATAAACATTTTTTTCATATTAGCCGATGATGTAGCTGTAATGAATGTTAAATTACTCGTAAAGAAAAGAATGATTTTCCGGCACCTGGTAGACGATGGTTGATTGGAAGAGCACTTGACTGGCAATCAAGGGGTTGTGGGTTAGTGTTCCACCAGGTGCCGGAAAACCATTCTTTTCTTGATGAGTAATTTAACATCTATTGTTCCCCCATCATCAGTTAATATGATAAAAAAAATTGCTGATTTAATAACATTAATTTTAGTTCATCCTATTGGATATTCTTGCTGCTTTGACTTTTCACTTTGGTTACAAAGTAGCCACAGTACAGTCACACTGATAGCGAATTTGTCCATAGAAAGCTTTATATATGCTCGTACAGGAAGAAATTGTTGACACCTGTAACTTAGTTGGTAGAGGACTTGACCGGCAATCAGGAGGTCATGGGTTCGGGGCCTGCCATGTGCCAGAAAATCATTCTTTTCTTTACGAGTAATTTAACATCGAATACTATAAGTGTTACACAAATTATGGAGTGGTACAATCATTTCAAAGATGACCTCACTTCAGTGGACAACGAACCCCATTCAGGTAGGCTGTAATGATGAAGTTGTTGACCAGGTGCAATCTTCGTTGATGGAAGACCATTGTACCATTGTCTGTTGAGCTTTCAGAAGATGTCGAAGTAAGTGTTGGATCAGTATATTCTATTTTGACCAAGGATTTGGGTTTAAAAAGGGTATGTGCTAAATTTGTTCCAAAGCTGTTAACAATTGATCAGACAGAACTTTATCTGGAAATTCTCCAATATATGTTGAATTGTAGAAATAGTGATCCTACCTTTATACACTACAATTACTGGTGATGAGTCATGGCTTTATAGGTACAACCCAAAAACCAATGTTTAGTATTTGCAATGAAAACATCCATCATTGCTGCTGGTGAAAAAGCTGCGTCGGGATGCAGCAAAAAGTTCAAAAGTTTGGTTTCCTTTTGGACAGAGGGTGTATTTTGAAGATCAGTTTGAAACTGTAATAGAAATAAATTTCACTTTCCTGAATAAAATTCTGATACTTTTTGAACAGCCCTCATATTCATAACACCAATGTTGTAAACATCCTCTGCACTGTTTTGTTTCCTTCTCTCCGGCTACATGTCCATAAAATTTCTAGATACAGTAAAACCTCGATTATCCATCAGACACGGAACCAGAACCTTGACGGATGATTGAAAAAACGGTTAAGTGAGAAAGGGGAAATTCATAAGACAATATAGTATACTTTTATCAAATTATACATTTAAAGAACATTGTTTGTGCCTTCAGCAAGTTTCACAGTGTAAAGTTTATTTGAATCTGAAAGGGGAACACATTGAGAACGTGCTCGAATGAACCACTGATAAATGACTGGGTCCAGCTGTTCAGGTGATAATTTTTTCATTGTCTTCCTCGCTGTTATGTCGTCATCGGAAGTAAGTTTGGAAAGATAGTTTTCAATTTTGTCGACATCTCTCTCAATATTCATAGTTATTCGGCATATGCTATAAATTAGCACAATGCTAACTGAACTTTCTCCCTTTCGTAGAAAAAAATGATCTCCATTTTTGAGACAAATCGAGCACAACAGGCTTACGTTTTTCACTCATTGTTTTCGAACAATTGTTAGCACTAGCGTGACAATAAACTTAACACAGTGATGCACACATGAATGACTTGGAGGGCAAGGTCGTATTGACGCTTATAGTCTGAGTGTGTCGGCATTAGCTTGGTGGCGCTAACTTGAGCTGACGGTTAAGCGAGAAAGACGGTAAATCGGGAGATGGATAATCGAGGTTCCACTGTACTTCGGTGTAATTTTTATTAGTCTGATAATACCATAATTATATATTTAGTATTAACTAACTTGCTAATTATAATTAGTTAATGTTTTTCATCAAATTTCACATCTTGTTAAAAATTGAATTATTTTAATATTATGGGAAAACAGCAATTATTGATTTGGAATGAACCTGGTCCTGAGTATAATCAAATGCTCTAATTAATGATGAATAAGGTGGTCTAATAAAGCAAATATTGTGTCTATTTCTTAACAAAATTATACATATAGTAAAATCGCTCTTTAATCAGTTACCATTTGACTAGCTCTTCCCTTTAGAGGGAGAGGGATAGTTAAAAGGCCCATAGTTCCTAAATAGTGCTATGACATTTTGCTGTTCCATATTTGCTCTTGTTTAAATAATGATGTTATCATTTGAAATTCAGTCAATTTAGAAATTACAATTTCTCAGTTTAACCGCTTTTTATTCCTACAAACAGCTCAATTTTTAAATTAACTTGCCAAGGTCCCTTGCACCATCATGGCCCGTGAAAAGGTGGGGATCTAATGTATTTGTATCGATTATGGTTCTTTAAAATATTAATTTACCTCTGTATTTAATTCCTAAATAGTGCTGACATTTTGCTGCTCCACGTTTTTCTCGTTTAAATAATGATTATATCATTTCAAATTTAATCAATTTATAAATTGTAATCGTTCAATCTGACCACTCTTTTTCTACAAACATCTAATTTTTAAATTAACCAGCAAAGGCCTCAGCATCATCACAGCCAGTTAGAAAGGGGTCAATTGTGATTGTATCGATAACGGTTATTTAAAAATGCAGATTTATCTCTGCATTAATGATGACAACCATTGTTTCTCTAAGATATTACATAAAAGCAGATCTTTTGACTTCAATTCACCTTGTGACATAACCATCTTGAATTTCATTTTCCAGTGACATCCTATTTTTGTTTTTATTCAACGTTAGTAGCTTTTGATTGGTCGACTTTTTAATGACGCAAGGACAAGAAAGGTTATCCTTTATCAAATGAAGTCAGTTATCTTTAAAGGATGGTTGATAATAAATGAGTACTAACTAATAATTGTTGTTCTATAATACAGATTTGCATACGTTTAGATGGTTGATTGTGTTTTTATGGCACAAGGGTTATTCTGCACCACCCCTGCTTAAAACAGTGAGTAGTACGTTGGCACAGTGTGCTCCACAAGTACTTCAAAAAAAATTAACGTTCTAGACAATAATTTCTGTATGTTTGTACATGTTACACGTTTTGGTCCTGTTTATTTTAAAAATACTGTATATTTCTTGACCATACCTTAAAATGTAGCTTGCTCATATATTGCAAATATTGTTAAGTGATGGAAGTAATTTGATTAAATGTTTGTACGTTGATGCCATGTACCTGCTTGTTATGTTGAATTGTTTGATGTCCATAATTTGTTTTGCATGACAATTGTGGCTGTCATGTTATTTCTCTTTTGTGTAATGGAACATCTATTACTCGTGTATTTGAAATGTATGTTCACACAGAATAAGTCAAATTTTTAAATCTCTTCGAGGAGAGAGGTTGAACTATATTGATCGTGCCAAGTTTTTAATTTTTATCAACTATTTTATATTTTCTGTTACTAACACCAATCTATAATAAAGTTGTTACATTGAAATGAAGTGGGCCTTACACTGCTATAATGTTACATAACATGAACCTCAGCGTGTAAACTCTGAAGTGGAAATTTAAAAACCGAACTTATGGGCAATCAAATAGTGATCTTAAAAGCAATATTGAAATTCATCTAACTAATGTCATAGAAATCTTTCTTAACTGTTTATTCTAGAGCAGTGGTTTTCAAAGTCGTTCTTCCATGATGCCCTCACAAATAAGGTAAACAGACTATAGTAGACCTACAACTGCAAAAAATGGATCGTTGTGTCTTTTAAAATATTTCATGGATAATGCTCTCAAATTCTATTAGTGCATGAATAATTAGTTATGGAATATTATTACTGAAGATGGTAAATTTTGAGAAGAGAAAAATGCTTGTTGTTAGAGAGATACACGCTGTATTTTCCTAACTTAGAATAATTATAAATTGTGATATAATTAATATGCTATCTGCTTTCAGTAACTGGAGAAGAACTTAGTATTGAATGAAGCTGAGCTAGTCCCTTGTATCGCAACTGCAAGATTTAATTTCTGTAGACATGGGCTGAAAAAACAGCTTCATAGAAATACATCGTTGAAAATGGAAGAACTTAGACTGCCTTTTTAAAAAATACAGTAATACACTTTACTCTCGATTATCTAGGCTAATTAATGTATGGGTCAGCTTGTAGAATAAGGGAACAAATAATTAACAAGTGGCTTTGCTCAGACATTTAAGTGTGATATTTAAGCTTCCGGATATTCTCCAGTTGCCAAAAGCAGTTTCACATGTAATAAATTGTGACATACTCTAGTGTGATAAGTTGGCAGGGTTTTCAATGTTAGAGGAACAAAAATTTCTTGACGATTAAACGTGCGAAACTTTGAATTAACTTCAGTTTGAAGATAAATGGCTTCGCTCTTGTGAAATTTACTCCCTTAGAATAGAAAAGTTTTTTTTTTACTCTTCATGTTCAACCAAAAAAAAACAGACCCATTTTTCCTTCAGTTTTAAGGCATGGTTCCCACTCTTTTATCCTGATGAAATTCAATGACTTTTTAAGGAATTTTCAAGGACCAAATAACGTTTTTCAAGGACCTCACATTGTCAATCGCAATGTACATAAAAATTAAAAATGCAAGACATTATAAGCATAATATTGAAATTAGTATTTAATTATGTTGTTCCTTTTCAACTTAACACACTGCCAACGAAAGCTATCTTTTTTTTTTCCATCCCTTATATCAGCTGCACTCAGAAGGCGGGGGGAGGAAAGGGGCATTGCCAAAGCACTACTGGCTTTATTCTGGAAACAAGGCAAAATACCATTTTTTCTTTTGCCAAAATTTTAAAAAAGGCTTTGAGAAAAATTCAAGGACTTTTCAAGGGCCTCGACTTGGCAAAAAAAAATAAATTATGGACCATGTAGACGATTTATTTCCTGACACTTCTTGGGAATCTTGGTTGGGAAGTTTTAAATTGCTACAAAAACAAGCTGTTAAAGGTTTTGTAACAAATAAAATATTAGTAAAAAAACAGAAATTATGAAATAGATAGTATTTACATTCATTCCTTTGATCATTTAAATGTTTTGAAGTTGCATTATGTATAACGATTATACTCATACTTTCATAAACACCACCCAGCACATACATAAAAAAAAAAAACCTCCTCACTAACCTACGAACCGACAATTATTTTATTTCTTTGATGAACTTCCATCTTATCCATTTTTGGTAGTAATTTTCAAATTTGCTACATGATTTTGTGTTTTATATATAGAAAAGAAAGTTCGAGCATATATATAAGGTTCCATGTTGAAGGAAAAAAATTCCGACTAATTGCAAATGAAACTTTCAATAGAACTTAGGTTTCAGGGGCAATCGATTCACATGAGGTTTAGTCATTGAAAATAAAAGTTTTCCCCAACTTTTCTGGGTTTGACCAAAAAATCTGGTTTTTCCCTGACTTTCAGAGATGATTTAAAATTCCCTGACAATTCCAGGTTGCGTGAGAACCCTGCATGTAATCCACACATAGAAAATGTGAGTAAACTGGGTCGAAATCCCGACAAATTAATAAATTCTTCACGGAGAATAATCACCAAAACATAGGAGGGTAGATGATGATAGAGAGAGTTGAGGATTATGACTGTTGTGAATGATCATGGTAATCAACATGTGATAGAATATCTTCATGGTATCGCTCACAATGTGTCACTGTAAATATGCCATTTGAACGTATACAGAATGTGTGCTTTTTCTTTTAATAAAATTAATTTCTTAAATTTGCAATATGTATTTAATTAAGAGTGGTATTTTATTAAAATGTTTAATTAATATTCAGAATTATTGATTTGTCGGGAATATATTCAGATCCCAAGTAAACTGTATTTAAAATATTGATTTCTATATTGTTAATGCTACTATAAGAGGTTTACTATACTCCATGAAATTGCTTAGTTTGAGAACTACCCTAGAAGGGTTCTGAAATAATTTTCTGCTCTCAGGGAAATCGTGCATAAATGTTGTGTCTACAACTCACAATACGTTAGCATGATCAGCAACTTTTCAATTACAATTTTCTTATTAAACTCGCAACGACCTCTAGTGAAGGAAGAAATCTTAAAATGGAAAGTAGGACCCACCATTGTGAAAGAAAACTGTGTCCAAAATTTAGTTTTGAAAAACTAACACTCATATGACATGTAACTGTTGAATAATAGTTTCTGAACTAATTAAACTTCCATGGCTCTGATAAGTAATTGAAAACGAAACAACCAGCTTCCATGCTTCTTCATGAGAACATTGCTGGCACATATACTGTTCCTACAACCTGTACATTCGTGAAATCCTTGTGTCACACAAAAGAACTACTCATTACAAGCAATTTTAAAACCAATACTCATGCCCCCTTCAATTAAACATGAACTATAAAGCTACACATTATTACTTTAACTTCAGATTATTGAACATTTACTATTTTTGTACACCAGCTTCTATTATAATTATATTTCGTCTCTACCCATTACTACCTGGTCAAATATGCAACTAATCATTATATAACATCTTACCTATAATTTATTCCACACTCTTATATTTTATGTACATATTTCAAAAAGAATATTGGGATATAAACATTAGTAACCTATCTTAAACTTTACACCTAAAATATATATTTCTATTTTTAGTTAGACATTGTAGCTTAACTCTGTTTCAGACCCTTCATAGGGAGTGATAAAGGAGAACTTCCATACAGGCAATTAATTGCTTTTAACCTATAAATCATAAAACACATTATCTATAGTTTTAATTATTTAATTCAAACTTTTTATATATTGAATGAAAAGCAAGGCTGTAAAAAGTAAAGTTTTAATTATTTTACTAAATATTTACTTTAAGGAATGTAATAGTGTTTTGATTTCTTGTATTTTAAAAAAAAAATTACTTGCAAGAAAGCGCCTTTTATCATATATCACTTGTTAAACTGTATAAATTGTACAAAACTAGTCATCTAGTAAAAAAATTCAAGCAATAAAGATGAAATATCAATTGTGCTGGAAATGTAAGAAAAAGTTAGCTATGCAGTTCTAGTATTGTTATGAAAAGCAATGCCTTTAGAAATTCTGTGAAATACATTGCTCTTTGGTGAAATTTCCCCACCTAGAACTGCTAGGTGGGGCAGTTTCAAAGTCCAGGAGTGTATATTTTTGTTGAAAAGGTTGATACGTAACCTAGCATATATAAATAACCAATGTATGAACATCAATTATGTGGTTTCTTGGTGTTGAAATGTTCTGTTGCATCACATGTTGTTTTACACTCCATTCAATTTGTAGTCAAGGTGTAAATGAATGTTTTGTGAATTGTAAATACTGAGCTGTATATAATAGCCTGTATGTATACAATTGTGTTTTAAAAAAATACATTGTTTATAAACCTTGGCTGTGTCTGATTCATTTCAAAATATATGCAATAAAGCAATAGCAACCAGATGTCTTTTAAAAGTTTTATTTGGAATTTGTGGAAAAAATTACACATTACTAAAATTTCCAACGATATCTATGACATGTAGCAGGCGAATTGCCAAAAATATCATGAAAAAAAAAAAGAAAAAACACCAGTGCCTCTATAATAAAATCATAATATTAGTAGCAAATGTGTGCAAATACATTGAGGCACAAAAATCAAGCATCTGTTTAGAAAACACAATATCAACGAAGTGAACAACGGCCTGATAAAATATGTGCTAATTGGATGATCCTAATTAGATTTACGTCGCAGTCTCTGATTGGTTGCAAATTGCGGGCTTTGAGCATTTGTTGGTAGCTTATTCGACGGCTTGATGCGCATTGGTTTCTGATTGGGTGCAGGTTGAGCTTTGTGAACCAATTGCTTTCGAAATTGACGGAGCTGTTCTTTCTCCTTCTGCTCTTGCTCTTCCATGTAACGCTGAGCAACCATTTCTCTTTCTAAATTGACGGATATCCGCTCTTCCTTCAGCTGCTCCCTGGCCTGGGCCCGATGTTCGGTGTTAAGGTTTATCTCAAAACATTCTAAAAAGAATTCCATTAATTCAAATAACTGTCACATTTCGCAAAAAACATACTACATATTTATTAATTCATTTCAATTGACATTGAAGACGTTTTTACAGCGGTAATCGCTCAAACTGTCACAAAATTTTGGCACTTTTTTTTCTTTTGCGTTACACTGTATATAAGGAGGATAGCTGTTGCGTTAACCATATATATACAGGGGTGATTTTAAATCCAAACCAGATTCCCTGAAATGTTACATAATAAGTTTGGTAAAGAACTGATTTCCAAGGGAATATAAAAAATCGTACAAAACAAAACGAAATTTTGTAATTTTTAAAAAGAAATCCCGGAAGAGGCAAGTTGAAATTCCCAGAAATTCTGGAACAAAATTACCCCTGTACATAATAGAAGTATGGATACCACTAGTGTGCTTTAAAAACTGGTACACTAAGAGTACAAACAAAATCCAACTATCTAATCACGTTTTTAAAAACTTCAAAAGACGGATTTCCGTCTTCAGGACGGAAAAGTGGTACCCTAGCAGGATTCCCATTCATATTGGAAGAAGAAAAATCCCTATTTTCCTAAAGTTTTCCCTGTGACTAATAATAAACAAAAGTTCAAACCGAATTTCGGTTTTGGGGAAAATAGCTTCACTTTTGCATGAAATTTAGTTATTTAGAACGTAGGAATGTCCCTCCCTCCCCACCCCCCTCGACTTTCGCAGGTTTAACCAAGAAATTCATTTTCCTCACTTTCAGAAACTATTTCAAATTTCCAGATAATTCCAGGTGCATAGAAATACTGTAATAGTGATGATGAAATAATAAAACGTCAATTATTTACTATTCTAGAATGGAAACACCATGTTTTGTAAGTTTGTTTTTCTAAAATGCATAATCTTACGTTTGTACTTATTTTGCGGAATCAGGTGGGGGGAAACACCATTTTCAACATAATTTTTTTTCAATTCCATTTCATTAATCCTAATACCATGCATTCAGAATGAAAATACGACCTCACATAAAAAAAATTACACCACAGTTACCATGTACGGTTTGTTTATAGTAGTGTTACTGGGTATGAACAAATGGAATTAATGTAAGATATTATTACCCTTCACAGGGATAACACAATTGCCAAATAATGGTCAACACAGAAAAGCCTCCGGGGCGAGATTTTTATGAGTTCTTCGTGGGGGAATTTATTGTATAAATGGAATTAATTTTAACGTGCATGTTTCTCAGATTGTACTAGACCTCACGTAACTTAAAAAAGTTGGAAAGGATAAAGAACTGCACTTGAACCAGTGACCTTTGAATTTTAGATCCAAGGCCAACTCAAAGTATGTACGGACTTTTCTTTCCTTCCTAATTTTTACGAGTGGAAAGACCTTGCATGGTGCAGGAAGCATGTGTAATACAGGAATGGCTGGTCAAAATGATTCAGGAATACCCACAAGAACAATTGAATAAATAGAACTACAGGTTTGGACATATTTTGATCATTATCAGGGCAATTCATGACAATCTCCTCTTATCGCAAAATGACATTTTTTTTTTTACATTTAAGTAAATCATTTATTGATTATACAATTTTATGATCGTTTAGAGAAATTTACCGATAGGTGGCTTTTGACATTTTTGAGGAATGAAAGGCTCTTTCTTCAAAACCGTTGCTGGTTTGGCTTTGAATTGTGTCTTCATGATTGAGGTATCAGTGGACTAAAAAGGAAAGGGAAAAAAAAAATTAAAAGAATCTGATTGCGACTTTTTTAATTACAATAATTTAAAATACATTACATACCTCATTGCGTTGAACAGAATATCTTGATGATGATGCTAAATTGAAGGGCTGAGGAATAGTTGGCATCTTTTTTTCAACTTGGCGCATGGGTCTTGGTATCGTAAGTGTCGAAGGAATTTCTTTAGCATGGAACTCATACCTCTACAAATAAAAATATACAATTACATATTGATTATTGCAAAATGTTCTGCCCCCTACCCACTTGAAAATAAAAATTACCTTATTTTCCTTTTCAATTTCATCTTCTATCTTCTTTTGTTTTTTAGCTAATCTTTCGGTATCTTTCTCATCAAAACTGAAAGGCTGAATCATGGTTGTCCTTCGTGTGGGTCGAACAAATTGGGGAGATTTGGGAATAGGTGCTGGTCTTGCTTTAAAGCGGAAAACACCAGCCGAGGATGTGTCCTAAAATTGCATATAAGATTTTGTTTAAAAAACCGACAAACACGATGAAAACGAAACATGACTCTTTTATAAAACATATTTGAATTCTATTCTAACCATATTATACTGCACTTGCTATGAAATAGAACTCTTATGAACTTTATATTGTGAAATCTCTTTCTAAAATATATACAAGGTGGCCAGAAAAACCAGCTTTCAAAATCCAGACTTTTTCATACCTTATTAATAGAAACATTTTTAAAATTCTGAGTTTTCCAGACCGTACTACAATACAATGAGGCCATACATATAAAACTTTGAAAATCTGGGTGTCAAATTCATTAGCAATAAAAAATCCCCCTTGGAAAACTAACAAAAATCTTGAACCGGCAGCTTTGTGTGTGTTGACCATTATTTGGCAATTGTGTTATCCCTGAGAAGGGTAATAATATCTTACATAAAAACTAAGACACAGTCTATATTTCTAATGCACATAATTTAAGCAACTTACATCTGGACCACAGGAAGAAATATGCTGCGAATACGAAAATAACTGAAGATCGCAAGAAGTCAAGAGTATTGTCGCTATATCGGTTCTCTACTTAAAGTTCTTGGGGTTTTTCAGACTACCTGACTTTTCCTTGGTCCACTGGCCACCTCATTACACAGGGTGTCTACCCAAATTCTGTTTCAAACTTCCCTGACTTTTCCAGACCAAATCTTAATCGATTTCCAGTCGCTAATTACAGTAAACAACACACAACGCATTAAAATTTGCGTAATAAAAATAAGTTTCTAAGACCATAAAATCCACTAACACAAACTCCAAAGTCATTTATAACTCAATTACAGTGAATTTACAAATTCAAAAGCTGTATTAAAAAGCATTTCTTTACACTAAAAACTTGCATTAATTAAATATTTATAACACTTTCATCCAGCCCTTTTTGAGTTCATTATAAAAGCATTTAACTATATAATTGCAAAGCTGATGCTTCATCTTCCATTCCATTTAAAGTGTGTATGACTATATATAAGGAAAAGGAGATTCGCAGAATCAAAATCTCTTACAGATTAGAAAATTTAACTAAAAACACTTATTTTTTCAAGTTTTAGTTATACATTTGGCACATTTTCTCCTGAGAAATATATAGGCTTAATAATTTTATATAAATTATATTAGTTTTGGTGCAAAAGGGCAATTTTTGGAAGAAGTTTAGTCATGTGTATAAGATTTTCAAAACTTGCCGTATGCAATGCAGTAAGAACAGCACATCGTAGAAAATTATTTTAATAAGCTACTTATTATAACAATAAATTTCAAATTTTGCTGACTTAGGTCTTTGTATTTCAAATTTCCCTGACTTTTCCAGTCAGAAAAATCTTCCCTGACTTTTAAAGGTTTCCAGACCCGTAGACACTGGTTATATAACATATAACTCGCTTTTGTTTTATGGTGTAAGAACAAAAGATCACGCTGCAAAAGAATTGAGTTTTCGGTACTTTTTGCTTAAAAAATGAAACTCAGAAATATGGATCAATACATACATATATTAAACAAAAGAGGGAGGGGACACATGCCCCCCAGCACTAGCAAGAACCAAACCTAAAATTATCAGGGAATCTGAAATTGTCCTTAAATGTTAGGAAAAACCAAGATTCTTTACTCAAACCTGGAAAAGCCAAAGGAACCTTCATAACTTCTGATTTCAATAGCTAATGCTACCACGAAAGCGAAATTTAATTTTCCTTACAACCGAAGTTCAAATGAAAGATGCTTGCAATTGGTCGGGGAACGTTTTTCTTCAGTGTGAATCCTGAGATGACCAAAGAAGAGGAACCCCTTAAGAAATAAAAGGTGGTGCGGAGGAATGATTCAAACATGGTTATGTTTGAATCATACTAGATTATGTTTTAGAGCGAAAAATCATGCCACATGTTCAACCTGGATTTGTGGGGATATGGCATGTTTTCTCTTGCTCTGTAGAACAGCGGTCGCCAACCTTTCGGACCACTAAATTCATAATTTTAAATCCCGCGGACCACATTTCGTGAATTTAGTGCAATATAAAGGCGAAAATTGTCATTCAGAATATGAGAATTTCTTAGAATATTATTTTTGTTTTATTATTAATAAAATATTAAAAAATGCAACTGATGTAGATTTTTCTGACCGGGGTTAATATGACGTTAACCTAGAACACTATGGTTCTGGTATGATCCTTATAAGCAGAGTTTTGGAAACTTAATCCCATTTGAATGACCCTCCCTTTGGTCAACCTACATATGTATATATATATAAAAATAGCCATGTATAGCTATGCTCAGCGGTCAATGCATTGGGATGGCAATCCAAAGACCTCCGGTTTACACTTAGACCAAATATGTGACGCCTTTTTTTTTCTTTCTATACCTAAAACATGAGTCCTAGTATGAACCATAAAAAAAGTAGGTGTAAACTTAACCCTCTGACTGCTTATCCCGCGATTTCCACGGGCAACATGAAAGTAACAAAATTTGCTCATCCTGCAATTTTCCCATCTTTCATCATCTTCGGTTCAGCGTTGGAAATAAGCAGTATCGCATGGCAGCTTGCAATTTAAAATGTATACAAGATGATATATTTTCACAAATTGCGTCGAAAATTTTGCGATGGAAAAAAACAAAAACAAAAAACCTATTTTATAATGCAAACATTGAAACCTTGGTATTAAATTCCTTCCCATCCATTGTTATCCACACTGCGTATGCTGTTTACTTTTTGTCTGCATTCCGAGCTTTCGTTCATTCTGCCCGTCCTTCCGCTTTCACACCATGTGACCTTCCTCGGCATCTTTTCGTTCCAGAGGATTGGAAACCTGTCTTTCTGCAGTCATGTGTCCAGGGCTCAAAATTAGCAGTCATTAGTTGCATTTTGCATATATAAATTTAGTTTTGATGGCCAAGATTTTAGACGTCATAATTTTTGCCGCCTAACCTTTTCAATTTTTAATGTTTATGTGATGGAAATTTCGATTGTTCAATCCTTTATTTTTCCTTCTGTAAAAGTTAAGTTATAAGAGTTTGTAACTGAAGTCATTGTTCAGCACTTTCTGAACATGCATTAAATATTAATTTTCTCTCTTACCTTTTTGGTTTTCTTGTAGAAAATGTAATTTTGAAAATGTCGTAAAACTGCTGCTCAAAATGAAATACTTATTTCCAACGCTGCTTCGGTTACAAAAATGTGCTACATATTTTAACTCTCAAATACATGTAGATTTGAAATATGTAATAAAAAAATATGCAATTTTTGAAGCGATTTTGATAAAAAAAATTGAGCAGTCAGAGGGTTAATTGTATGTGGCAGACAGATGTGTTACCTTATAGAATGTACTATCTCTCATAAATAAGTAACGCAGAACCAAATGGGCTTATTTAATAGAGGATCTTACTTAATAGACAGATAAATAGCTTGGTAGAGCCTAATAGAGCTCTTACTTAATAGACAGATCAATAGCTTGGTAGAGCCTAATAGAGCTCTTACTTAATAGACAAGTTCAGCTGGATTAAAATATACTGAGTACACTTACCTGCTACAATTAATAAAATCATTTCAATTAGTATAAAATCTGATTATGCATAATCATATTATATACCGTATTGATTATGCCTAATTATAAAATAGCTCAAAAAAGGAAACTGATTCTGAGAAACAGAAAGAAAAACTCAACTGTTATGCACAAACAATAGAGTAAGTGTTAAAAGGGAGAAACAACTGACCACAACACAAAAGGACTTCCATTTTTCCTCTCGAGTCTTAAGTGCAAACATGGGTGACTTAGGTTCAGTCAATGGCGCTTGCTGCACCTCCTTAAGTTTCTAAAATTAATAGAATCGATTAGTAAAATAACATGAAGGTAACATAAAAATTCACAGTTACCTATTAAGGGATGACCATAACATTAAGAACGAAACTATATGTCATTTAGAGAAAAAATGCTCTTTAACAGCAAATTTAAGTTTCATGCATTTTATTTCTTTGTTACGTAAAAGATTGTAACACATGATTAAAAAGTTAAATTTTTAAATCATTCATAAAACCTGTTACGATAAGATTGTTCTATTGTAACAGAATTTCGTATTTGCACGATACTTTTAAAAAACACATTGACAGGAATTCATCTATTATAATGGTATTTGCAGGGATCACACTTGCCTAACAAGATTCGTGTTGCGGAAAATCAATTTTTAGAGCAGAAAAATTTACTTCCAAAGAGAATACTACACTAGTAATTATTGAATTATTTACCTTGTTTTGATTTCAACGATGATCTTTTCAATGCATTTGAAAAAAAAAAAAAGTTAAATGCGAACTTCCAAGGAAAATCAAAACGAACACATATTAAAGATTTCTTTTCGAAGCAGTAATTAAGCACATACTTGTGTTTTATGTTTATTAAAATTAACATGTATTCTTCAGAATGCTGGTAAGCATTTTTATTGTTCTCCTTTTCGATAATTTCTTATTTCAGTTCCAATTAGTAGCACACTCAAGATTTTTGCTTGGAGTGGGGACACACATAATTTTTGTAATGTAACGGTTGCTACTTCCAACATATTTTAAATGTAAACCGCAATTAATTAATTAACCGCAAGGACTCATCACCCTCCCAGTGAGTGTGTCACAGGTGCCCGTAAATATCTTCCCTTGATTTAATGGTTATTTTCACTAGTACCGTGAAATTTGTTACATTGAGATTAGACTATGTGTATATATAAACTTATTTCAGGAAAAGTTAATCTTCATAGAAATGACAAGACTTTTATATAGCAGGGAAAGCATTTTTTTTTTTTTTTCAAAAGGAAACAGCGGGTTAATTAATATAGCATAAAAACAACTGTTTTGAAAGCTTACGCCAGTGCTGAAATAATCGATGTATGGATTCTCCCACTAAAACTCTGTATTGCTTTGATAAAAACAATTATTTTTTTCTTCTCAAGTAAATAACACATTTACGTATTTTAAAAATTAGACAATGTATGGTAAATTTTTTCTTTATTCACAAAAACCAAGTTACAAGCCATATGACTTGAATTTCATATTTGCTCATTCTATTAATTCATGTTGTGGGGAAAACGGCTGCAATAAACGAAACTAAAGCACACTATAAAAAAAATGTTACGGATTGGGAGAGCAAAATTGAGGACTTTTGCAGATTTTGGGCAAAGAATTCATAAGAACTGAAAATAGTTTTCCCCCTCAAAAAAAACTAAGCACAGTACATATGTTCATATAGATTAAGGGTGTGATTAACCGCAGGAGGAGGATTGAAAATTGGAGTTATGAAAAAAAAAAGGTTAGATGCAAAAATAAGAATTTGGCGTACAAAAATTAGTTTTGGCATGGATACAAAAATTTAGTTTGGTGCAAAATAGAACAGCTTAACTGTTTCGTAGCAGAAATTTTAAATTGGTGAACTTTGACACAAGACCGCAATCCTCAGATTTGACCACATACAGTTTCACGGACTATCCTTTAGCTTAGAATATACTTAAGTATTGGAGAATTTTATAACTGGATATCAATAAATAAATGAAAATTATATTACCACCGGTCCTTTCAAAATGCCTTTTGGGATCTTCTGTGCATGGAACTCATATTTAGGCTCCTCTGACTGTTTTTCATTATATCGCCTCGTTATCATGCGCTTTTCAGTTTCCAGTTGGAGAGGTTCAGGCTTCGTTGATGCTTTTTTCTCCACCTTCAGAACAAAAGGATGATTCACCAAATCGGGATTAAAGGGCTTAGCATGGAACTGGTACCTGTTAGAAGTGAATGAAGTTTAAACATTACACGCCGCTCAATTTGTACTAAAAAATTAAATAAAGTTTACTGATTCCAGGTCACTCACTCCTTGATTTGTTTCGCTTGCAATTCCATCTTCTGCTCATGACTTAAAACGGTGACTGCTCGTTTCCTTTCAATGGCCCGAAGCTTGGGTGCATAAGGTCTCACACGAGCAGGGGAATACCGTTTCCTAGTGGGCTCGAAAACTACAAAATGATTGACAATAAATAAGACAGAAACCAATGTAAAGATAATGCACATTTCTATCAAATCTAAAATCATATCTCAATCAGGGCTCCCGCTTACATTGGAGAAAAATATTCCCTGACTTTTCCCCCCAGACCTTTTCGGTAAAATTTCCAGATTTCTCCAGCAAAATTCCCTGACCAATCACAAAACATTCAGCTAAATCTTGGGGAGAATGGCTTCATGTTTGTGGGATTTACCTATTCAAAATCAGTTTTCCCCCCGACTTTTCCAGGTTTGACCAAAAAATCTCAATTTTCCCCAGACCTTTAAGGATGATTTCCAATTCCCTGATAACTCCAGGTTCTGTGAGAACCTTGTAAAATTTCCTAAGAAATCCAAAGCACCTAGAGGAAAACTCCACGAGCCTCTTCTGCTCGTGGGAGTATATAATATGACAGCTTAACATAGTTTATGGAACACCCATATTTATTTGAATTCAAGCTGAACAAGTGAAAGTTCATGGATATAACAAATGAAAAGTGTTCTCTCTACTTCAAAGTATGTATGTACAATGTCCCTGAAATTAAAACATGCGGTAGTCCGTCTCATCATCTGTACCAAAATCATTTAACGATCACGATCCTTTACTCAACCTAGTACCTACTCATCTTTTGCAACGTTATTATGCGCAACCGTTCATACATTCTGTGTGACATACCTTTGTCCCAACCAGTCTAGGTAATTGGACTGCATTTAATATTAACTTTCTCAAGATCAATGCTCATGCAAAACATAAAAAACAGAACACCACGAAGATTCCAGTGTTTATCAACAGCAAAACCTATCAGTATTTTTTTTAAACTACAATTAAACCAAATAACTAGTTTCCAAACCTGTATGACGGGGAACTGTTCGGAAACGGGTTGGTGTCTTGAAATGGGCAGCAACTCTCTCGGCTAGCGGCTTGTAATCTTCATCACCGTCTTCCTCACGAGGCCGTTTGCGAGACTTGTCAAAACTGAATGGGCTTAACTTGGTCAGCTTAGGGGTCTATAAAGCATATAGAATTAAGCTCACAAAAACTAATTACCTACACATAATCTTATCATTATACAAAGCACTGCCTTAAAAAAAAAAAAAAATTGCTTCAGATATTCGTTATAAAAAATAATCATATATATATATAATTTTTGTTTATGATTATTTCTATTATTCTAGGATAATGATAATCGATTCTACACATAAAAGGCATCAAACCCAAGTTAAATTTGCTTGTGGTTAATAGTGTAATGGCAACTAAGGACAGGTCGCATCGGGTCCTGCAGTTTTTCAACAAGCCCTTTCTCACCTATGGACACGAAACCACAGACAATGGTTGGCATTTAAAAAAAAAAAGTCATATGCTCTAGAGTGGTTTTTCTCGACTGCTGGGCTACAGCCTGGTACCTGGCATCAATTACACCGGGCCATGATAAATTCTCCTTGAATTTGCCATTTTAGTTTTCTAAACAATTTTCATGAACGATTATTTTATCGAGGAAATATTCTGAGGAGAATAATGAGCTTGACTGTGTAAAATAGCCCAGACCCCAAAAGCCTAAATAACATATACAGTAGAACCTCCATATAATGAAATGGACGGTTCCATAAAAAAAAATTCGTTATATAGAAAATTCGCTATGTGGAAACGATGTATTCATGAACCAGGGCAGTGCAATATGATACCGCAATTAAAATCCTATTTTTCAGTTAACGACTGTTTCTCATAAATAACATTCAACCATTTAAAAATAGATGTTTTTAAGTGTGAAATATACATGCGTATAAAAAAAAAAATAGTTGAACAATTCTTTCCTTAAAATGAAAATGTATTTAATGCTTCTTTCATACATGTTCATGCTTTTGTGCAAAAAAATTCTAATATCATAACAAATTCTAATATTCATAACAAATGGCGATGTTGATTCATCATAGAAGTGTTTGTACTTATTAAGGTATGTTTTGTTTGTCACTTATCTCCAAATCCTATTATATTCCACGATATTAGTGAACCTGATATTGTTATCCAAGTCGTTAAACATTTTTATATGTAATGACCATGGGGATTTACCAAAACTTCGCTATACGGAGGTTCTACTATTTTTGTAGTAACTGCCAGTGACCGTGCTATATATTTTTTAAATAGAGAAATATTGATGAATGATCGAGAATTTACAGACGTCAAAAAATCTTTTAGCATTCAAGAAAGGGTATTATGCTTATCAAGACCATAGCCAGGACTTAGTTTAGGGTGGGGGGGTTCAAAATTTCTTGCAGCATGTATTGATACAATCACAGCATTCAAGACTATAACGAAGTCTCATTAAAAATTTAGTTGGGGGGGGGGAACAGGCCCTTAAGGCCCCCCCCTCTGGATATGGGTATTATGCTCATTGAGGCTATTCATAAAAAGTGCCTACGAGCCGGTTATGATAATGTAATGTGCATTCTCTGTTCTTAATACTAAACGAAAACGATCGGTGTTGCAAAATGCCAGTGATCAATCAGCAAGGAAGTGTAACAGCAAAGTTCATATTAATAGAAGGAGTGCAATAATGTCATTTATGGTTATGCCATAATTATTCATACTTATGATAATTCAGCGTATGAACTTTACAAAAAAATAAATAAATAAATAAAATGTAAAGGTATTCACAAGTCCATTTGTTGGGATTGGGCCCCCATCTTATAAAAAAGGAATTTACCGGATCACGGCTTCATAAAAGCTAAGTACTACTTTAGGGAATTATTGGAATCAAACTTGGGTTAACGACACGATGGACAAAGATAGCACATGAAACAGTTTATGAACCAAGCATTTTCAGAATGAGGGGGGGGAGAAATTATGTGCTTTGTTTATACTAATTTTAAAATGGGATTCCTTTATTGAAGAGGGCATGTAACTTGTCGTGAACAAAATAAGAACTCTTGAGGGATAAAAAGACAGGTCTTCAAAGTCTGAGTTCGTTTGGTATTTTATAACACATAGCAGAAGCAGATCCAGAGAGGGATTTTGGGGGGATGTAAAATACAATAGAGCGACTTATAACAAGCCCTCATTTAATAAGTTTCTAGATATAGCAAGGAAAATACGGATTTTGTTGGGTAAAATGACTAAGCGCAATACAATTTAATTGTTTTTAATCAACAAGTCTTTTTTAAACCCCAGATTTAACGAGCAATTAAAAAAATAAGAAATCAATTTTTTATAAAAATTATAATTTGTGCTCCTTATAACTAATTCTCTAATTCACCTCCATAGATCTGCCACTGCACATGGAAAGCTAAAGTCATGTTGCACTAGGATCAATAGTTTTCCTAGAATTCAAACTTGTCGCCTCGAAACCAAGTGCAAAGGCAATGGGGCAGCACATGTTCTAGTACCGCCACATGATAAACAACATTTACGCCTGAACATACAGTTTGTATTTCTTTTAAAAAAATTATTTTAAAGAAAAAAGAATTAATCAAACTATTACAGTCTAAAAAAAGCTTCCAGGTGAACATCCTTATTTATCACAAAAGTTAATATTTCTTAGTACCTTAGCCTTTCCTCTTGGTGTGTTGTGTCTCAACGTAGATGCAAAGTCTATTTCCTTCTGAGAAGTTGCAGTCAAATCCTGCTTTGGGCATCTTTCGTTCGTCTTAAAAGTGAACGGCTGGAAAACAGTATTTCGACGAAGTGCAACACGGCTGCTGCGAGGCTGCTTTCCTTTCTTGGTTTCTCTGCTTGCCTGCGGTGCTGCTTTAATGCCCTTAAATTTTCTAAAATTAAAAAGTTCTGCATGTAGTGGGGAATTCTCTATTGGCAAAGTGATTATAAGATCTGTGTTTTATGATGCAAGGACATCAAAGGCTATGTTCCTTCAGGACATAGTCTTTCAATGAACATAAACTATAAACCCCTGACTACAATGAGCAGAAAAAATAAAAACAAGCACCCTTTTTAGAATATCAATTTCTTATTAACGATATGATAAAGAAACCAATCCCCTATGTTATCACAAGACACAGTTTTTCCTCCCATTAGAGAAAAAAGGGAAGCTACGCAATGGATAGTTTTTTTTTTGGGGGGGCATTTTCTTGCCAATTATAATAGCAATAGTAGGTTCTGTACAAGCTTAATAAACAAATGTTCCCAGATTGCTATCCTTACCATATTTTTATTAGTCAACCGTTCAAAGTTAAACAAGTCTTAACTTCTAAGACGTCAGTGTTGGACAGAACTACTACTGGGAGCCAAGATCTTAAATGAAGGTAGATATTCAGGAAAAGGTCCATCCATAGTGTACAAAGGACTAAACGTACACAACACAGAGAAATTAACGTTTTTTCTCTTGAGACATTTTTTTATACAATTAAGTCTCAATTCACAGTTGCTATCTGGCCCAAGTGGCAACGGATTTTGCATCATGTGGTACTAGCTCATTAAAATTCATTCAAACTTAATAATGGTATACTTACTTGTGGTTCGGATATTTCACTTCGAAGACATTTTCTTTGGAATCTTCGGGTGAACCCGCAAAGCCCCATGACGATTGTCGCAAAGTGGGAGTTCGTGGAATCTCACTCAGATCAAGTTTAGAATCTGTAATGATGTAAGAGGACCTCCGATCTGCTTCTGCAGAAACTTTATTAACAGGAAATAGCAAGGTGTTTTCTTCCTTATCAGAAATATCTCCATGATTAATTGCGGGAGCCGTGATTGTGTAGGAGCTCCTCCTATTCTTTGGTACCATCCCTTCGTACGATCCTCGGCAACCTCCAAGCGATTTTTTCGCTGTCGATGTCATAACAATAGAACGATTCCTAAGACAACGGACATCTTGCCCAAGATTATTCAGTGAGTCATGAATATACTCGTCGGCATCGAGGTACTCATCACTCTCAGAATCATCTTGCACATGTACCATTACTCTTGAGAGCCGGCTCGGAGTTTGGCGAAGATTGTAATCGTGCATAGGCATTGATTTCGCCTTCTTCTTGGGACTTCGAACCTTGTTCTGTGGACAGCTTCTAAAATCATATAACACTGCATAAATCCATCAACACAAAAACAAATGACATGTCAGTAAGTCACTAAAACCAGTGCTCTTTTGAAAATAATGATTTTAAGAGGGGCACGCCCCTCCTTTCTTTTAGAACAGTAGTGGCCAATTCATGTAGCATGACCCATGTATATAACATTTATTTAAATGTGTTTTTAACATTCATTTCCGAAAACTAATTAAAAAAATAAAAAATCTAGCCCCCATTCCTAACTTTTATGAGTTTAGCGGTTTTTGATAAATTTTAATTGCCCACTACTGTTTTAGAACTATTAGAATTCATGACGCTTGAAGGATGACTATATATGTACATTTTTCATGGATGTTAGAACTCCCCCCCCCCTCATTATACATAACTAGTAACGTTAGTTTGAAACTCACTAAGTAGGTTAACGAATTTATATTGCCCTCCCCCTAGTGACTTTCATAAATCCAAATTAACTAAAATAATGGTTCTTAATGAGTTTTTTTTTTTACAAATGTATAAAGTGAGTGCTCTGTAAGCTACAAAACTTTTCCATGGGGGAGAAAATAAGCAGCGAAATTTGGTTGAACACTTTTGATTTACCTTAAGTAGCATGGTTTTATGAATATGGGCCTTATACAATAGCATGCTTTTCTGAAAGCAAGCAGGGTCCTCATTCACTTGAAGAATAAAATTTCCTGACTTTTCCAGGACTTCCCCTGATTTCACCGAAAATTTTCCCCTGACCAATCACAAATAATTTTCAACTAAATTTCAGCTGAGGGCGAAATGGCTTCACGTATGTAGAACTAGCAATTCAAAACAGAAATTAAGGAGGGTTCCCACCTGACTTTTCCAAGTTTGATTTAAAAATCTCATTTTTCCCTGACCTTTAGAGACGATTTTAAATTTCTTGACAATTTCAGGTCGTGCAGAATTCCTACCAAAGTGTTCAAGGTTCTCATCCAGATTGGAGAAAAAAAATTCAAATCTTCCAGCAAGATTCCATAGCCCATTGTAGGGACTTAGTTATGCAAATCCGGTTAGGGGAAAACAGCTTCCAATAGCAGATTTAGCTATTAATATTCATGGAAAGATGAGGCGAGGAGAGAAGCAAATGATGGGTTTTACGCAAAACTAAAAACGTACAATTTCGTCGGTCCAACTCCTCAAATTCAATAAAAGATCATGGAGTATGTTGGGGTGGGAAGGGGCTGATCACCTTACATACATTACAAGATAAAATAACGTTTTTATGAATGCATATATTTTATTTGACAAAGAAATTTGCATTCTCATGTTCAGTAAGGGAGTGTAAGGCTGTTTCACAGAATTTTTTAGAAGTTAAAACTGAGACAAAAATAGATGCGCTTCCGTGGGGAGAGGAGGGCAGATGGACGGAATTCTACAGATTAGGGTTACAATTTCAAAAACTAGAAAGAATCCACTGGCATCTTTCAAAATCTTGTGCCCTAGGTCAGTATCAGATTAAAGTTTTTATGGACCTAAGGATGGAAAGATAAAATGGGCTCTTAAAAAGTTCAGTCAATATGATGGTAATAATACCTTAACATTTATTAACTCTCCGCAGGGATAACACAATTGCCAAATATGGTCAACACAAGAAAGCCTCCGGGGCGAGAATTTTGTGAGTTTTCGTGGGGGAATTTATTATACAATAATTTTTGCCACCCACGTATTGATTAGCTCAAACTAGAGCTTTATTTGTTTTGGAGAAAAGAGACTTTCCCATCCTGGATTGAGACAGGGTCCTTCGTTTAGCCTGGAGTGTCTTGAACTGTGAAGGTATTATTAATACCCTCGAAGGATAACACAGTGCCAAATATCTGGCAATTGTGTGGCAGATCTAAGACACTCGAATATGGAGGGATCTAGTTAATCAAGATGAGGGAAAGCTTTCTCCAAAAACAAATAAGCTCTAGTTTGAGCTAAAGTAGCATATGGGTAACGAAATTGTGTATAATGATTCCCCCACCAGCTCACAAAAATTATTTAGTAATCCTTGGAAACAATAATACAACATCTTTATGCTGTGTGAGAAAGAAGCGTTGTTTCTGTTCTCATCTATGATCCTGTTGCTCAGCGTAAACAGGATCCTGGTTCGAATCCAGGATGGGGAAAGCGTCTCTTTTTCTCCAAAACGAATAAAGCTCTAGTTTGAGCTATAATCTATACGTGGGTGGCAGAAATTATTGTATAGTTAATAAATGTTGTGTTTTCTTCAAAATTTACCATCTTCAATATTCAGATTTATCGATAATAAAAATTTCTGAATATTTGTAAATAAACAAGGTTAAAATAACACTGGGCCCCAAAGACCTACATATAAATCCAGCACTTGCCCATATATAAATCAGGTCTTCTGTCCTTCCCAAATATAACAAAAAAATAATGGAAAATGTAAGTGTGGGGGAGATAGTATTACTATGTACAGAAATGATTGACACAAATGCAATCACAGGGTGGAAAATATTTTATTCAGCAAAAATGAATATTACATTGGTTAGACATGCTCCCCATCTAAGTTTATGCATTTCTGCCATCTGACTGAGAGTTTCCAGATGGCTGTGGCAAACCAATCCTTAGGTGTGTTGGTGCACGATCTATGAACATTATTAGCCTGCAATTCGAAGTTACATTGCAGTCGTCCACTGATGAACTTGGGCAAACAATGGAACACAGTTCACCTTGATGGTACTTTATCTCCACACACTAACATTATACGACGATGGATATTGTCTCGTGAAACCTCCTCTTTCCACAAAAATCATGCTGTCCATCACTGTCTGTAATCATCGTTTTCATCTTTGCTGTCTATGTGTGCACTGATGGCAATTGGAAGAATAACCATTTCCCTTAATCGTTCACGAGCTGGTAGTGCCATTTGTGCATTCCACGTAGAGTATGATCCCTGATGTCTATTTCTTAGTATTTCCCTGTCGTGTGGAGTTTATTTACGACGTGATGCAATGTAACTGCGAATTGCGGGCTATTATCCATAGATGCAACAACAACGCACCCAGGGATTGTTCACCACAGCCATCCGAGCTCCCAGTCAAATGACATGATCTATACACTTTGACAGGGAGTATGTCTAATACTGTAATATTCATTTTTGTGAATAAATATTTTCTCACTTTATATGTCCACACTCTACGTTGAACCCCCCCACCTCCAAAAAAAATTAAAATTTATGGAAAATGTAGGGAGTGTTTACAATCAATTTTATGCTAAAACTAACAAATACAATTTCATTGATCCAGCTTCTGAAGTGCCACAGAAAATCGCAGAGGGGTTGGGGGTTATGACTACCATATGTACATTATGGTAAGATAAAATAGCTATGTTTTTATGAATTTATTTTATATGACAACAAAATTTTTTTATTCCCAATTTTTATTTTGCAGGATAGTGTGTGTGTCTGTGTGGGGGTGGGCTGCTTCACGAAAATTTTCAGAATTTCAAATTGAGACAAAAACGGGTTGCATTTTGAAACTGCAAACCACTTATCCTCCATGAAAAACATTGATCAAAAAATGCTGCAGTATTTAAAGGTGCTGAGCTTAGACAATGTTCTGGGACAAATTCAAAAGTTGAAGTTGGTAGTTTTGAAGATCTGTACACAAATGCCATCAGCACACTATTTTTTAGCAATTGTGGCCCAGGAAAATTAATCTGCATACGCACTACAAAAATTTTAAATACAGCCTTTTCTCCTGCCACTGAACTTGAATTGTCCAGCGATTATAGTGAGAAAGAAATTAAAGAGTTTTGTGCAGCATTTAACATTGGTGAGCAGGGAGCAATGGTGAAGTGAAGAAAATTTCACAATGTTATGGCACAGTATTTTAGACCATCAATAAATCTGAAACAGTTGTTGGCAAATTAAAAACTGATGGATTTAAAAGCTACAAATATATTCAAAACATTCTTCTCATATTGCTAACTATTCTAATTAGTAATGCCGAAGTAGAGAGGATCTCGAGCGGCGTTAAGAACATCTTAGACGACAAATCTGTGTGCATGAATAAAGAGGTTTTAGAATATAGACTGTTAGTGAAACATGCTAAAGTTTCAATTGAACAGTTTCATCCCATACCTGCAATTAATTTGTGGTGGTCAGGTTCAGTAAAAAGTAGGCGATCAAATTTTAATCGATAATTAAAGGTGTGAAAAATAAAATATGTCTTTGTCCTCTTAATCTTGAAGCATTTATGTACAAGTGTTATTGGCATTTTTCAAAATAAGTATAATTTCTATGTATCTGTAAAGCAAATTTAAACTGGCTATTATTTTTAGATAAGTATACAAATTCATCTTTCATTATATTAATAGACTGAAGGTAATAATTAAAACAAAATATGTAAAGATATAAAAGTTGAAAGACTAGTTGGTCAAGCGTATTTTTTATTTATAAAGTTATATTTAACATACAGCCAACTTATATAGGATTTTGTGGTCACGTGAAAGTGGCTACTATCTTAAATGATTTGTTTTCGCTTTCTTTTTGGTTTTACGGCTCAAAGACTACAGTGGTCATGCTGCGCCGGGACCTACTGTTTTCCGAGGAATCCGAACCTCTTAAGGCCTAGGGAACCAAACCCCGGACTACAGTGAGCAGTGCGATCTTTATGAGATCTCTGAGTAAGCGTTCTTTGCACCGCTGGGAGTCTATGTTAAATGAAGTGGTCACTAACCAAAGATCTGAGTTTTAAGCTTTATTCCGTAATAAGCCAGCTGATGCAAAATGTTCCGTAGGAGATGTATATATATATTATACATTTTCATATATAAATTCTATAAAATGTAAATTCCTTTTTTAATAGAAATGCAGAAAACATTTGCCGGACTGATTTATTTTTTAATTCTTTATATTTATAAAAGAGCCCCCCACTCATGATTATTCCGCATCGAACTTTTTAGCACATTCTGCTTTGGGGCTCTCGCTCTTTTTAAATAATTAAGAGTGACCAATACAAATTGCTATAAATAAAAAAACATAAAAAGAAAACCCCCATCACAACATATTCAAAACTGCTTACTTTGCTCTCATGTGCCGTTCAAAAAACATAGATTCACGACGAACTGCATGCAAGTCAAGATCGCCTGAAAGTATATAATAAAGAAATTAAACATTTTGCATAAAAAAGAGCAAATAGTTTTTCTCATCCTCCTCGCTTCACTGATCACTACACATAGATGAAATATACACGCTTACGATTCACTTGTGAAAATGGAGTGCGACTAATGCCTTTTCGAGGAGTTTTATTTGGTGATAGCTCATTTTCCCAATCAGTATCTAATAATAAAAATGTCAAAGATACAGCAATGTTTCAGACCACAGGTAACAAAAATAATTCCACAATACACATATCAATATTTTTATCATAAATGTGAAGAGGTACTTAAATAGTGAGCGAAACTGCACAGTTCGTCACCGCCTTCTCTCTCATAAAATTGGTTGGCAATGGAAGTAATTCGGTTTGTAAAGTAATACACCCTCGGTCTGATGTCATACTGAAACGTCAATTGGACCTGCTTTGTATTTTTGTAGACTGTTTTGTTGGTTACAACGAATTAAATTATGTCGGAACGATTAACCTTGGTTGTTTTTTTTGGATTTAGATTTGCGTTTAAAAGGTACGAGATGTGCTATTGAGTGGAGTGTAAAAGAAACATAATAAAGTCCACACAGATCACCATGACAACCAGACAAGTATTTCCTTCTTTCCCCCCCCCCCTTCATTGGTTTGGCAGTTTCGAATTATAGGCTTTTCTGATTTTTTTTTTGGTAGCGGGGATGACCCTCTATACAAGGTATACACTGATTTAGAAAAATTATAAAGCTCACGAAGCCTCATAACATTCCCAACATGGCGGCAGGTTACTTTACCCATTGCCAGCTGCTTTTGGCAACACTTGAAAAAATTCAGTAGGTGACAGACTATGCAGTTTTATCAAACAATAACAGTTTCTTTTATTTCAAAGAAAAATATACAATAAGATACAAAAAATATGTATACAATAAGATAAAAAAATAATATACACATACAACGGTCCTACACACGACCGTTGTGTTACGATTTGTTAAACTTTTTCACAGCCCCTCTCTCCATTTCCTTGCATGAAAGCTATCTATTAAACGGTTAGCATCACTTTTCAAACGAAAACGTTGAACGATACCAGCTGAACGTTAAAGTAAATATACACATTTACAACACTAAATTGACCGATCAAAACGGCTTTTAATACTACATTCATAAGTTTTCAAGATGGCTGACTTACCCAAACAGGAGTCCGAATTAGAGACTTCAGAAGCTGGCGAATAAAAACGAACAACCTGAGGTCCGTTTAAGTCCCATTTCCTCCGACCAGTTTCCATCTTCACTTAATATAAATAATGGCGGGTTTTTTTCCCCGCAAGACAATTAAAATTCTTGCCGCTAAATTAATTGGGCGCGTTCTCCCCTCCAAATAATTAAAAAACTCTTTCCCCGAAAGTTTGAACCCTAGACAATAAAGAAAATACTCCTAATGTCGACTTAAATTTTATACAAATTGTAACGACCAATCAGATTCAAGCAACGCCTACGGTTATGATCATACGCCTGTGATACGTCTTCTTCTTTCACGTTTTAGTTAAATAATAATAATTAATATTATTATCATAGTTCAACACAAAATATTATATATATGTACAAAATGTATAGATTTTATTTTGAATCTAGTGGAACCCATCTCTTGTTTTTATTCTCCCAGATCCGTAGTCAGGGCTGTGCTTTCTTGATTCCCTAAGTTAAAAAGATTATGATGTGCAATGGCACGGAACTCATCTAAATTTTAAAAATAGGTATTAAAATATTTTAAAAAAATGAATACTGATTCACAATCAGAAATGAATACATCAATTATGTTTATTAACATTTGTAGTATAAGTTCTTGTAAAAAAGCATCATCAATAGATGATAGCGCTACAAAGTGTGAAATCGGTAAACTGGAGGAACCTTTTTTAGAATTTTTTTAAAATTTAGTACTGATGGAGTTCGAATATATTTTGATTTCTTGTTAGCGAATGCTACTAGACAAATAAACGCTCTGTGGCTCGCCTATGAAACTGAGTTTTGCATCCTTCATTTTTAAAAATCAATGTCCGTTCCAGTGAGAGGTGTTCCACCAAAGCCTGTACCTAAACCAGGTAAAGTACTAAATAGATTAAAACCATCTAAACACATACTTTCGAATAGAGGACACCTTCATTTAACGGACACTTTCAATTCCCAATGCTTGTTATTATCTAACCCTTCCGAATAGTAGACAGACACCTCACACACACAGATACTGAAATTCCGAAGTGTCTGCTATCACGCGCTTACGAAGGGATGGTCGATGGGAGTTACAACCCTTCCCATTGCTATGAAATTTTGTATATATGTGAAGTTGTACCTCTGTACCCCCTGTTGCAAGCCTGTATCCCTACCCCTTATGAACTTTCTGCGTACGTCTATAGCTGCTATTTAGAAATACTGCTGTAAATGCAATGAAAACCGTTCATGACAGCCTTTGAGGACGGTGCATATTCGATCGTTATAGCTAGTTGTTATTGGTGATAGTCTTTTAGATCATGGTCCAATGAAATCACATTGATCGATACTATCAAATAGCAGTCAACTTTATTTAACAGCCATTTTTAATTCTTAGTCTCAATACTTCTAATGCTGTAATCCTCCCGAATGCACCTTCAAACACTGAACTCAAATACCAGAAAAGGGGGTGGGATTTGAGATTACTTTATGTGCGTTATTATAATGTATATATGTAATGATATTTTTAAGAATAAAGTTATTTTACATGACGAAGAAATTTTTTCCTGGTGTTCGCAGGCTGGGGTGTGTTGCGAATGGCTGCTTTTCCATTGAATCAATAGAAGGCAACTATATAAATTGCAATTAAAAAAAGGAAAAAAGCCTTTTTCTTCTTTTGAAATTTGCCCTCTTAAAATTTAGTACCTTGGGCATTTATCCAACATGCCTATTTATAAATTTAGTTTTGGTTGCACATATTCACAATTTAAAATATTATTTATATGTGGAAACTTTATCAGAAAAACTTTACTACTGATTTTGGGTGGTAGTACAGATACTGTCCCACAAGATCAATTTTCCCCTAGAAACATGAAGGAAAGTCGCTGTAGGCCGGGTTTTGACGTCAGAAATTTTAACACGTGAGTGATGTCACACAGGGTGGAGCATCATACAGTGTGTCTCTGTGGCGGTGGTAAGACGTTTATGGAAGTATTGCAGTGCTTAGGAAGACGTCGGAACATTTCAATATGGATTTTTTTGTTCAATTGCGGTTGAAAGGGAAGAGGAATGTTGTTGGATTGGTTTGTGGGAGAAGGTTTATTTGGTTTGGAGTAGAAGGACCCGATTTGCAAGGTGCGCTGGTATGCTAGGCCTAACGTGGATGACTGTGTAGTTGAAGAGGTGAAGTTATCCGACAGATAAAAAGGAATAAAAGTTAGTATGCCGTTTTTATTTTGTTCGCTGCACTGAGAAAAAGGAGGGAGGGATGGAGGAAAAGAGAGGAAAGCCAACAGCGGGAAAGGTTAAGAGCAAAGGGACTAGGGGGAGTAGGAAGAGACGGCCAAGAAAACGGGGGTTGGGAGGGGGGAGGAGAAAGAACATGAGGTTAGAGGGGTAGGGGTTAAGGAGATTGATTGATTGATTGTTTGGCTTTTTTATGGCGCAAGAGCATCTGGGCTATACTGCGCCAAGGTGAAGGAGAGAGAGCAAAAAGAGCGGTAGGAGTGAAGAAGAGGGAGAGGGTAGGGGTGAAGGCTGGGAGTAGGAGGGAAAGGGGCAGAGTCTGTAATGTGACATAAGCAACATGGTGGCAAGCCAGGACAAAGTTGCCATCTGGGCTGGAAACTGCACTAAAAATGAAAGGGACAGTATCTGTATCAGCGCCCGATTTTGTTTTGCATAGCCTGTGTGATCGAAAATTGATAGCGGACTTGGTGACAGTATAGAACACGTAACCTAGTACTTTTTTCCTCTTGAAAAGAGTCAAAAGTAGTTGGAAATGGGCTTATGACATCACACCTACGGGCATCTGGACCTGCAATGGCATTTTCACGTGTTTCATCATTGTTTTGGCTGTGTTCGTTGGAGGAAATTGTATGTGTGAGCGGTTGACATATTTTTGTGTGGAATTTCGGTTGAAAGAGAAAAGAAATGTGCTGGAGTGGGTTACAAAAAAAGGATTATTTTTGTCCGGATATAAGTGTGGGAAGAAGTTGTGTGGGCTAGGCCTCATTTGAATGATGCTTTCCAGTGTGGATCCCATTGTTAAGATGTAAACAACATGGCGGCAAGTGAGTCACTGTTGCCATGCATGTTGGAAACACTTCCCGCTAAAAAGCACTAGGGTACATGTTCTGTACTATGGCCGCAGACTTAAATATAATATAAATAAGCAAATTGGAAATGAGCATGAAGACAGAATATCGCTAAATGTAAACTTGTTTGTTTGTTTTTTGGTTTTACGGCTCAAAGACTACAGTGGTCATGCTGCGCCGGGACCTACTGTTTTCCGAGGAATCCGAACCTCTTAAGGCCTGGGGAACCAAACCCCGGACTACAGTGAGCAGTGCGATCTTTTATGAGATCTCTGAGTAAGCGTTCTTTTTGCACTGCTGGGAGTCGAACCCGGATTAGCCGCGCAATAGGAGAACGCGTTACCACACTGCGCCACCGCAGGGCCAAATGTAAACTATCTTTAAAGATCTATGGAAGATTCCACGGATGGAAAACAACACTTTGAGATGCCAAGGGATGGAATCAAGGTATCATACCACAGCTCACTAGATTATAGACCATGTGTTCCCCCACTAACGAGAAAAACAATGATTTTGATCTTGCGATGTATGTTGGTGAGATTGGTAGAGGGAAAAATAAAGGATTGAGCAATCGAAATTTGCATCATATAAACAATAAAAATAAAGTTAGGCACCAAAAATAACGACAAGGTCTAAAATCTTGGTCATCAAAACAAAATTTATAGGTGCAAAATATGACTAATGACCACTAATTTCAAACCGTGGCCGCAGGGAATATACTAGTTCTTCTCTCTTCCGCTTTTCTTCACATCTCACGATCGTGGGAAGCGCAGACAAGAACCAGTATTCAAATTAATCACTATCTACATCGTGTAGTCATTCTCATATGACACATGCTGCGGGGGCTGGGGAGGATGATATTTAATGTTCAGATTCTTTGATCATTCTATGCCTCTGTATATTTATAGTGTAAGAAAATCATTGAGCCAAAATGCAAATTCGCTATTCATTTTAACAGTAATTCAATTAGCAAAGTTGCACTCGCCGCTGGCGACCATAAATTTTGCACCCTGAAATAACGCTACATTTTTCAGAGTGGTGTATCTATATTTTTAATTATACATTGTGGATGTTATTATTAAATGTATATTCTGAAGATGTGTATTCTTTTTTTAGGCCATGTTAAAGTTGTGAGAGCGTTATACAAATACGTTTCTCAACAGGTAAAAATTGTTACTTTATTCCTTAATTATACTAACCTTTTATGATTTTTGGTTAATTTACAAACAGGTACCCCTTGGCACATTCCAAAATGTGTGCCAAAAATTCTAAATTTTTTAATTTGAAATGTGGCAATCAGCAACTGTCCTGTGGCAGCAGAAAGAAATATAGAGGTGTAAAATATGAAGACTCAAAGAAGAGCAAAGTAATGAGACATTATTATTAATTTTTTTAATGTTTACTAAGTTTAATGACCTAAGCTAAAGGTTATTTATTGAGCATCATGAGTATCATCATCGTTGCTTGAATATTTTCATATTTCGACAAATTTATGTGGCAACAAAGCTACAAATATGATCCAGATGGCCTATTTCTCTCATTTCAAAAATACAATAAGGATATTGAATGCGAAATACTTCAATTAAATCGATGAGGTTTAAAAAGTAGCAAAAATGTAAATTTTCTGGATGGGGGGAAAAATGTTAATAAAAGCTGCAAGTTTTGAAACTTCTGCTTGTTTATCAATTATTATTTTTTTCTTTTATTAAATGCCAGCTAGAAAACAATTGAGACTACTAGGTTTGGTATAATTTTGTCTCCTTTAAAAAATAGAAGTATGTCAAGTGTACCTTTTGTAAATTATAGGCTATTTATCTGAAGTGGCTGATTGATAAAAATATATAGATGTAGAACATTATGTTTTGCATTATTTTAATGTTTTTGTAAGCAATATTTCTGTCATTTTTGTATAGCCAGATGAATTGTCTTTTGAAGAGGGTGACAATTTGTATATACTGGATCAAGTATCTAGTCCAAGCTGGTGGAAAGCAAGTTGTGCTGGAAAGGTTGGACTCATCCCCAGCAATTATGGTACATTAACTAATTACTGTTCAATGTAATATGCATTTAAAACATACAGCAAAATTTTGATAATGTCCTAAGTCCTCTACAAAATTTATGCACCAATTTGAAAAACTTTGAAGCCAAGTTTGGAAACAAAAAAACATAAATCTCATTCTGTTATTGGGTGAATCGTGTCTTTTTTTTCTCCTTAAACAAAAAGCTCTAGCTGGTGCTACTTATACGCAGGTGCTGAAAGTCATTGTGTTTATTTTTTCTCGCGTTACAGTGGAGGAAAGCACAGAAGAAGTCCTCCATCCCTTGCATGAAGCAGCTAAAAGAGGAAATTTGGCCTTCCTGAAAGAGTGTATTTCCAACAAGGTATGTTTGTTTAAGTTGTAAATAATGTAATTTGAATATTATGAGCAACCTATTACTTCCATGCTAGCTTTCATATGTAAAATTACAGGGTCCTTAAAGGTTCTTAAGAACTTCTTTATTTTTGAGGAGCCTTAAAATTACTTAAAAGTTTAAGCTAACTAACATAAGCATTCGTTGAAGATAACAAGTAAATTTACAATAAGACATTAAATATTAAAAATTATTTACCTTAGTAAAAATTTATCAGTAACTGTTTTGGTTGGTTTTACCCAACAGTCTTCTCCTTCGAAATGTATTTTTAATTGCAAAATTGAATTCACCGATTTTCTGTCGTTATGCTTACAGGACCTATGAGGTAAAAAGTAAGCTACAATAATAAATTTAAACATGGGTAACTTGTGTTGATAATTGTTTATTAATTTCGCAAAGTGTATCACTAAATGATTTGTTATCAAAGTCTTTATTAACCATTAGTCATTTAAATCAACAAATCATAGTCAATTGCCCTGCCCTTCTTTGTTAATTGGAATGAAAATTATCCTTAGTTTCCTGTTGTGCAAAATGCCATGAAGGACAAAGTTTAAAGGCATTTTGTCCTCACAGAGGTTATAGTCTAATATAATAATGAAAAGAGTGTCTGTATCTAAGAATGACCGCTAAGCAGGGGTTTGAAATATATTATTGTAAACTAGTTTCTGCCAGGGAATATTTATCTGATCGTAAAAACGGGGTATCCGTTAAAAGTCATTTCACCATAAATGCTAATGGTGAAGACTTTTTTTTTTGTGGAATACAAGATCAAGTTATGCCTTTTAGCAAAAGGAAAATGACGATGTGTTGAAAAACTAAAATGTTTTGGTTGAATTAAATATTGAATTTATTAAAATAAAATGGTTGTAATTTTTGAATGTTGATATATTCATTTTTTTATGATTAAAATATGCATGTACATATGTGCAAAAATCTATGTACCAAGTGAACAAAATAATTTTATTCACATACTAGGTAGAACATGAAGGGGGCATGTGACGTCCACATGTAAGTTTGTGGGGGGTGGCGGCTCAATGTCCACATGTAAACGTAAACGGGGCAAAAGTGTAAAAAGTTTCAGAACTATATAGCTAATAGTGATGCAGTAAAGGTGCAATATGGTTTTTTGGCATACCGCAATTGGTCCTCAGTAAAGATCGCTTAGGCCCTTAGAAACTCCTTATTTTTTTGTTTTGGAAAAAAAGTGAGAACTCTGAATTTTAAGGCGTGGATTGTGATTGTTATTTATTTGTTTACAGGTTTCCGTTAATGGCCTGGATAAAGCAGGATGTACTGCTCTGCACTGGGCAGCCCATGCTGGGAATGAAGACTGCATTGTTGAGCTTTTTAAGGTTCCAAACCTTGAAATTAATGTCCAGGTAATAGGGATCTCTGATAAGATTTTAATGGCTAAAGTACTAAAATGAGCACATAAATATTTGAAAAAACAAATTTAAATTTTTTTTAACTTGGTTCATTGCTGAGAAAATAATCACAATTTGAAGTTTCTGGAACTCCCTATTATTTATCGACTGCAATCATTGTTAGAGTTCGACTTTCTGGAAACTTTCCATGTTTTTGAGCTGTCAAACAGTCTTGTTAATGGCCACAAATCTACTCCCAGCTTCAGTAATGCATGGAGAACACAATTGAACTCTGCTTGTTCATTCTCCATTTCCTCTTTTTAATTTTCCTTCCATTTTTTGGCTTTCAAATATTTTCTGCCGATAGATGGACTAGATAGACTAACAGCAACACGCTTCTAGATAACTAGCATGAAATAGCAGCTCTCTATTTCACTTGAAGCTCATTGCAATCACTTAACAGATTGCAGCATTTTTCTGCAACACATCTCAATGTTGTACTTAACATTAAAAATTATGTTTTACAGAATTGTTACTAATCTTTAACATATTTTACCTTAGAAATAAAATACAGGGTACCAGGGAGGAAATTACATAAAAAGGTTAAACACTGGTAAAATAGCAATGAAAAAGATCACTCAAGCTTTCGGACGCATCAGCAGCAGTCCTTCATCAGGAGTAATGACGATGTTATGTTTCTGTCTCTTTTTTATACTTGAAATTTCTGGAAAACCCTTCATCAGAGTAGTCCCGCAGAATGGGAAAACCCAATGAGAACCAATGGGAGGCCTCCAATAGAATCATGGAAGAACCCCAATAGGGACCAATGAGAAACCCACACTGCGGGTTACCTAATTTGGGGATGTCTCATACATTTCAGAGTAAGAGTTGTTTATAAGTTTCTGGAAGTGGTTGTGATGTATTAATGGCTTTCCCGTGTAGTTTGTAAGTTTCCCAAGATTCTAAGAAGAGTCTACTATTCTTGTTTGTGATGTGACGGTGTAGTATTTTTGTTGAGTCCCAGTCGGGTTCGTGTCCGTGTTGTAAAGCGTGTTCTGCCAGACGTGAGGCTATGTCTCCTTTCGCGAGTGCTTGTTTGTGTTCTTTTTTTCTTGTTTTGATCATTCTTTTTGTTTGTCCTATGTAATGTTTGTTGCAGTCTTTGCATGGTATTTGGTATATTGCGCCTGTGTCTACAATACATCTCACACCCGCATATCTATTCCATATATTCACGGCATTTCCGAAACAATCTCTCGCATCCTCAAGGAAGCAAATATCCATACATTCTATTCCCCTGTCACAACACTTCGCAAACAACTTACAAAAGTTAAAGACCCAGTTCCACCAGAAGATCTCACAGGCGCCATATACCAAATACCATGCAAAGACTGCAACAAACATTACATAGGACAAACAAAAAGAATGATCAAAACAAGAAGAAAAGAACACAAACAAGCACTCGCGAAAGGAGACATAGCCTCACGTCTGGCAGAACACGTTTTACAACACCTTTACCTTACAGTGCTGTGTTGGTTTTATGTTTGTTACTTTTTATTATGATTAATAGTTGTGTTGAAATGTTTTGTGTTTTGTTGCGTGTATTCTGCGCATCAAACAAGTTCATTGATCTAACAAATTTTGGTGGGTCTTAAAGAAGAAGAAGGGAGCATTTTGTTTTCTGGACTGAAGTAGTAGTGACCTCTTGGTTGGAATCCACCAAACGTAATGCTAACTAACTACCCAATTCGGTAGATGATGACTTCCTTGTTTACATTTTCTTTTTTTTAGATCCATTAAAATTTTTATTAGTTGACTAATGAGTTGTAGTTTGTGCCATAGAAAGTGAGTTTTAAAAATGTCGGCAAAAGTATTCAGACCACTTCCCATGAAAATCCACAAAATACTGTCGTGCGGGTTGTCTTGTGTGCGAAACAATTTCATTGGTAATTGTGCTTATTCCTAAGAAGTGTAATAATATTTTAAGTATTCGTAATAATGAAATTTTTTTAGCAATGTTTGATATTATGATTATTATTGATGTTTGATAATAATGTTTAATATTTTTTTAACCTATGCTAGAATAAAATCGGTGATACGCCTCTTCATTCTTCAGCCTGGAAAGGCTACAGTGTAATTGTAAAGATGCTACTGGAAAAAGGTAAAAAAGTATATTGTAATTTTAACAATGAATTATATTGTTTACATGTTGATCTTCTCTTGACCCTTTGCACGCCACTGCAACATTGTCAGTGTAGTTACCCGTCACACCAGCGCCCTTATTATATGCAAATGCATATTTCAGCCCTCTTTAGTGTTAGTGCATATAAATGCACATAAGAGGGAATTTTCAGAATGAATGTGTATATTTTAAGAGTTTCAGTCATCTGAAGCATGATTGAAATACACCAATTCTTAATCGTCAAATTGTATAACACAAAGTTAGAAATGCGGGATCTTTCATAAAATAAAGCTGTGGAGGAAATGAACAGCACACATGGAGAGGTAGGTGCAAAAGTAAAAAGAAAAGTCCATGTAAAGTAAAACACTACATTTTCAAATAAATTAGTAGTTTTATTAATAGTGATGTAAAGTTACCAACAGAAGTTCCAGCTGGTTTGAAGATACTATTACCATTCTTAGAGTTAACACATAAAGCCACTGAGGCATGTTTTTCTAATTTTCTTGTGTGGGTTAATATGGATAACAGTTCTAACAAGGTCTCCATGCAATTTGGAGAACCTGGAATTGTCAGGGAATTCAAAATCGTCTCTAAAGGTCAGGGAAAGAATGAGATTTTTTGGTCAAAACCTGGAAAAGTCAGGGAAAACTTTATTTTCTATTTTGAATAGCTAAATATCCCATAAATGTGAAGACATTTTCTTCATAACAGAAATTTAGTTGAAAGTCTTGTAATTGGTTAGGAAATTTGCCGGAAAAGTCAGAATTTTACTGAAAAGGTCAAGGGAGAAAAAAAAAGATTTTTTACTCAAAACGCAGAAAAGTCAGGGAAAATTTTCTTAACTTCTATTTTGATTAACTAAATCTTCCATAAATATGAAGCCATTTTCCCTGCAACCAGAATTGAGTTGAAAGTTTTGTGACTGGTCAGGAAATTTGGCTGAAAAAGTCAGGGAAATGTGAGTGGGCACCCTGTTTTAATGTACATGTTTTAGTTCACACTAGCACTTTTTGTACAGAAGAAAAAGAAGTCTGGTCTGGAGTTGAATCGGGGATTCTACGTATGAACTGGAGTATCTCATCGTGCTCACCTATTATTGCGCAAGAACGATGATCCTTTTTTTTTAAAAAAAAAGGAAAAAAATAATTAAAAAATCTTTTCCTCGGGCTGGGATGTTGTCTCATTTTCTTTACAAAAAAAAAAAAGCTCTAATTTGAGCTGAACCGTGAGTGTCAAAACTGTTATCGATCTTAATAAACCGTTATCCATGAAATAAAACGTGTTCCAGCTTTATTTGTTGAACCTGAGAAAAGTAATAATAGCTTACAAACTTTATGTACAAAGGAAAAGAGTATTGTTCTGTGTGTCCTGGTGTCCAATCTGGTTAGGGAACCCCGTTTATATGGAGGGTTCCCGGTTTGACTGGATCTGGTCAGCCTCTCTTTTTTTCTCTTCCTTTAAATAAAAAAAAAAATTCTAGTTTAAGTTAAAGTGTGAGTGTTGAAACTGTTGTTCAGAAGTTCCAGCTGCGGAAGCACAATTTT
>QLNU02014176.1:66495437-66509398 GCA_006491805.2 Dysdera silvatica
TCAAATGAGCTGGAAACATTTGACTTGCCCACCCTTGTTTGTGGACCTCACAAGCTTGGCAAGATGCATGGAAGCTGTCAGAGTGTCAAAAAACAGCAATGACCTTTCAATCATCTTGATATTACCTTCGTTGAGTAACATTCATTGGTTTTTTTCACATTTGTAATGAAAACAAATATGTACTGGTGATTATGTATACTTTTTCATATCTTGGCAATTTGAATTTACTTTTATTGCCTGGGTTCAAGGGCACCCATAACGAAAATTTCTGCAGGGATCTATGCAAAATTACCTCCTTCTCAAAGCTGTCGAGAATTTTAGTGAATGTACAAGATACCAAAACGCTACAAAAATAATTGATACTGCTTGACAATTAGTAATGAGCTAAAAAGTACCTTATTTTAAAATGTGACTGTAAAACTTTTGAAAGTAAATGCATAGCAGGTTAGGGCAAATAAAATTTTTAAACACCTGGGGGGAGGGCTCGAGTCACCCTCTGCCCCCCCGTATGGGCATCCATGCCTGTGTTTTATTTCGAAGGAAAAAAAGGACTTTTTGTATTAAGTGTCCTGGTTGTTGCCACCAGCACTAAAATTGCTGGGTTTGGTTAAATTCATACGTAAACTTGGTTGTGTATAATTGATTTAGAGGTCGCGTTGCGTCATTGATCTTATTCTAGATTAGTGTTTCTCAACCTTTATGAATCCGCAGCCCAGTAAATTCTAATTTTTATGAGGGCCTGGTCTTGACAAATTTGCTTTCAAATAGCTTTCATTTTGTTAAAAATTTATACATTACACTACCGTATATATGAGTAATTAATTGTGGCATGATTATAAAGAATATTGGTACCCTCCTTCTATCAATACACAATTTTCTGGTGCACTTCCTTGCTAACTGGCATTTGCAACACAGATGTTGTTTCATTCCGTTTTAAGAACAAAGGATTTCACCACACATTATTGTAATTGGCTTGCAGGAACTTTTGTTATGACAGGTCATAATGAGCGGTATACCCTTTCTCGGGTGCTAGAAGAATTCGATATCTGACAATTCTCAATCATTCGTGAATACATATTTAAAAATACACGGCATGGTCATTGACAGTTGTTACACAGGTGTTATTTAGGCATTCAGGGTCTGTGCTTTCTGACGCATTCGTGACTATTGTTCTCTTCAGAATATTCCCATGATATAATATTTATCCATAGAAAATGCTTACAAAACTAAGATTATAAATTCTAAGAGAATCTCGCGCTACCTGGTATAATTGATGCCAGGGCCCGGTGGTTGAAAAACACACTATTCTAGATGGTCCTTCGTTCAGCCCTGGGTTGTCGTTAAAAAAAAAAAAATTTGAAGTTTATGTCATTTTAGTAATTTTGTAGTTGGGGTTTAGTTGTTTGTATGCTCAGTAATGTATCTGTGTATGGTCATGGGTCACATGATCCATTGTGCTGCATCGAAACATGAAACTCAAAGCCATGCAAATGCAAGTATCCCAATGGATTACGTCCGTATTATTAACCGTCGTCTGGCCCATTTTTAGTCAGTTTCTCCTTGAACTAACTGTTTTGTATTTAAATGTATCGAGGGTCAGAGGTTACACTGAGCCATTCGTCCCATATGGCCCACAGTGCAGTTTTGGGATATAAGATATACAAGCAAACAAATGTGAATTTGGCATGCTTTTCCAAAGTCTTTAGTTTGGCATTTATATAACTAAAATAAATTGCTGTTTTTTTTTAATGATTTGCATGTCGTATTCTGCTGTCTGTACCATTACCATTGCTCAACACCACCAGTTTCGACTCCTATAAATTGTGCAAGCTAATTTGATGGTTAAGTAGAAGTCAGTGTTATAAGCGTACAATGTACTGTCTGGGATTACAGCGCCGCCCCCGGCGGCCACCCTTCCCAATGAAACCCTTGCAAAAAAGAAGAAGAAGCGTACAATGTACTTTATGCTTATAAAGTTGACTTGTACTTATAAATCCTATGAACTATTGCATTTTAATCAGAAGACATAATGATTGTATTCTGGCTAGGTTATTTTAGTATGCAAAATGCGATAATGTGTATAGAAATATTGGTGGGGTATTTTAAGTAATAGTTCCATATTCGTTTGTATTTTGGGCATTTTTAAGCCTGCATAATGGGTTATTCGAGACAGGGTTTGTATCTTAACATGACTTACGAATTACAGTAATACATGTACTTATTGAGAGTAAAGCCTAATCTAGACAGCTTGAAAACAATGATCCAGAAGTGGTGCCATTCACTCTATTATTCACTTTAGATAAAGGTATTCCTTCATTCTTAATTTGTTAAAAGAATGCATTATTGGGACACACATTCCAATTCTTTTAAGCTGTTCACGGATTGGAAAATGTTCCCGTTCATGGATTTGGAAATCATTCCTAGTCAGTGAAAGGATTGTCATTCTCTCTAGTGAATGAGCCATCATTGTTTTCAGTGAATAAGTTATCATTTTTATTCAATTTAAAAGGTTATCATTCTTTTATTTATCGCAAACCTCTTCAGTGGTTTGTTAGTCATGTGATACTGGTGTATTGTTTCATACGTTGGTTTTAATTTGAATAAATTTGAGCGAAAGTATTTTTTTTTTTAGCTCAATCCTGTATCGAAGATTATGGTGATTCTGATGAATCAGAATAGGTGTGTTTGTGGAACTGATGTACAGACTTCGGATCCGTCAGAATGAGCTTTTTATAAAGACAATGCTTTATACATACATTGCTGATCATGCAAGCGTCCAATTGTCCATCACATTCTATTTCAATGTCATGCGTTTCAACACGAAGATGATTTGTACATCGTAATAGTTTCAATACATTGCACCTGATCTTTTATTACCTCCGAAACATTTAAATTTTATTGTATTGGATAAAGCTATAATTTAAAAAATTTTAGTTTCGTCATTACGTATCAGAGACGTGAATGTGTTAAGACCTTAAATGTGGTAATTAAAGGAATACAAACCATTATTTGTAAATGGAAGCTTGCATACAAACGTGAGAAGGTGAGAGGAAATATTAAATTGCTACGTCATTTCTGAGGTACAAATATTTGTAATGACATGGCATTATATGTTATTTAATTTTGATTCTTTTCTTGAATTTTTAATACCTAAAAAATAGTCTGAAATTGGAGTCATTTGGAAATACAGTGAAACATAACTTTTTTTTTCCCTTGTTCCAACGAATATAGAGCAGATAGTGTTCAGCCTTATCTATAAAGTTATCTTTCTCTTGAGTATCATTGTAGATATATTTCATTGCACTTTATTAGTGTAATGTACATACAGTAAGTTTGAAGAATCTGAATTTTAAAATTTCAGATCCCTGAAAATCTGGACTTAACTAAAGTTTTTAAAATTTCTGTGCTTTTGTGATTGAGAACACATCCTTCCTTTAGTTGCACGGTGACAACACAAATGTTAACACTTTGAGCTTATTTTGGTAAATGAAGCATTCTGTATTTAAACAGACGAAATTTTCCAGCTTGTCTCATCTTTATTCTTACTTAAATTTTAATAGTACTGTCCAAATCTCCGAGCCATCTGGATTTTCATGTGAACACCAGTCAGTGTATTAGTGTTTTTCTTGTTCTGGAAATGTATTGAAACATAAAAATGTATAGTATTTTACTAATTTAGGAACTGTTACAAACATTTGCTCATATCAGCAATCGAAATCTTTCAGATAGGGTTCTATGAGATGTTGCTAGGATTCCACAAGAGTGAAAAAAAATTGCTGATTATGCTAACTTGCAACGAGTTGATGTTATTTTTAGGCAAGGGTTCCCTGAAAGCTCAAAATTATCAGAAAGTTCCCCGAACTCTGAAAATTGTTGCAAGGATTCCCTAAAAAGCTGAGAATTGTCATAAGAGTTACCCAAAAGCTAGAAATTGTTGCAAGGGTTCCTCCAGAATGGAAAAATTGCCACAGATCATAATGTGCTTTAGTCAATAAAGAAAAAACTACCGAATTCAAATTTGGAGCTAACCCTGCGGTGGTATAGTGGTAACCCGTTTGCCTAGCATGCTGTTATCCCTGGTTTCGACTTCCAATAGTGCCAAAAAAAAAAAAAAATGCTTCTTAACTGCTTGCTGAAGTCTGGGGGGGTGATTCCCTCAGTCATACGCGGTTTGGATTTCTTGGGAAAACTATAGAGCACAGCATGACCCTTGCTGTAAAATTCACAAATTAAAATTACGATTAATTTTGAAATTTTTCTTATATAGTGGAACTTTGGTAAGTCAAACCTCAGTGAGTCGAAAATTTCTATAAGTCAAAGTAGTAAGAAACGACGACCGAAAAAAAAATCATATCATGTATGTTTGTGTCTTGATGACTGAAGTTGTTTTTTATACCCCTTGGTTTCAACTTATTGAAGTTCCACTGTATATTAAGTATTGGAAGATTGAGGGATTGTATATTTAAGTTTCAGATAAACAAATAGAAGTAACCGATCACCGTGTACTTCAAAGATTGCAAGCTTAAGCTAGTTTGTATCTTGCACTGTGTAACGGCAAATGAATTTGTAAAAATAATGTTTGGCACAGCAAATCTTTATTGATTTGGTGCTATGAAACAATCAAATGATTATATCATCAACTTTTATTAATAAGGCTTCATATTAAAACATGAAACATACATGGATAATGTACTAGTATTGATATAAGTAAATGTTCCTGTATTTATATGCATTTATAAAACCGGTGCTATTTTGAAGAAAAAAATTGTATTTGAATAATTTTTATTTTCTGCTGTTTTATGAATGTAGGTTAGACATGTATTTTATTGTTGAATTATCGTTAATATTTCTTTGTCATGAGAAATAACTTTTATAATCTACAATGCTCTGTAGCCTGTTGGTAACAGACCAAGACTACTAACAGTACAACGAAGGTTGGAAGTCATATTTCGGAATACTAATAACTATTGCAACTGATTGTATCAGTATTTAGTACTGATGATCATATGGTTAGAATAGTTAGGGGACTATCTGTTCATGGCAATCATTATACAAAACTGTCATCATTAGATTTTTATTAGTTATGATGAGTAGTGGTCTTTCTTTTCTTTTTGATTAAAACAAAAATTTATACAAATCGAACACTACACGGATTAAATTAGAAACAATTTTTATCAACTTTTTTAGGCGTAGTAATAGTAACGCCGATGTTATGGCGTGGTTAGATGGTGAAACGTTCGTAAAGAAAAGAAATGTGTTTTGCATCTGGTGGGGTATGACCCCATGACCATAAATCCGGGCAGGTGCTCTAACCGTATTATAACCTCAGCGCTGCTATTACTACGTATAAAAAACATCGATAAAAATTGTTTATAAAACAAAAATGTTCATAAAATCAATGGTTACTACGGCTTGAATAATCTTCCCCCTCATATTTTCAAATAGATATTAGACATACAATAGAACTTTTTATCCGAATTTTGATCCTTCATTTCTAAATCACATGACTTTTTGTGACAATCAATGGAGAGAGAGGAAGGAGCCACTCGCTCTTGTAATAATATCATTGTATTTAGTTAACCAAACCAGGCACAGTTAGTCTGGATAATGGAAATTTTACAGTATTTATATAAACTTTGTACTTTAAGTAAATAGTGAAAGGAGTTGTTTGAACAAATTGCTGTAGTAATAATATAATGTGCGTGCACACACACACACACACAGTAAGCTTCCAGTTACCTGTAAACAGAACAAAAGTTTAATTTGAAAGTCTTTAACCCATTTTTAATTTATTGTACACCAGTACTAACAAATGAGTTAAGCTCTAACAGACAATGCTAAGGAAAGCCACCTTTTGCATTGTAGAACATGAGTACTTTAAGTATTAGAATAGTAGCAGTGGCTCTATAGACCAGATTTGTTACTGGATGGTCTGTTTTTAAATATATTAAATGCATTCTGTTTATATTTGTGGATTATCCATGGAAATCAATTCCTTGCCTTCTCTCCCAGGTTAATCAAGTCCACTGGAGCAGTAATATTAGGGTGATTTAAAGGTCATTGCCATTTTCTGATCATTGATAGATATGTGTATACGCTTAAGAGTTCAAGAACAATGGGGTGTCCTGTAGTCAAGGGTGGACACTGACTTTCATTTGGGGGGTTAAGGACAGAATTTGCCATGGTCTTGGAATAAAACCCTTCATTTATCATGAAAGTTGGAATTTTTTACAGTGAAAAAATATATTTTGGGGGTCATGACCCCTGTGATCTCCCCGCCTTTGATATATAGATATCCGTCTTTGCCTGTAGTGGTAACGCTCACTTAGGACGCCATTAACCTAGGTTTGATTCCCAATGGTGCCAAAATAGGGCACTTGTCAACAAACTGTTCACTGTGGTTCGGGTCTCTAGGACTTAAAAGATACAAATTCCTCGGAAAACTGTAAGTCTTGGCGTAGTGTGACTTTTGCTATCTTTATGCCATAAAATAAACGCAAGAACAATTGCTGAACGAGGTAGGGGTGCCATTGACACGCCATAGTGTGTTAAATACACGGAATAGAAAGAAAGGACTCGATATTAGAAAAATAGCGAGTCCAAGGGACCCACTATTTGGTAAGAAAAAACGGTGTTTTGTTTTTTGGGACCCAGTTTTATGAGCACCCAGCTACGCCCCTGTTGAGGTATTCCCAGCTTGTGTGGCAGTTGTCTAGTACTTATGTGTGGATTAACTCTACGACTTGACATACAGCTTTAGACTTCATCAAAGCAACATGATTTGTCTTTAAAGCTGCAATCCCCATAAATCCTCGAAACCAATTTTTTTTTATCTTTTCACACATAGACTACTTCTTCTTCTTCTATAGCACAAAATTTTCTCGTTGCATCAGTTAACTTTATTTAAAGAAAACCCATAACAGTATTTCGATTATGTATTTCTTGTCCACAACTTTCAACAGTGAGAGAAATGTTCTGATAAATCAGGCTACCTTGTGCTCCTACCAACTAGAGTAACGGTTCACATCCATTGAGGTTGGAATTGCAGATGCAAATTGCTAGGCTTGATCCGTAACTAAAAAAAATAAAAATGAAATAAATAAAAGAAAAAAGAACTGTGTTAGTAATTTTGAATGTACCTTTTGAGCCAAAAAAAATCTGAGAAGAGGGAGTGATATTAAGAAATACAGTGAGAAATGCATATGAGCAAAAAACGTTAAGAACCATTACTGAGCTAGACGATACAAGTTTTCAATTTGTGTATTGCTCTTATCTGCATGATGTGTAATTTCCCAATGCAAAATTACTCTTAAAAAAAGCAATGACTTTTGAGTCACTCTAATATTATATATTTTATGTCTAATATGAGTTTTGTATAAGTGTACAATTTTGCACTCAAAGCTTTCTATTTTGGAATAAACATAGTTTGACAATGATTCTTACATTCCGATTCAGAATGAATCACCATTGTAGGAGAGTAGGACATAAATTTATTTTTTATATGTATTCACTGACAAACAAATATGCACCCCATGCTAAACACATCACATTCAAGAAAATTATAGAGGGTTTTCATCCACATTGAAGAAGAAAAAATTCCTGACCAGTTGTGGGAAAAACGATTTTATGTTCGTGAGAGATTTAGCTATTCAAAACAGAACGTAGGAAAATTTTTCCCCGACTTTTTCAGGTTTTACTAAAAAATATTGTTTTTTTGCATTATAAATCTGACAGTTAATATAAGTAGATAACAATTTTTGCCAGCCACGCTTAAGCTCAAACTAGAGCTTTATGTCTAGGAGAAAAAGAGACATTTCCCTGACTCTGAGTTGAACTGGGGATGCAAGGTATAACCCGTTGTGCCTCTACCTGCTTGGCCATCAGGGCATGAACGATGCTTCTTTTCTTCGCGTGTAAGGTTTTTATGTAATGTATTATTACTCTCCACAGGGTTAAAACACAAAGCCCCTTGTGCTTTTTTTTTTAAATTTTCATGGAGAATTTTATAATTTCTGCTACCCACGCTCAAAATAGAGCTCCATGTATAGGAGGGAAAGAGAAGAGAGGCAATTGTGTTAACTCTGTGGAGCATAATAATACCTTATATAAAAAATTGTATAAAGTGTTTACACTCAGACTAATATACTTAAAACTGATGTAACATTATGTAAAATAGTATCAACGAAGTGCAGTTATTGACGTTAGATTGAATGTATTGAAATGGTTTGGACAGGTATCTCTGTTTCACCAGGAATCAGCTAAATCAATGAACTCTAACTAAACATAGTGTTGCCATCTCATATATCGATCACATTGGTAGAAAATATGGGAAGCAAAGAAATGGTGAGAAAACGAAAAGTTGGGTTAGGGTGGCCTCTTTCATAAAGTGGTGTGTAGAGTTTAGATATTGAACGTGGGCTAAATTTTGATGGATAACTGGTGATTTCTGCCCTCCTCCTTCAAAAGAAAATATCTGGACCTACCACTCTAACTGTAGGCATGTGTATATGGATATTTTGAATAGAGAATTAGAAGAACATAAGGAAGGACTGATTTAGCATTTAGAATGCTGTAACACCAGTGTTCCTGCAAATTACTTGACATAACTGAAATTTACCACTAAAAATTCAAGATTAGTATATGAAAGTTAAATGAGCCCTTAGAGATATTTAACATTTTTGTGCTATGTGAAAAAAAGCTTTGTTATGCAAAAAGAAAATTATTTTTAAAATAAATAATTGCAAAGCTATCAATTAGAGATACGTCACTTCAAAGTTTTTTAGCATGGGGTCATATGGCATTTAATTATAGGAGATATTAGACTTGCCTGTTATGTACTTTCGTTATAAAGTAGTAGTGTTACTTTTTATGAAGAATGTTATTTGAAAAGTTAATAAACAATTGTTTTATTAAAAAGGACTTGAAATGTATTTATTTAGTATAGAATTATAACAAAGAATTGTTTTATTTAAAAAAAAAAAAACAACAGGGGCATTTTATAGCAGTGAACATGAGTGTTGAAATTGTGATACATCATTTTTTTTTCTTGAATTACTCAGCATAACCCACAGGACAAATCTCTTAAGTTGCCCCTCAAAGCTATGAAATTAAGTTTTAGACTAACTTTACCCGTACATAGTCTATTGTGTGGTTTTGAATTAGTCTTCGTACATAACTGAATTGGACATCGCAAAAACAAAATTTTTTTTTTTAAATTGTACTTTGATATATTTACAGACATGTGTATTGTAGAATAATACATGTCCCTTCCTTTCAGTCACACCCAAGTGTGGTAAATAAACAATTCTATTTTGAAGTCAATACAGAAATGGTATCTAGTTTTACTCATTTTCTTTACGTTATTTTTGCGATGAATGATTCAATTGAATCGGTGTAAATATTCTGAGGTTGAGTTAAAGTCTTACAGTCAAACCTCATCAGTGCAAACACACTCAACCGAAATTGCTTCTAACATCAAACTGTTTCCTGAATCCACATCAATGTGAGTAACTTTATGACCGATCCCATCCTTTCTAAATAACACAAACTATTTTTAACAAGAACCATTATTTTTGCCACTATTAGTGTTCAAGTTAATGGGGTTTGACTACACTTTCATCTTGAACGATTTTAGGAAACAAATTTCAAATTTGCTGTTCACTCCTTTGCATGATGATGGGTCATAAATAAGTTTCGAATCTTGATCTAAAAATGCTCCTAAAAAGATGGGAAAAATGACCTAAAAGGTCAAAAAAAAAATCCTTAAGATTAAAAAAAAAATCCCCTAAAACAATTTGTATTATGTTTTTCCAAGTTACAATTTAAGTAACTTCGACAATAGACAATTTATAGACTAGAATTTTCATTCTTTCTCCATGATATGTCAAAAGAAAAGAAAAAAGGAAGTAAATACCTCTTATAAATGAATCTTATGTGTAATCTAATCACTTGCAAGAACATCAAAACTGCACTAAATAATTATGTTTTTTAACATTGTAAAAAGGCTATTTTATTTTCCGAAAGCAAATTCTTATACCTTGAAAAGCTCTTCTCAATACTTATATATGATAATACGACTCGCAGAATGAAACTTACATATGTTATTGGAGCATATTTGAAGAAAACGCATTCATTTTTATGGAAAATTCTTCGTCAATTCCCAATGCTTCTGCCTCTCCAGTTAAGATATCAATTAAAACATGGTTCAAGGTAGTATAGAAGCTTACCATGTGAATTGGTGTATGGCCAAGCCCTAAGAATTCTGGTAGAAACCCAGCCACAGACATAACACATCAAGCAGGGTTGGTCAAAAAACTCGATTTTTTTTTTTGCAGACTGCCATCTAACACCACCATGCTCCGACAGAAAACCAACCATTTTCATAGACAAGGGATTAGAGAAGGCAACACATGTTTTCATCAGAGTGGACTATATACGTCCACCACTGATGCCACCCTATGAAGAACCTCACAGAGTAATATGCAAAACTGATAAAACATAACCCTATACGTCAGAGAACAGCCAAGAACTGTTTTTATAAAACGAGTTAAAGCATGTCATTTACTCTGGGAAGAAACCATCACCTTACCAGTGGTAACTCTAAGTAGAAAACTCTCAGTGGAAACTCCAGCAGTACCCATGGCTGATCAGTCCGTCATGTCCATTTCCCCACTAGGTACCTTTCTTTAAAGGGGGCGGGGGAGTACTGTAACACATAGCAAACAACAGATGGAGCCACCATACTATTACTAGCCAATAATAGAAACTTTACACTAGGCAGCAGGTAAATCTCAACCAAGCAGCCAGTTGTTCATCGTCCGCTGCAGACGGCAGTCCTTCCTGTAATCTTGGCTCAACCGCTAAGCCTAGGAAGCACATGTTTGCTAGCGTTGTTCGGTAATTCATGTACAAACACTAGTGTAAATAAATCTTGTATTATAACATTGTTACTCATCGTAAATCAAGCATGACATTATAAAGTGTCCCGTCTTCCCCTTGGCCTTTTTTTAGTATTTTGCTTCCTTTAGCGATGTAACAAATTGTGTCAATGTGTTACATTCTGAGCCCTTAATAATGGAAGGTAAAATACTGGTTCAATTTTATACAGTACACCTCTCAACAACAATATTATACAGACCGAGAAAAATTATCATTGTAGAGGGAGTTATTGTTATAGGGAGGGTTCATTATGCAGTAAAACCTCCGTGCAACACAATTATGTAGACTGAGGAAAATTCTCGTTCTAGAGGGATTTATCAGATATCGTTGTTGGGAGGTTTTACTGTATATTTCAAATTTCCTTCTATTTTTTCCTGAGAGAACAGACATCGCGCAATTTGAAGAGATGCTACGTACTCCGGCTGAAACTCATTTACTGTCGCCTTTACAGCATCAAAATTTTCACTGTAACAAATATACATTCATTGAGCATCAACCACGTTCCTTAATACCTTATCAAAGAATTTGTTGGCAAAGTTAAACTAGGAGCTTGTGTTTTAAAGACTTCTGTACGATAAAGAAATTTCAAGAAAAAATGTTTAGCATTAGAAACAAGTCTATCTACATCTGGATAATTTGCCTGAATTTCCTCAGCATCCCTATGTAAGGCATAATCAAGCGACATGCCCTAGCTTTGGATAAAAAGTTTGTTTTTCTGGCTTTCACTATGTTTGGTGTAGCATCCGTTAAAACGTTATGTACTACTCCGTTTGGCCATAAAAGAGTAAAATATTTCTCAAGTAGCTGACAGAAGGTTGAATGATTAACTTTTTCAAGTACCTCCAAATTCAATAAAAATACTTAATATAAGGTAATAGTTGGGAAGTGTGACTACAGCGTTGAAATAAAAGTTGGGAATGGCGCTAAAGGCAAAGTTAAAAAGGCTGGGATTGATATGCGTAGATTGACAATGAAAGATATTTAAGCTTTTTTTTTTTTTGTCTAGAAATCCTAGTTTTGGTTACTGCAACTTGTTTGCAATTCTTATGAAAAGAATGGCGAAAAACGACCTAAAACGAGGAAAAATGCCCTAAAAACAGAAGGGCCAAAAAATGCAAATGTCGTCGACATCCTGGTCATGTAAAAAAGATTACATGCCCTTTTTATCGAAAAACATGAAAATAAAAAACTGATTCGTACATATAGGTTTACAAATTTTTTATTGCTAAAATTTACAAGTTTCGTTTTCATCCTCAAGTTCTTCAGATTTACGTCTCGCAGCTTTAAGTTCTTCATCCAGTGTAAGGTCAATGTCTTTATTGTTGCCAGGTAGAACTTCCACAGGAAGTAAATCTCCTTGCGAACTTTCACGAATACATCTGTACACGTGCCTGGAAAAGGTAGAGATGAAAGATTTCACAATATTTTCCTAATATACGATCGCAGTTATTACTTATTATTGGTGACTTCTAGACGAAATCAAAGCTAGTTTCAGAAAACTCTCAACCGTTAAACAAAGATCGTTTTGAGGGAATGAATTCCAACACAACCACATATTACAGATCATGTTGGACTTTTTTTTTTTTTTGCTCATAAAGCAGAAATTGCACAATAAACAAATGTCATTACATCCAAAAGTCTTGTTTCAGTATTTCTTCATCACTTTTCAAACCTATGAAACGTTCAAAATGATAATTTTAAATTATCCGTAAGGTTGAAAAGTAATGAAGCAAGACTTCTGGAGCTAATTACGTTACATGTAATGGCATTATTACCGATCATGTAATGTCCTTGTAAGAGTTTGTTCACAGTTGACATGGTCTTCATTACGTATGTAGGCTGTCAAATTTATAATTTCACATTGCTGCAGAGAATGGTTGTAACGCCCTGAGTTTTTTCACTTCACTTTTAAGAATCAACTTCATGTGTAAACCCGCACATCACAAACTGCAGGTAAGAGTCCTTATATTAGCTACTGGCAAAGAATATGCGAGTTGGTGTTCAGTAATTTATTTAATTCTTAAGGTTACAACAGCAAATTCAGTCCTCACAGGCAAGGCATTTCACAATAGATAACAAGGAAATCACGGCTATAGATGGACAGGTCTGTGTTCTCTCCGGAGCAGTTTGCCTTAACTTACAGGTATGTAGAGTTATTGAATGTTAACTCGTTAACTCAAATTTATAAAGGTGTGAATCGGAACAATATCGTAACATCAATCAAAAACTCAAGTATTCTTAACCTGGATTATTCAACCCATAGCCAAACTTCTTAGTTTTCGCAGTACTTGACCTCAAGCCACTCAAGGGTCTACTCACTACAGGTGAGTCAAGCCAAACGTGACTGCTGGTTATCAACAGTTCTCTGTACAATCTACTAGGACTAGCAAGTTATAGATTAACGTTAACAATAAACATTCCCCACAATACCGCTATAATATATGCTCAAAGGGGCTGGAGTATGATTCCCTGCTTTACAGTTTGAAGTTACATTAATTACCCATTCCAACATTCCTAATAATAATAACTAACTAAAATACACAACAGAGCTTAACAAAAACATCAATTAGTTAAATCATTTAAATACCTAAATACTACCAGCTTAACAAAACGTCAATTAATTCAATTACTTAAATACTGCCGCAAAACACAATATACTTAACTAACTCAAAGCATAACTAATGGTCGATGTTAAAAAGTAAAAGAGTACATCACCATGGAACTCTACACCTGTTAATCACGGCAGATGTCCATACGAAAATGTAAACAGTCCGAACCCGAAACGAAATCCACTTGGTCCGTAGTCTTCACTGAGTGCACCCAGTAGGAGACCAGGTCACAGCTCTCGGACATCAGATAGTTACTGGCTCGCTTCATTGGCTCAAACCTCATGACCACAGGCCAAATTCCACCTCCCTGGTTCAATATCGGCATATACGCTCGGAGGCATTTCCTCCTATTTCTAGTGGCGTAACGTTCCATTCACATTTCCCGATGTCTCTTGTTGCCAGAGCCGACATTAC
>QLNU02014176.1:66518549-66534509 GCA_006491805.2 Dysdera silvatica
GCATGTAAAAACTGGAAATTTCTTCAGTAGCCACAAATGCTTCAATTGCAGGAAAAATTAAATAGATAATTATTTTCCCTTTTATTTTAACTCTTATTGATAATCCAATCAGTGTTGGGAATAAGCCTTTTGTTTTATGTTGTTACAGAACAAGGATAGCAAAGGACATGTTGTGCAGACCTACAGTGAGTAGTCAAAGTAGTAGTAGTAAGTAGTAAATTTTTTTTAATACCGTTGGGAGAAAAACGCGGGTTGATAGCATGCTAAGCAAACACATTACCACTGCGCCAGGTGGTGAGGCTAAAAAAAGTTATCTTGAAAAATACTCAAGAAAACACAATTTTAAAAAATTCAAGAGATATTAGTTTTCTGAACATAAAACTTCAATTATGATAATTCATATTATTATAACTTACAATTTAAAAAGATTAATAAAATGGGAAAGAAAAGCCCTTCAGAAAATACGCTGAGCAATTACAAAAATTCTTAATGGAAAAAAAAACTACCAAACATAATATTTGTATGACCTTTAGCTTGCGATAGAAATACAGAGAACAAAATTTAAATGGCTTGGACATGTGCAAAGATGGGAGAAAGAACAGCCAAGAAGATTGTAAGAATTGGCTTAGAAGGGAAGTGGGACGCCCCAGGAAAAGATGGTTTGATGCAGTGGAGGTAGACCTCAGAAGCTAAATCGAACGAAGGTTTCTGACAGGGGAGGGGGAGTGGTGATCGTTAAGGAATCCTAGGGTCTTCAAGGATTGCAACATCCCAAGAATTATTCAGAAATACCCAAAGCGCAGAAAGACAAGTTGAAAATCAAGGTCAAAATAATTTCATTACAATTTAGGAAAAATCCTAGTTTTAGTGCATACCATGTATGATTATTTACATAAGGTGCATCCCAAAAACTTAATCAACAAATTAGTGTACCCTTCAATAAGAAATTATAATGTGAACAAAATTTTAAATATATGCATTTTATTATGTAACACACTGCTTTCATATATAAATTAACAACTGCTGATATTTACTGAATATGTTTTTTAAACTGAAAGTTTCAAAAATGCTTGCCCCAAAAGTCTAATAACAGATTAAGTAATATGCAAATTTTATTAAATGTGGTCTTGAAACAAGAAACTGACGTCATGAACAGCTAAGATATAAAAGTTTATGCTCCCATCTGGAATGCTTTGTTTGTTTGTGGTTTTACGGTTCAAGGACTACAATGGTCATGCTGCGCCGGGACCTACTGTTTTCCGAGGAATCCGAACCTCTTAAGGCCTAGGGAACCAAACCCCGGACTACAGTGAGCAGTGCGATCTTTATGAGATTTATGAGTAAGCGTTCTTTGCACTGTTGGGAGTCGAACATGGATTAATGAGATGCTTCGCCGAAATACTGAAAGCCCGAAAGCTGAAGAGGCATCTCTGCTGTAGAAATTAAAACCCAATGGAAGACTGCAAAATGCGATGAAATTAAATAGATCGAAGCTTGGTGTTTATGGAGTATGATGAGCTGCAATAACTGGAAGTCAAAATTTCTCTGTGGAAAGCAGCGTTCAACCATGACAAGCAAATCATAAGAATGGTGTTTCTCTAGAGACAGTCTTTAAGACAAATAAAAAAATATGTTTGTTTTATGGTGCAAAGACAGCAAGGATCATGCTGTGTCAGGACTTATAGCTTCGCGGAGTGAGTGTTGTTCCGTTAAGAAGGGCACGAAAGGCGGGCTGCGGCGGGTGGTGGCGCTGTGATCCCAGACAGGACGGGCTTGAACAGTGCAAACGTCGCCGAAAGTGGCTGTGGAGGATTGTCGATCAACAGTGACATCTAAATATAAGCTTTCTGGCAGTCTGAGCCACTTATGTCCTAGGGAACCAACCCCTGGATGAGCAGTTAGTCAGTAAGTGTTTGTTTTTGGGACAGAGTTGGGAGCTGAACCCAGAAAAATCACACGTTAGGCGAATATAATATTAAAAAAAATAAATAAATAATAATAATAAAACAAAAACTTTAGTTTTAAATTTCAAAGGATAGGGTCCTCTGAAAAATTAAGGAAATCGGTGCAGTAATTTAGCAAAAAATAGCTGGAAAATCGCCGCTAAACAATCGAACACAGGATGGTTACAATACAATGGGCATATTCAATGACTAAGAACTATGGAATATATCCAGATGACTGGGTATCATATTGGTACGATTTGTGTCAAGAGCCCAGGGTATTTTTTTTGGGGCAGAAAGGAGGAAGAGGATCAGTGCTGGTCTGAAATGGATTTAATGGAAAGGCACCATTTGCATTTATACATGGAAAATAAAACTCTAATGACCATCAAGAAACTGTTCAAAATAATTTGGTGCCCTTGGAAAATTTCTTGGAGATCCAAAACGGGGTTTTCCAGCTAAATTGTGCACTTATCTATAAATCCAATTCAACGAAAATGTGTTTTCAGCAAAACTATATAGCAGTCCCAATTTGAACTTTATTGAGGGTTTACGGGGATCTTGAGCCGCACAGTTTTTGTTGATAGTGTGAACAGCATTTTCTCCATAGAAGACTCCGTAGGAAGGGTCCATAGAGACATGGTGTGAAATCAGCCAGCAGTTCTGCAAAATCTGGTTTATTCCATGGAAGAGTTTAAATAGTCAACATAACAGTGACATCACCTCGCAAATTTACAATCTATTTTTGGATTTTTCAAGAGGCAAAAATGAATCGGTGACTAGATTCTGGGACAGGCACTTTTATCATTTTTATTCTAAAACATGCATAGAGTAAATACTGGGATTTGTTAATTTATACATGCAAACAATGTGTGTTACATAATAAAATGGATGAATTAAAAATGTCGAAAATTAGTAAGTATTTAACGTTTTGTATTTGTATCATAATTACTCTTTAAAATTTAAATAGCTTTTTTGACTAAACTTCTGGGACACAGTATAGATTGAGTTAAATTATATAAAATGACACACCTTATTAGAAGCTGGTAAAAATTGTCTAAAATGCACATTTTTAATAATTTTAGATTCTTCATCTTCGTCATCCTCTTCTTCTTCTTTAATATAAAACACACAAAACATTCTTATACTTTGTAAAAAAAATGAATCAAAGTGTATGCAATAACAACACACTAAAAAACCACAACGAACGTACTTGTCAAAAGTTGTTCGCATATTGTATTCATCTCTGAGGAAGCATCAACACAAAAGTACTCTTTGAGACTTTTTCCCCAGAAAGTATGGGCAGCCCTATGGCAATTAAATTAAAGATTAAACTGTAAAACAAATTTAAAAAATATTTCAATGATAATAAATGAATTCAATAAAATTAAAAATAGGCGCTGTACATTGCAATGGGGTTGTTTATAATGATGCCAGTTATAATGACTAATTGCATATACAGGGTGTCTACTAAAAATAAGAAACCCAGTTCCTTGACCTTTTCTTGACTATTTTTATACATTTCTTGACCTCAAGAAAATTTCTCAACTTCCTTTTTTTTACGATTCATAAAATGGCTATATAAAAAATAGCTGAATGTTCCTAACCATTGCCAAAGAATGACAAAAAATATCTGGAAATCACTAAAAATTTTCAAGTGTTAACAAAAATAGCTGAATATGACTTAATTAGCAAAAAACCATTAAAATATCGTATGCAAATTACAATTCAAAGCATGTGTAAAAGTAAAAAAGACCGGCATAACCATGACCTACAACATTGATTTAGTGACCTTTCCTTGCCTTCCGGGACCGTTTTCCTATTTCTTGACCTTTCCTTAACTTCCATGACTTTCATGACCTGGTAGACATTCTGATATATACTCACCGACAAGGAAAGTTGCGCACCAAGAAGAAAACATTTTACAATCGCAAAATTATGTAAATAGCTAGAGGGTGAGCTAATGTGCAAATGATCTTAGTTTGATGTAATTGCGCATAACCGTACACCCGTAAGTGGTACTGCAAGCATAAGCCAGTGGCCTTATAAACTGGCATGTAGTCGACGTCCCATCAATGCGAGAAGTTTCAGCCGATGCAAGCATGAGTATGCAGTGAAAAGAGTGGCGGATAAATGCAAGAAATGTCGATGGACTTCGAGAGAGGGCTGATCACTGGACTGAAAATTGCAGGGTGGTCAGCACGCCTGATAGCCTGCAACATGGATCGTTCGGACTATACCACTGGTTCTCAAACTTTTAAGTCGTGGCATATTCAAAGTCCTTCAAAAAATCGCAGGTGCACTATACACAAAAAGCTAATAAATAAGATGCAAAAAGCAAAGGTTTTTACATGTGCATATATTTCCTATAGGTACGTCAACTTCCATATTTAATTATATAACTAAAAAACCATTTCAATAATAATCCAAACATATCTATCTGGGATTTCCTAGGGTGTGCCTAGGAATGTCACCAGGCACACCCTTTGAGAACCACTGCACTATACCTTTCGACTGTGTTGGGAGCACTGGTCACGTGACGCTATTCAGACATGGAGGACTGGCTGTGGAGGGACAGTGGAGGGCGAAAGTATGTTGACACTTCTCACCCATATAACAAAAAAAAAACCAAACTATTAACAGTAGAATTTTTCAAATTTAATGGAATAAGTACAAATCATATGTCTTTATTTCTTGAAAGTTACAGACTTGTAACACAAATTGGTTTTATGTATTTAAACAAAATTTGAACCCCCTTGTCGCAAATCACATGCTATTCTTTAAAGTATAATAAGGAAAATTTTTTGAAATTTTAATAAAATTCTGCGAGTAAAAAGTTATTGAAAACGTGATAAAACTGCAGATCCACATAAAAATTTAAAAACTTCCAATGCTTAATAAAAACCGCCCATTTCTTACTACAAATATAGCGATACATTTTTCGGTAAGTTTTGTCTGCCGATTTTTTTTTGTCTCAGCTGTTTCACAATCAAGGCTGCAATTTATTTTGTTGTTTTAATCCAAATTCAAATCCATTTTCATATACAAAGCTAGACTTAAAGAATAACAGAGAAACAGTTTCCATGCAAACACATGCACAAAAGGCGCCAAAGAACTGATTTTATTCTCCCTCTCAGCTACTTCACACAGTGAGACGGGGAATCACGTGACAATCGAGTGGGAAGAGGAGTTTGTGTGTTTGGTTCCTTGCGACATGTATTTGGTTCCTTGTGATATATGCCAGTGGAGGAGAATGGTCAACTCGAAAGAGTCGGCACAAACATAGAAGGTACAGGCCTCATGCAAAGTGCATTTTTTTTTTACCAAAACCATAAACGATATGAATTTTTGAGTGGTTGGTAGAAAACTGCACTTGAGGATCTCGAATGAGATTTTCCGTAGTTTTCTCGGTATCGACCGTAATACAGTAAGGTGGAGTTAAAATCCGTACAAACTACGGAAAATCCGTAAAAGTTGGCATCTCTGTATAATGATCATGGATGACATATAAAACGTTGGTACTTTTTAAAGTAAAGTTTTTTCTGTACAAAGGATTCAATATTGACTATGGCAATTGGCAACTCAATCAAATTTTTTGAGATTTCTTAAATTAGAATTATTTGCAGGCACAAAGACATAAATTCCATAAGTTTTAAATAAAAAAATGTATAAATATGCTTAGAAATAAGTTTAAAATAAATTATTCTGAAAATGCATTAAATACTATGATTAAAAAAAAATTGGTATGACTACCGATTTTAATGAGAGAATTTGTGCGATACCTTTGTGGTTTCTATAAATTATTTCCACTGAATTTATAGATAAAAATTTGCTTTCAAATCATGATAAAAGCTCACTTTCTGGTCGTGATTAGCATTTGGGGGGAGTCTGCCCCCAATTGGAAAATCAAGCTGCAAGTTGGGGAAAATCTGGTTAAACTCGAAAAAAAAAGGGTGAATAATTCTTTGGGTAATTGGTAAAATTTCAAATTGCTAACTTGACAAAATTTTAGATTTTCTCGGGGAAAAAAGGTGACATAATTTATATTTTTTACTCTTCAACTTTAGACAATTGGAAAATTTTTGTGGAGTTGGCAAAATCGAGAGTTGCTTGGAGAAAGATTGACTTTTTGCTTTTGTTGGTCGAACAAATTTGTGATGGCACTTGCCCATTTTGTTAACAGTTATATCCGTTTTTCCGTATAATGTTACTTCAATTTGTAGGTGATTAATATATATATATATATATTTTTTTATTGGTTAGTTGGAAAATTTTGTGCTTCTCCCCCCCCCTCAATGGAGGTATGCTCAGGCCACCCCTGATTACAGACACCTACGTGGGTGTTGGAAATCATTATCTATCTTAAACACTGTCTCCCTGTTCCGTGACCTACAGTCTATGAAGAACCTTGGCCTCCTTCATAACCAATCCCCACTCTTCTCTGTCTAAAGTTATTATCCTTTAAGCCCCATCCTTCTAAATTCTTCCTTCACTCCACCCAGCTATCAATTCTTCTAATCTTCTTCACTATTCTAGCTTCTTTTTCTTCATATCTGAGCTATTGATCTTTCCCCTCCCCCTCTTTATTTCTGTCACAAGTTCTAAGACTTATGGATAGTGTGTTGTTCTAATTCTCCACCTTTGTTAACAGCCCTGAATACTTTTTGAAGAAGTTTTCTTTCCCATAACCCCAGGTCTTAACAGTGATACACAAACATCATTCAAAATAACCAAATTTGAACTTGGACCTAACTGATGAGAGATAGTGAATTTCATCATTTTGCTGGCACCATTAAAGTGTATTAATGTAGTATTGATTATTAATCATTTATTATCTTTGATTACAGTTATGTATTATACATGACACGTGAAATAAAAGATGCATTATATGTAAGTATAATTCTACATTATATCAAAGTAGTCATGTGCTTTGAATATTAAGGCAAAAATGATTACACACCAGGTGGCAGAACCAACTCCAGATCCAAAATCAAAACAGGTTTTAGGTTCAAAAGATGGATCAGCTAGCATGATCTACATTAATTAGAAATACGTTTAAAACACTTCCACATAACAATAATAAATAAAGTTCAATAATTATATAAATAGATCAAAATACTATTTCACAAAAGGTAAAAAATCGACTTCTTCAAGAACACACAAGGAACCTACTTTTAATCATATTTTGGAAGTGATTACGAAGAAGTGTTCACAAGAAACATAAAATGCTTCGCTAGTAAGAAAGTATTAAATAGTATTTACTATTTTCGCTAGGGAAGTAAAAGGGGAATCCTTACTTATTCTGTTATGGTCATTTACATGTGCAGTGTTCCCAACAGCAAAGAACAGTTGACTGCAAAAATTGAGTAAAAATTAATTGCCACTGCTTTCTATAACACCATTTATCTCCTCATCTTATATTCCTTATATAATACTCTCCTCTGTGATACCTTATATTTCCCCATGTAACTCCTATTTGCCGAACTGATCGAATTACATATATCGCACTTAATCATCTTATATAACAAAACCTACGTTTTTCTTGCTAAATTCTGACTCGTTAGTGATTCCTACTGAACACACATACATATATATACAAGGAGTAACTGAATTAATGGTCAGAATTTTAAGGGGTGATAGTATCCAAGACAAACAATATTAGATATGAAACCTAGGGTCGCAAACCACTCACAGTACTAGTTCTAAAACCGTCCAGCATGCACAAATAGTTACAACCAGTGCATGAGAAGCACAAAGTACAACTCAGGTTACCTGATCCAGTGCATAGACGATTGGGGCATCTCGGCTTGTCTCTTACACAATTTTTTGTCCCATATGAAAATAGCTTTTTACGGTAGATCTTGTGCACATAATGTTTTTTAGAGAGGTTTAAGTCTTCATCTACTTTATAATAAGGATAAGAGAAATTATAGAGAGGTATACTAAAATTTATAAGTTTTTAATGCAAAATTTATTTTAAGAAATTTATTTATTAATTTTAAATATATTAGTCTACTTATATATTTAGTATTATTAAATATATTAATAAAATACATCAAAATATTTACGAATTTTAAGCCCCCACAGCTTTCTGAGCCCCCTCTGTAATAAGCATATAGCTAAGGGACAAGCTTCATGTTAACAAATGCTTTGACCATATTATTACTCATGTAATGAGAGTATTAAGAGTGACAACCTCATAGAACACATGAGAAGTACAAGCATAATTTGGAGGCAGTCGAGCCACAAGATAAGCTAAAGCCATTCGACGAGTATACCTGAAACGAAAAAACAGGAATTTTCAACTTTGAATATATACTTTAATACAATACATACGCAACATAGAAAACTCCTTTTTAACTGGATTACAAAAATTTTAAGCTGTTATTACATATTGTGAATCATTATACATGTAATTTACTTACGACTTTTAGGTACTTCCCTTTCCAGAGAGGTACGCAATAAAATAACTGATCATTATATGACAAACGTAAAAGGAAAATGTCTGCAAGAAAATCCTTACTCAAGTGGTTTCCATCGACGAAGTTCATACTGTAGTTTCTTGTGTACGACCTTCCGGTATTTTTCAACCTTCGCCGTATTTGTGGATGGATCAGTAGCATCAACTAGAGTAAAATGATTTTGTATTCTTATATATTGCTATTTAAAAGTTTATCAAATTGAATAAACATAGAAGAAATTTAATGAACACATTAAGAATATGATACCTTGCAGATCTTCTAAAATTCTGAAGGTTCTGGTATTTACTTCCTCCTGTTCGATAGGAAGACGACGAAGGTACAAATATTTTGCCAATACGTTTGCATCTTCCAATACGTTTTTCTCATTAGTTTCTACAACGAGAATAAGCAAGAAATAGAATGTGCACAGATCAGCAAAATTAAAAAACAATCACAATATTCAATATGTTTATTAATAATGTATACGTGAGATGTCCAGGTCAATCATGCACATTATTAGTTTATGGTGGTAGGCTAAGACACTCATATCCATGTCGAAAATAAATGAGCATTCACTAAGTGCAGTCTCAATCTGAAATGATGTTTTCTGATGCGATAACAGCTCAAGTCATCCTATGTTAAGATATACAGTTTTACGAAAAATCTGGACCTTTCATGCCTTTAGAATCAAATCTCAGATAGCAGATTTGTAATAAAATATAGCCACGCTTTTACATATAATGACTATTTATAAAGCTTAAAACTCAGGTATGTGATTAGTCAGCACTGACCAGCAACCCCCTCTTTATTAGAGGCCACTTCATTTAAGTTATAGCCACTTTCTCGTGGCCACAAAACATTTAAATACTGCAGCCTTAGGAGGGTTTGTTTGATCAACATTTTTCCTTAAGAATAGTAAGTAGTTTGTGGATTCAGAATGTAACCTCCGTGCAGAGTCAAAACAGACAGGATTGCATTGGGAAACAATAAAGTGGCGAGTGTGATGGTGACTGAAGTCGTATTTTTAATCACCATTCCCCAATATTTAGTTGCCCTGGGGCCAGTGGAAACTGTGAATTTTAACCTTTAGCTATTCAGAAAATGTTACTGAAGATTAGGCCATAGTCCAAGGATCCAACTCCCAATGGCAGACAGAATTGTTCTATGGCACTATTGGAATTGAATTTGGATTGATGGTATGGTAGACAAATGCATTATCCATATTGATTGTAACTTGGCATAAAACAATTTGTTTCTTGCCAAGTTACAATTGGTATACGGTAGAGTTTTACACTTTGGAGAAACTGTGAAATAATCTCAGGTCTTTGGGAACTCTTTAAATAAATTTAAGGTCTTGACGAACTCTTGGAATAATTTCTTGGACTTGGGGGAACCCTTTCAATAATTTTCAAGGCCTGGGGATCTTTTAATTAATTTCTAGATATTAGGGAATTCTTTAAATAATTTTTGGGCCCTAGGGAGCCCTCAAAGCGATTCTCAGGACTTGAATCTTATGCCAGTGTTTAAGTAATTGTTGTTGTAAAAATTATTACATTTGTAAATTCACAGGAAGGAGAAATAGAGAAAAAGTATATTAGTGCAGCACTAGCACATTTTTAAATGATCTCTCATAGCTTTGTCATGACATAGTTGTAACATATATGGCTATCATACAAATAAACTGAGCCCTAACACTTGCTAGTTTTTACTACAGATCCTTAATGCAGAGTTCGATGATTCCGTATACAAAAGAAATTTTTGAGTGCATACACAAAAGACATCTGGATTACTCAGAAATCGGTAGATACAGTTACAGCACCACCTTAGCAGCCCTTATATTATGAAACACATGGTGGACCCTTAGTGATTTCTAACAGTATTCTTGGGTACTGTAGAATGCCGACTGAGAAACCCCAGGGCTTAAAGAGACAACGGGTTTCCTTCAGGCTTTGAATTTTACAACACTTTCATTATTATCCATTTATTCAGTTTCCTCACAAATGTGTTTCGAGAGTTGAACCCCTGGGCCATAGAAGGATGTTTCTAAAAAATATAGGTTCCGGCATGGCAAAACTTCTACTCCCTGTGCCATAAAACTCTTGCAAACAAGATGATGATGAACAAAACAGAGATAGTTTGCAAATGAAAAGAGAAACATTCATTAAATATACAGTAAAATCTCTCTACAGCGACCACCGTTGGTTTCATGAAAAGGTGGTCGCTCAGAGAGGTGGTTTCTAAATGAAGGTAAATTTAGCATTGGGTCTATAAGGGTGCATGGAAATCCATTTCCAGGAAAAGTAGTCATTAAGGCAGGTGGTTGCGGAATAGAGGAAGGTGTTAAGTGAACGGACGCAGGATGTCATCAACGTATTGTTGAGCTGTTGAAATTGTACGGAGGATGACTAGAACCATCCTGCTGTCGTATGAGATAGCACCTTACACCATCACACTAGGGGTAATGGCTGTGTGCCTTTGTAAAACAAAGGGTGGTTGGGACCGCTGGCCCTGGCGCCTACACACATGGATCTGATGATCATCTGCTCCAAGACTGAAGTAGGATTCATCTCTGAACACCATGCGATGCCAATCTGCTGGCAGCAATGATGATCGGCTACGACACCACTCCAGACGACTCTATCAATGGTGTGGGGTTAAAGGCAAACGTCTTAAAGGCCGCTGTGAACGTAACCCCACCTCTGCCAAGCATTGTAAGATGGTAGAAGGTGCCACGGGTGGTATGGAATAGACTGTTGTTGGATGGTGGACAATGATGCCGTTGGGCCTGTTGCACAACCAACCGATCTTGCCTCGAATTCGTGCACCTTGGCCTTCCAGAGCCTTCATTCTGCCGATGAGTTCCTCGCAGAAACCATTGCTGCCAACACCTTTGCACAGCAGTGTCCGTACGGTGCAGGTGGCAGCCTATTGCTCAGTAGGACCAGCCAGCTTCAAGCATCCCGACTATGCGACCATGTTCGAAGTCATCCAATTGGTTATAAGGTCTTTGACAACGTCGTAATGGCATTATTGGTTGTGTGTCTAAGGAACTTCAATGCCAACAATGAGAAAAAATAAACCGTTCGCAAATTTTACCTCTTTTGTACGATGATAGTTGCGCAGTAGAAATGCGCGCTATGATCGAAGTTAACACTCATTGGCTTTGAAAATTTAATCATTTGCATACTTGGTTTAAAAGAATTTGATTGCAAATATTCAAGATGATTGGATTATTTCTTAGTGATGCTTTGTTTTTTTTAAAAAAGATTGTATAAAACATAGTTAAATTATGTTCTCTTTCTCCCCCTACCAGCATACCTCACAACAGAGCCAGACTCAGTATGGGCTGGTTTTGTTAAATTTTGTTAGTATCGCACCTAGCCGTAAGTCAGTTATGTTAGGTTAACATTTAAGTTAGTTACTGTTATATTAACCGGACTACTATGTGTTGATGGGCCTACCAAGTGCAATAAACCTATGTTCTGTTATTTGCTTCTTTACTTGAATGCACCTATATCAAGACATAAGGTATGATTTCGCCCATGTTGAAGATGGAACTAGTTAAATTATGGAGGCAGCATTAAACTTAAAGCAATAAGATGTGGTGTAACAATTTAACCTTGACCCACAAGATAAACCAAGAAATGTATTGACCTCAAAGCCTGTTCGTCGTTTTTTCACAATTGTGGTATGAGGTCGTAAAGAGTTCCTTTTTTTTTCATACGACTCAGCCATATATGATATGCATCAGCTATTGATGCTACTGTGTCTGTTCGAAGGGCATGTAGTACAGCAGTTACTGGATTTAGCTGTAGTATGGTCTTTGCACTGGTTATACTCTGTTATACATACTGTAATAGTTTATAAACTTAACGAAATGCAATGTGTTTTTAATATAGTCATTGAATATTTTCAACAGTTTTGACACAACATACATTTAGAGTAATTTTTGTATTGATATTTTGAATATCAAAGTTAATTTAAAAATTTTTTTTTATGTGATTCCTTATGGGTTGTCTTTGTTTAGTCCATACACGTTTGATTAATACAAGGTGTTTTATCATAATCATTAAATTTGGGGTTTTTGATATTTTTGATAAACAGGTTTATGATGTGATAGTTTAAACCATGGATAAAACTGGTTAAAATTGTCATGCATCAAAAACTTGCCAGCCCTGATGTTAATGGTATTCTTACGCAAAATAATTCTGTTAATCGTTGCTGTTAGCCATTCTGGTAATGATACATGTGGACACTTTCGAATCCCCGGATGCTTTCTGTGCTTCACCTCTGCTGTCTCCAGTTTGGATTCTACCTCCGGCATCAGTTTTAAGGTAAACTTAGCTGGCGATCTATGCACCTAGAAAAAGATCAAACACAAAGATGAAAAAACACCCTTTTCTATATTAATAGGTTTTCATTAACGATTTGAAAGAATAATAAAAATTGGAATAAAATACTTAAAAAAAAAGGCTTAAAAGTTAGTACTATTTAATATCCATGGTGGAATCGGCTCTCAAACATTGCTCTTCAGAGCAGTAGATATACCCAAGGGGGTACTACCGGGCAGGATTGGTATAAGGGTAGTCAATAAACAACGGGTGGCCGATTAATAAGCTAGCTTACTACATAATGATTGCAGTAGTTAATATGTACTGAGTTGATGCACAAGTTTGTTCAGTTTTTATATAAAAATTCAAATACAAAATCCATTCATCTCAAATTATAACTAAACGCCTGTTGTTTTGTTTGACGACCCACTGCAAGCTCTCGGGTAACTACGTGATCCTGTGCTAGTAGAAGTTTTGGAACTTCTGAGAGAAGGGCTGATCAAGGTGGATTTTGTAAAAAGAAATTGAATTTACACCATTCAAGCTGTTCTGCAAAGATCCAAATAACTGGTAATCAGAGAGTGCCAAATCTGGAGAATAGGGTGGATGGACCAAGGTATCCCATCCAAGTCTAAGGAGCTTTTGGGTCATCAAAAATGTGGGTTGTTTTGCTTTATCCCAATGGACTATAAAACATTCTTTTTTCATTAGTTTCAAATGTTTCAGGTGCATTACTTACCGCAGTGTTCAGTTATGAACAGTATGTATCTGATTAAATATTTAATTTCAAGGCAGCAACTTAAACGAAAAAAAAAAAAGGATTCTCTTTTGCAAGTTATAATGCAAGTTACCTTTTATGGTGATTGAAGGAAGTTTACCTTGTTTATATTACAATTTCTTCCTTCCGATATTGTTAAAAACAATCAACCTTTTGTCACCAGTAGGCATTTGTTTTGTTTCCGTAAAGAACCTTGAAACTTGAGTGAATTTCTGTGATATGCAAGCAGAAATTCATACGAACAAGTTTACTCAGATAAGTCATGGCAAAACCGGACTTTGATCTTGGTGATCATCTCAAGATACCATGTAATCTCCTCGAAACAGTTGACTGATTATTGCCGAAATTTCTTGAGTTGGTAAATGTTTCAATTCGCTTTGCCACATAACTTTCAATCAATGAACAAATTCGAAGCAGGGAATTGGTATCAATTTGCCATCTATAATGAGATTTTTTAGCTCATATTAACAGCTTTTTGCGTATAGGAGAACAAAAGTTATCATTCCTGTCCTGGAGTCAAACCAAGGACCCTCCGTTTAGCCCGGAAGATTGTTTTCATTCCCGGATCGATTCAGACACTTGGCTTCGAAAACTGGCAATGATGCCAATGTTTTTAATGTTGCCAAGGTTGCCGCCCGTGTAAGCTTATACTGATTCAGGCAGAGCACATGGAATGTGATCGAGATGGCACGAGTCGCGAAGTGCCGAGTGGGGGTATCTGGGGGTCTTCTCCCAGTTTGGTCACTATGATTCCAGTACTCATTTATTTATAAAAGTACTAATTTATAATCAAAATATGATGTGGCATATGCACTCATCCGTTACGGTCTTGTCAGGGTTGGCAAGTTTCAGCCAAGGTAGTTAAAACCATTGGTTATAACTAGTTAAAGCAGGCATGGCAGAAACTAGTTTCTGCCACAAAAGTGGCAATAACCGGCAGGGACCCAGAAAATAGTTATTTCATATGTTAAAAGCTTACTAAATTACCCCAAATTGAAAAGACGAATGCATTTTAAAATAAGTTTATTTACAATGTGTATAGTATTTATTCAAAGGTTACATCATAGCATATTCTATATCCAATTCTTTATAGCAATCTATAATAAAATATTAGTTTTGCTTCCATTTCCTAATTCAAACAATTTCTTAATTCATTATGAACAGATGAAAAGCTTAAGAGAAGCATTTTTCCAAGCCAACTAATACTGCACATAATATTACCACTGTGTGAACAAGAGTTATAAAATCTTCATTTATAGTTGTTTTCTTTAAACTAGATCACACAGAAGCTGGGACATTTTCAAAGAATTTATTGGAGTGGTATGTTTCAGAAAAAGGAGATGATTTTGCTCAAAAAGCTATAATGTAAAGTTCAAAATTTGGATTAATATTAAGGAATTTCCTAGTATTTTCTTCCTGCTCATGTGACAATTTAGATCACATGTACTTTGGATGAAGTATATAAACTGGCATATATGATGTTGAGTTATTGCCCGATTAAGTCTATTGTTTGCCCTTTTTTTTCATTAATTTCTATGATATTATCTCTATTTGGGTCAAGCAAATGTCACAAACATCTGCAACAGAGAAGTTTTTGGTACTTTTTGAAACTTATAATTCATAATAGAGCTAGGTCGGTAGTAGCTAGGTTCGGTGAAAGCAACTTAAATATGATTGAGGCATTGTTTGTGACATATTTGTGGATATATAAGGCGATGACAAGGAGTGCCATATAAACAATATTCACGTCACAAATGTCCGACAAAGAAAATAAATGAACGTTAATACCTCTTTTCTTAAGTCCGTTGAATGGAGGAAGGGGGGAGGGGAGGAGGCAGAGGGAAGGGGAGGAGATAGAGGATAGGAAAGGAAGTGAAAAAGGGTAGGGGAGGAGGAGGAGAAAGAGGGTAGGGGAGGAAATGAAGTTAAACAGACATGAAGGGGGACGAGGACACTGAGCCTTGTAACATAACGTAAATAACATGGCGGCAAGTGATGACACTGTTGGAAACACTTTGCACTAAAAGTCACTGCAGAATGAATTTTGGACTCTAATATCACATTCGTTAACCCCTTAAAACTAGCGTAATTTTAGCAGTAATCTAGCATAGTGTTTCCAAGAACTCAAAATCTGGCAATTGGCACACAGTGACTAGCTACTAGCTGCCATTGCTTTTTACAGCGGGAAAGTACTACTCTGTGCTCTACTGATGTTCTTTTGGTGGCAGGGGGTGTGAGGGGCACCCCCACTAGGCTTTCACTGATACAGGAAAAATACTGATTCGTAAAAAAAAATCCTTGCGTCTGAGAAAAACATGGCGCTCGCTCACAGCTTATTTGGGCTTCATACACGCCTAGCTGACGTCACATTCCCACGTGATATGGCAATCTACCGGAGTTTGCAGCGTTTTCAAGGGAACAGAGTAGGTTTTGAGTAATGAATATGA
>QLNU02014176.1:66536567-66552722 GCA_006491805.2 Dysdera silvatica
TAATATCTTCTGCAGGCGTTTTAGTATAGAAAAAAAAAAATCAATAGGGAAAATAATAGAAATTAAAAATTAAGTACGTTCAATCAAAACGCTTTGTAATATACTTTAAGATGTTTGATCCAATATTTTTTATTGTAATAAGTGTTTATATTGTAATAAGTAATTACAGTGAAAATCGTTTATAACGACCAATTGCATATAACGACGGAATTTTTACAAGAAGTTTGCTATTCTACTCCATACTAAATATATCGGTTATAACGACATCGTATATAACGACGAATATAACGACGGCGATTTTGTAGTCTACGTAGATTCTAAGTAGGGAAATTCGTATCGGATATAACGACGCGACTTGACAGTCATAAAGCAGAACCACGTGGGTTAGTTATTAAAATTTAAAGTTAGTTATCAAAATTTAAGCGTTATTCTAATCTTGTTTATTTACAAATGTAAGAGTAATTTTTATTAATGCTAAACCTGAATATTAAAGATAGTGAACTTAAAAAGTGATTTATTAATTGAATATCACGAGGGTCATATTCTTAAGGGGCCAATTCTATTTTTTCAGCGTAGAGCCCACAAAACTCTTAAACCGGCACTGTTCTGAAGTCATTAGTATAATATAATAAATACTATTTATTACATTTGTTTTCTACATTATATACTTTAGTCATATTTTCTACAATTTTTTCAATTTAAAAAACTAAGAAAGTACTATGTATTAAGTGTTGCTATAACATAATATAAACGGAAATTAAATTCATTATAATTAAGTATATTTTTATTTAATTTTGAGATCAAAAAGTTTAGTACTTTTTACTATCAAAATAATTTATAAAACTCTAGAGTACATTGCTATAGGCTACTATGATTTTAAAAAAAATATTGTTTATAACGACTATCGGTTATAACGACCGAATTTTCGCGGTCCCTTGAAGGTCGTTATAACCAATTTTCACTGCATTTCATAAATTAAGAAATACAATGCTTACCTAATTGCTTGAAAAATTAAACAAAACTTTGTTTGTAATGAAAAATGTTCCGTGTCTACTTTTGATATTTTTTTCTGTATTTTTATTTTTTAATGTATTGAAGCAAAAAATATTTTCATGCAAGTATATTGTGGAAACACCGGATGTGTTTGTTTAGTGTTGGTCAACATGGCTGCAGTAGTAACGGCGGATTGTCCTGCGTTACCGAAAGGTTGGAAAAGGGAAGAAATTGTAAGACGAACAGGTTTATCATCGGGAAAGATCGATGTTTTCTACTATAGGTAACTTTAGTTTATTTTTTAACTCCGCAAAGGCTTCTTTAAAAATAAATATTGATATTAGCGTAATTAGAGGGAAGTGTAGGGATGGATTCTCTTCTCCTCCCCTAGAAAAAAATGTATCACTCCCTAAAAAATCGAAAATTACAAATCCAGCCCATCCCCAGCTATTCAAAAATTTGATTTGCCCGATTCTGCTGTACATTTACTTTAAAACATTTATTACAAAAATACAAATATTTGCACATATTACTATATAAATATCATATTTATTATATATATTGATATTATTGTGTTAAAAAAAAAAAGAAAAAAAGAAGCCATTTTCCTCGCTAACTTATCCTCCCCCTAGTGTAATTCCATCTACCAGAAAACCAGGAGGAGGAGCAAATTCCAATACATCTGTTAAGACCCTGCCTACTTTCCGTGAGGGGTGGTACCTGGCGACTAATTTGGCGAGAGACGCATAGTATTTGCGTATTGGCATCTTTTGCCACCGTTATGGAAGAAAAGCCTGAAAAACTGTAGGCATAGATGTACACAGGAAGTTCACAAGGGGAGGGGCAGTGCCTTAGCTGTGGACAGGCCAGGCCCACCGAAACGCATTTTTTGCCTGTCCATTTCTTTAAAGTCTGCAGCCACTCTTATATGTCATATGGCTCACTGTGCGTCTGTGAAAATCTCCTATTTTCGCTGGAGGAGAGGGCACCAAAAAGCAATTCGTGCCAGGCTTCCCGTGTTCAACATCAACCTCTGGCCACCCCCTGATTGCAGAGTATTCACTCTATAATATCAACATTTACTTAAATGCTTTTATACTGTAATAGAGTTCTAGTCATTGTTCAGTTTGCATAATAAATGTACTCATGTGTTGATTGGAGAGCATGCAATTACTTTAATTTGGCACATGCAAATGCCAATTGAAACCCGAAGTACCCAACCTCCAGAAATTGGGTATTTTTTACAGGTCTCGATACTTGGAGGATTCACTTTACGAAGTTTTTCTTTTCTATGTTCCTTCTGTACTAATTATAATCTTATTGAGATAATAGAGCCACCTTCAGTAGTCACCACTCCTAACAGAATAATGCACAACAAACAAGAAGACATTAATTGATGTGTATCATATTAAGTATAGTTTTGTTAAAGCTGCATAACAATCTCACCCTGCCAAGCTTGTCGCCAAAACTCATGCCATACCCTTAAAATTGGTACGAGAATTTTTTTGGCTTGTCCAGTTGAACATTGGCAAAATGAACATCCGTGATGTTGGAATAACATTTGCGGATGTTTTTATAGCCCAGTACTCTTCCTGAATTAGTAAAAGCTTAGTAGGGAGGTGTTCTCCCCCTCCTCACCTAAAACAAATCAGATAAGGAAAGCACGGCAAATGGTTGAATAGGAAAAGCTTGGAATTGTATAAATATGAATCAACAATGGCGGCATCCAGAAGTTGGGACAACCAGCAAGCAAGTTGGCGCGTTTGGCGACAGTGGAATGAGATTGATATGCAGTTATGCCTATAGTTTTATGATGCAGCTCCACAGTGGTAACATGTTTGGCTGTCATCTAAGTAAGTTAGGTTTGATTTGAACAGAAATACTTGGTTATTGCCTTCTTTTTTTTTTCTACAGATCTTTATACCAATTCTTGTGGCTTAATTTCCTAGTTGAAAGAGATTTGCATTTGTCAGAAAACTATGGGCCATGATACAATATAATCTTAACTGCCCTTCATAAAGCAAAAATTAGTTTTATGAGAGGTTTTGGAACGTTTCAAGTGATCTGATTATGCTCTTTAGTCTTATTCATATGTAATCTTTAAACTTATTCTAGTGTAATTTTTAAGCTTATTCTAATGTAATCTTGAAGATTATTGTGTTGTGATATTGTGTGAAGATTGTGTTAATTGTTGTAATTGCAGTTCTCGAAAGAGAACAAGTTAAAATCAACATTTAACCATTTATCCTATCGTGGATAGTCTGAGCAGCATTAAATTATGAAAGTAGGCAAGTGTGTTAAGTTCATTCAGTTTAATATTAATTTGAATAAAATAATGAATGCTTTAGTTTGTCATGTTCCATTGCATAATTTGTGCATTTTTGTTCGTTACCTCATTTGGCATATTGTGACGTGTGCTATTCTTGCGTCATAAAAAAACCCCAGCCTTTTATTATCTTTATCATTTTTCATTTTCCTGTTACTTGTGTTACAGTTTGTTTTTTGTAAATTGTTCTCTAGCCCAAATGGAAAGCGATTTCGAAGCAAACCACAGCTTGCTCGTTTTTTGGGAGACACCGTGGACCTAAGCACATTCGATTTTCGAACTGGGAAAATCAATTCTATGCTTTTACGGAAAAGCAAACGACAGCGAGGGACGCAGTTTGACTATAGTCGTGGCATGCGCAACGATGCTTCGCTTGTTCCTCCTATCCGTCAGACAGCTTCTATTTTCAAACAACCTGTCACTGTAGTGAAATCTCAAGAAGGAAAAGTTAGAACGGATTTTAAACACGGACCACAAGATAAACCCAAGCAGGTATTCCTCTTTACAATGCTGAAATAAAAAAACTGTTAACCCAATTGTGTAAATTGAAACTAATATACAGTTTTGTAAGTTGGAAAATCATTTACTGTGTATTTCTAATTAATAACCTCTTGTTTTAGCAGAGATACATTCTGCCTGTGCCAGACTGAAAATTTTTTCTGGTGAATACGGGATGTAATTCTGCCGAAACAACTAAACAGTGTTCCAATTTGCATAACTACATTTGCGTTAATTTTGGTTTGAATATATTGTTGTTCAGTAGATTGCTAGATCATTGAAGGCAATATAGATTCACCAAGAAATTCTACAACTGTTGACGTGGAGTGATGTCGATGTAACAGCTATAGAAATTTTCAGTGGATTTGTGTATATCCCATATTCAATGTTCAAAATGATTGTGTGTTGTTACATTTAAATTTTTTAACTGGTTTTCTTTTGTTGCATGCTCACATTAACAGGATCAAAATGTATAATATTGTGCTTATTTTATTATGTCTTCTAACTTTTATGAATTTTGTGGTTAATGTTGTATGAGAAATCCTTCAAATTGTGCAAATTTTTGTTCTTTGTTATACCATGTTCAATCTGCAATTTATATACCAGAGCTGGAGGAAAAGGTTATAATTTTAAAATGAAACACAAAATGCATCTGGTTGTTCGTGATTCCTGTCAAATTTTTAAGTTAATTCGTAACCAAAACAGCAGTGTTTCCTCACCTGGCATAATTTTTAGTATTCCATACAGAGACTGTGTATACAACCTCACCTTGTTTGGCGCAGAATGACCCCTGCTGTCCTCTCACCATAAAAATATGACCCACCAATCAATTCACACAGAGTTTTTACGCACCTGGGGAACTTGGAATTGTCAGGGATTTGAAATTGCCCCTAAAGGTCCAAGAAAAAGGAGTTTCTTCGATCAAACCTGGAAAAGCCACTTCTGTTTCGAATAGCTAAATATCTCACAAACGTGGAGTAATTTTTCCTTCAACTAAAGTTCAGTTGTGAGTTGCATGTTATTGGCCATGGAATTTTGCTGGAAAAGTTGGGAATTTTTTTGCAATGTGAGTAGGAGCTCTGTTCATATAGCTTGCAGTGACATGATAATGTATTTGGTTACTATGTGAATGGTTTAGGTTTGGTTTCACATGGGTCCCGATCACTTGCTATTTCTTTTTTTTTTATTTTTTCTCTGTAGATCTGCAGTCTGGAGTTTGTTTTCTTAAGTAAAATAGGTTTAAGTTACTCTCAGAAAACTGTAGGTAATGGCTCAGCATACTTTTAGTCCTCCTCGCATTAGAAATGTAAACAACTAATATTTCATGTTACATACGTGGGCATAGCCGAAATTTTGACTTTCTTTCCTGGGTGATTATGGTGGAATGATAGAATGTCGAAAGCTAAATATCAAAGTAATGTTTTCATGAATTTGAATATCAATGAACTTCCACTTGTAAGGAAGTTTGCAAAAAGGATTAATTTACTATTGCGTTAAGGAGCCTCATGATCATAACATGTTCACCCATCAAAAGAATATGATGACTGACTGGGGTTTACTGTAACTAGTCACTGGTCTAACCAATTGTGTGAGGAAAAATCGTGGGAGCCCCACTTTTGTGAAAATTAATTTGTATATTCATATATGAAAATAAATATATATATATGGAATTGCCTTCTATAAGGAATTAACTGACATGTTCCAATATTTTAAACAGAACACATGTCTATTAGTCACTGTTTCATAAAACAGGGTTCTAACACAAAGCATATAATTTCAAAACTCGTCTAGATTTTATAGTTTTCAGATGTTGAGTTCAATTTTAAAGGCTAAAGTAAATCCTTTTAATGAGTTTGCCACAGTTGGAAACCGTTCATTTTATTTTATTTTTTACCTAAAGATTGAAAGAATCTTTGTTAACTAAAAAGAATTTTTTTATGCTTATAAATTTTATGGAAAATAAACGAAGCCAAAAGGGGGCCTACCCGCCTTGCGGGGCTTATCAGTATGCCACTGGGTCTAATATGTCAGAAAAGATTCTGCAACGTTTCGAGAACTACTGTTCCTTTCATCAAACGAAGTGTCTAGAAAGTAAAAATGTCCTGTATTTATACCCCTAGTTCTGGGTTTTCCCAGAGCAGTCCTGTATGTAGCAGGAGGATGTAACTGATGGATGCTGCGGGAACATGTCACCTTCTACGCATGTGTGCAGACTTTGCAAAAATTCCTATCAGTGTTTCCATCAAAAAATAGCTAGAAAACTAACATCTGACGAGAAGAGAAAAAACTTAAAAGAGGTATTTCAGAGGAGGTATGTTAAAAGAGGTATTTTAGAGGAGGTATTTTGGTAGAAGTATTTTAGAAGAAGTATTTTAGCAGTATTTTAGCGAAGGTATTTTGGAAGAAGTATTTTGGAGGAGGAATATTAAAGAAGGTATGTTGAAAGAGGTATTTTAGAGAAAATATTTCAAAGGAGATTAAAGGAGAGGAGGTATTTTAGCTAATCTAGCTAGATCTAGCTAATTTATAGCATGTTTCAGCATCGTCGGATAGCCTGTTCCCCCAGCAGCCATCAGTTACCTGCTCCCACTAGCGGCTAGTAAAAAATTCTGGCTGTGGCTTTAGCGAAGTGTCTTATCTACGAGAGGCACATGTTCCTGATTGGAATGCTGAAAAAATTCTTCATAAAAATGTTACTATTCACCCTTGTAAACTTTTTCTTGAGTCTTGGAAGACTTTTCTGTTATGAAATCGAGCTATTAACATTGCAAAGCATGAATCATGGATGAACCACGATTTGTGAGAGAAGGTGGGAAAAAACAGGTTGGGAGTTCGTAGAAAACCTGGAAATGGGACTGCTCTGGGAAATGGGACTGCTCTGGGGAAAATCCAGAACTGGGAGTATAAATACAAGCGTTCTTATTTTCTCATCACTTCCTTTGATAAAAGGAACTATAGTTCTTGAAACATTGTAGAATCTTTTTCTTGTACGTTGGACCAATAACGAAATTGTACTAGTTATGGTTAAGTCCATGTCGGCTTTTGTGTTACTTTATTAGGTGAACACAGGGTAGAATTAAGGTTTCGTGGAGCACTTAGACAGATTTTTTTTCCAGGTCTCTTGCATTATAAATTAAGCCTGTGTAATTATGCTAAGACCCATGCATAACGAGGATCTTGGGACCAATGAAACTGCTTGCTGTATCTGATCGCTCGTTAAATCCATTTTGTAATTTAAATTTTAAACTTTGAGAATGAAATCAGTGCAGAGATAACATATTTGCATTCAATGTATATACAAAAAATTCTAAAATTCATGGAAAATATTGCATAAATGCGTGTTGCTATACAATTACTGCCTTAGTGACAAGATCTAATTGGCAACGCTTTGAAGTCGCATTGAGACTTCACCTTGCCAGGCCCCTTGAAAAGGCCAAACGAAGTGGGTTTTAGACATTTGTCTGGTTTGTCTATGCGATAATCCAGCCTGATGTGAACATGCTACCACTGTATGGTTCCTTAAAAATATTAAATTAATACCTTTTTGCAAAACTGCTGATTAATTACTACTCTAAAGTCCAGGGATTGGTTCTCAAGGTCTTAGGAGGTTTGAATTTTTCAGGAAAAATGTAGGTTCCCCAGCCCTTCAATAACACATTTGTACATGAAACCATAAACCTGGGCTTGGCTGCTAATGGTTTCATAGAATGCATGCTGTTTTCTGTCCATTATTCCGGGGTTTGAATTCCTTGGAAAACTGGATTTCAGTGCAGCATGACGATTGCTGTCCTGGCATTGCAAAACACAAACTTCGTAGACTATTGTGAATGATTCTTGTAGATAATTGTTCTCATGTTTTTTTTTTTCCTTTTGTGTAGTTGTTTTGGGAGAAGCGACTGCAAGGTCTGAAAGCATCTGATATGGATGAAGAAGCATTTAGCAATTTTGAGCTTCCTAAAAATATGAAAGGTTCGTATAGAACTATCTTAAAAAAAAAGAAAAAAAAGAAATTTAATGAAAAGCTATAGCTTATAAACCATTCGTCTGCAGGTTTGAATATATCAATACAGTAGAAGTTCGATTATCCGGATTAATTTGGACCAAGGTCATCCAGATAAGCAAAAATACGGATAATCGAATACAATTAATAAATGAATAAAAAATCAGAAAACTTAAAAGAGCATTAAAAAATAGTATATGACAAGTTCATTGATTTACATTAAACATGGTGGTTATATTTAAAAAAACAAACAAACAAACTGTGACTACTCAAAGATTTTAAACTACATAAGAACCTTCCCACTGGCCAGCACGTGCAACGTGGAAATGGCTTCTGTTACTATGAGAGCTATTCCCTCCCACCATTTCTTCTTCTGTATGTGAGTGCTCGTTTCAAAAAAAAGAGCTCTGCACATCCAGATAATTAAAGATCCAGATGACTAAGGTCCGAATAATCGAGTTTCTACTGTATATTGCTTTTTGTTTCTTTAGTAGTAGTAAGAATATTGTTAAATTTTCAAGACATCCAGGCAAAATTCAAAAGCGCATTATGGCTCTGTAATTTACATTGATTTTTCACCTTGGCTCAAATGCTCTCATGGGAAGTCTTGTATCATGTCATGGTCTTGGGTCTCTGTAGAACATTATCTATATTATGCTTTTATGTGTTGACTGACTTCATGCCTTTATTAACCCCTTAACTGGGTTTATGGATATGGGCCGTTCCATTATCATGTATGTGACATTTGTAAGTGGTATTTTCCATAGATAGCCTTTTAAAAGATAGTGAAATAATATTTAACTGAACTTAATTTTTTTATTCACACTTGCATCTATATAAAAAATGTTGCAGACATATAGAATAATTAACAGTATGGTAATTAAATTTGTAACTATCATGTATCTGATAATTTTTGGAAGTCCATGTTAAGTGCAACACTGTGTAAATTTATTTCTGTGAATATACAATGATTTCAAGGCTGAAATTTTTTTCGCAGTTGAAAGAGAAACTGAAATTATTGAAAAAATTTTCTTACACCTATACAATTGAAGTGCTGTTGACAAAAAAATTTAAACATTCTACCATGTATGTCAGGGATAGAAATTAACTTTTTAAATCAGGTGCACAAATGCACCCAAGTCTTACGACTTAGGTGCACAAAATACTAGTTATGTGTTTAAGTAACAGAATAGAAAGTAAACCTCAACATTAGAAACATGTAAAATGCAAGTGTAGCAACTATAGGCATGTAAGGTAAAAAAGTGCAAATTTTCAAAATAATTGAACATTCGTATGTAATAAAAAAAAATTCAAAGCAAATGCAGATACATTGAGAAAATTATATAAAATTATTCCGTAGGTCACTGTTCTTGAAGGAGGGGGGCATAAGTAGCCATATGGTTTTGAATAGTTAGGTGCATTGCATGCACCCAAATTAAAAATTTATGTGCACGGATGAAATTTCATGTGTACAATGCATCCATGCACCCGCTAATTTCGAACCCTGGTGTATTTGACACGGTGATCATGTATGTGTGTATGTGACAGAGTACAAATTACATTTAAATATATTGTTGCATTTATTTGTGTAAATGGTTAATCCATATAAATATTACTAGTAACTATAACTGGAATAAAATTGGTTTACAAAGTATACATATTAGAAGCCAAGGGTGCCCATATGGGGGGGGCAAAGGGGGGCTCAAGCCCCTCCCCCAGGCCATTTCATTTAAAAATTCGATTTGCCCGATTCTGCTGAGCAATTACTTTCAAAAGTTTTGCAGTCACATCATTACTAATTGCCAAGCATTATCAATTATTTTTTAATATTTCATTTATTATTATTATTATTTTTTTTAATATCTTGTACATTCACTAAAATGTTTGACAACTTTGACGAGGAGGTAATAAGTTTCCTCAGCCACCCATAGAAGTACACACATATGTAACCCATGTTAGAGGCTTAGGATAAATATAATTGAAAAGGTCAATTGCAACCATAGGTGTACCCAAAAAGTTCATAAGGGGGTTTACAGAACTACGACTTACATATTCATATGTTAATACACATATTCATATACATTATTATATTATTCCTATATGAATACATGTTTACATGCAAAATTTCATTGCAATGGGGGGTTACAACCCCCTATTAACATCCCCCTGCGTACGCCAGTGATTGCAACATACAAGAGAAAAAAAAAAATTGGAACACTGTACTGGCCTATAATATCTATCTACTCGTATACATCACCGTATTCACTAAATATGACAAAATCTATCTGAAATTATGGGTGAAAATGAGCCTTTTTAGCATATGGCATTTCAACCCCTTAATTTTAGTCTTGGATATTTTTTGACATGAATACAAGTAACATCATTGGAAAGAGTATCTTCTTAACATAAAATAATGATAGTCACCTATTAAAAAAAAAAAGAATTTAAAAAAATTAGCTCTGGTTTCAAGTTCCGTGGAACGGCCCATATACATATCCATCATACCCACTTCTTATTCTCAGGAAAATGCTCAGTTAGGGGGTTAAAGATGCTTCAGTGGATCTGCGAATCTGTCAGTTTTTAAGTCCACCATGTTTAATTGTTAGTAAGTTTGTTTGAACGTTTCAAGTTTAGCTATTTGTCGTGTCTAAGATAACTCAGTACTGCTTTACGTGATGCTAACTTTGCTCTTTTCGGCGCTAACATACCAACAGTGGTGTTCTCATGTTTTGGTGTTTGTAGTAATCTGGATGTTTCTGGCAATTGTAGGATTTGTCAGCATCCTCCATAACCTAGCAACTTTGTAGAGGACGTTGCATTTGTTTCGTGATGCTTTAGAGAGGGGGAAGGATTTTATTATTATTATTGCTGGCTGAGGTTTCTCACACTATGAGTACTATTTTGTAAGTGAAAATGGGTGATCGTTTGTGTTTATGTATATATATTTTACGGGCCCTGCGGTGGCGCAGTGTGGTAACGCGTTCTCCTAGTGCGCCGCTAATCCGGGTTCGACTCCCAGCAGTGCAAAGAACGCTTACTCAGAGATCTCATAAAGATCGCACTGCTCACTGTAGTCCGGGGTTTGGTTCCCTAGGCCTTAAGAGGTTCGGATTCCTCGGAAAACAGTAGGTCCCGGCGCAGCATGACCACTGTAGTCTTTGAGCCGTAAAACCAAAAAGCAAGCAAGCATATATATTTTACGACTTGAAAACATGAAGTGAAAAATATATGATTTATTGGTGTAAAAAATGAAGACAATTTTAAGGTTTTAGTAGTGTGATAAATAGTGATGAGGTTTTTTTGTTTTGAAGCTGTAAAAAAAAAGTATGTTTATATGTATATAAATTGCCAATATTATATTTTGATGCCATTGTTGATTTTTGACTTTTACTGTGCTATATTTTATTGATTGTATTAATGTTATGTAATTGTTATGTATTAATGAAGCCACTAAGGCATTTTTTTTTTTTTGTAAGTTGAGGTGGAAGAATATTTTTGACACCCATATTCTTTTAGCTCGAACTTGAGCCTTTTAAGTGTAGAAGAGAAAGTGACAGCAGGATAAGGTACTTTGGTTCATATAGAGGGTCCTCGGTTTGTCACTGGGCCAGAGTAGTGTCTCTTTTTTCTTCCATGTATATAAAGAACTCTAATTTGAGCTAAAAAATGTTGGTGTCAAGCATACTATTTAAACTCTAGAATGCTTCTAACAGATTAACCTATTATTGGTATGACGTATAGGAAAACCCTGATTATTGCGGTTAATTGTGCAACGAAAACACTGCAATAATCGAAACCACTATAATCGGGACATACAATATATGGGAAACAGGTTATTTTTGCCAAAGCTCGAGAAATGGTAAAGTTCTTAAACGAAAAAAAAAATATAAAGGTAATGATGCCAAAACATTGTTTAAAAATTATATTTATAAAGTTAGTGAGTAATGTTACATGATATGTATAAGCAGAACAAACTAGGTATGTATGGTGCTGTTACTGTATACATATGCATATTGTGCTGTACGTACTAACGCTTATTGTTTAAAAAAGTACTTCAAGAAATTTGTTTGCTTTTTCATCTTTTCTTTATACATCATTTTGTAGTTATGAACTGGATTGTCTGTTTCTCTATGCTCCTTTGAAGAACATTCAAGGTTAGGATCTCTATCCACAATCTTTTGCTTAAAAAGTTCCCTCAATATGAAACATTTCTTCTAATTCTTTTAAAGTGAATTCCTTTATTATTGTTTTCATTTCATCTTCTTCTGCATCGTACATTTAAATCTGAAATTTAAATGCTGTAATAGCCTCGGGTTGAAGATATCTCTAACTACAGATCGAAAATATGCTACTAGTACTAGCATTAGGCATTAACTCCTGTGTTCGTTGACGTAAACTCTATCTATGAAATATATGTAAACTCTGTCTATGAATACTAATTATTGCAGTAATCATATATTATATAATTATAATAAACTATATAATATTAAAATTTTAATTTAAAAATTAAAAACTATAAAATATATCTAAAAACTTTTTTCATTTGTCTTTGTTTGGCACCTTCAAATACTGCAGTAGATCAAATTTATAAGCACAATATTCAAAATTTGGTATCCAATTATAAACTGCAATAAGCAGGGTCTTCCTGTAATAATTTTATCACATCGTTTATTTTTTAATATAAAATCAGTGATTATGACACTAAAGAATTTATAAGCAGCCGTGTTAAGGTTTTCAATTATTATTATACATTATAATATGTGTTGATAGCAAAGTAACAAATGAGTCTTATATTTGTAAAAATGGGGGGAAGGGGATTTTGAGTTAATAATCTATTATTATGGTACATTCCCCGATATGCTATTAAGTTTATAATTCATAGTTTCCTTATGTGTTTTAAAGAAGTTATATGTAAATTATATTTGCAAATATATACCAAATGTTTGGAAACAATTTACCAACTACTCATTCGAATTAGGCATTGTATTCTTAAATTTTGTTCATTATAATAAAGATATCTGGTAAATATCTTATTTTAGTGTTGAAATGCGACCAACTCATGTCAGACATTGGTTTTCCACTTTATTGCGTGGAGTCAGGGGTGTAGCAATTAAAAATTATGGGGGGCTCAAACAGCTTTAAAAAAGATTCATTGATTTGGTGTTAACAACAACAATATAATTTATTATCCAATGGGGGGCTTGAGTCTGAGTTCCTCCCCTTTTCCTGCGCCGTAGTTTATCAGATGATTGTAAAGTAATTAATGCAGCAGGAATATAAGCAGAGTTGGGCAGTATTGAAAATCCATGTATTTGAAATATGTATAAATGCATTTGTATTTTGTATCGAAAATGCAGATTTCGTCATGTTTTGTATTTTCAAAATACATTTAGGTTTGAAAATATATTTAGTTCGTAATTTTTAACTTTCAATTCTAGCCATGTGGCTAAACAGATGATACCCAAAGATCGATTTCATGACCTGCTTAAGTAGACTTTTGAAATAGGTAGTACCAGTGGCGTAGCATGAGAGGAGTGCACCAGGGTAAAAGCCCAGTGTGTAAAATTTCAAAAGGAAAAAAAAGTGGCAATAATAACGGATGGACTGTGATGGAGGACTAAGGTGGACATTTTCTCACCCATACCCACAAGGTAAAGAATGCCACGCTTGCTGTACAGACGACTTTAAGCAGTAGTCAAATCCCCCCCCCACACACACACTTTCTGCTTGTAATGTATCGTGTGGATTAGTAACACCTTCAAATGATTAAAAACTATTCAGTGAGGCACCCAGGGACTGTTCCCACAAAAACCGCCTAGTTACTTGTGTAAATTTCGGTTTGACTGGAAAATGCAATTAAGTGAAACTCTGTCTTAGACGAATGTAACCAGCTGTAGTCACTTACCTATTAAAGATTAGGATGTACATGGTTCCATGGTCATGAAAAAGAGATCCTTGAATATTTTTTTTTTGCCAAGTTGAGGCCATTGAAAAGTACTTAAAAACTGCCAGAAATGTGGTTGTCATGAAGATGTATGAATTTTCTTAAGACCTTTTTTATGTTTTGAAATGAAAAAAAAAAAGAGTCACCCCTCCCTATTTCCCGAACAAACCAGTAGTGCTTTGGACATATTACTTCCTCCCGCCTAAGTGCAGCTGATACAAAAAAAAACAAAAAAAAAAAAAAGGAGTGAAAGCTTTTGCTGGCAGTATTCTGAGTTGATGCTAAGCAACATAATTAAGGGCCAATTTCAATATTATATTTATAATGTCTTGCATTTTGATTATACGCGGGGTGCCTGAAGAGTGCACTTGCACTTATACCAGCTCATGAAAAAAAGGGGAAGGACTGAATCCACAAGAAACTATAGTAATAATATTATTCAGTTGAATTTTTTCTGTATGCAGCTTGCATGGTCTGAAGGTGCTCATGATTATGTATATCACGACTGACAATGTAAGGTCCTTGGAAAAAATTATTTGGTCCTTAAAAGTCCTTGAATTTTATCAGGACAAAAAAGTGGGAACCATGATATAGATTTCTCACGGAAGTGAACCCGACTACCCTAAGTTATATATTTGTCGTTAAGTATTTTGACAAATTGATGATTATTAGGCATGGTGGGAATTGAGAAGGGTGGCCGCTGAAACTAGCACTGTTTGAAAATTGTCCATGCACGGCACACAAAGATTCCCGCTCGCATAGATGCTGTCATCAAACGTAAACTGAAACCAGCCGCCATGGTCGATGAACTGGAAACATACACCAGGGCTGGCCAACCATGGAAAGGAAAGTGTGGGGGCACCGCCAGGAGAGTAGCGCAGAGACTGGAGGATCCAAGAGGTCAGACAGATCTGGTGGGACCGGAAACACGCCCCAAGGCCGGCCACATCCCCCTCAGAAACCAGCCAACCCTAGAAAGGAAGGTGTGGAGTCGGGCAAAGACTGGAGAATCCAAGAGGTCAGACAGACATCGTGATTGGAAGTGACCCAGACAGCCGTGTGGTGGAGAACGAGCTTGGCCCTAAGGTAGCTGTAGGTAGGCCGGGCACCACAAAAGAATGTGTTCCAGTGTTTCATCAGCACCTTCCTGACACTGGAGACACACAGGCAACGGGAGTTGCCTAATGTGGTGGAGGTACTTGTTGGTGAATGCACAGCCAATTCTGAAACGATGCAGCCTGGTCTGTGCCCCCCACTGGGAAACTGTCAGGGAGAAATAACAAAGTCTTTCGCACTTTGGGAGGTTCACCGTGTCTTAGCGAAAGGTGTCCTTCAGACTCCTGATACGGCAGGAGAGGAGAATGGGGTTGTGCGGTAAAGTCCTATTACTGCAGGTCCAGCTTGTGTCCTCCAGGGCACATCAGGCCTCCCCTGATTTGTGCATCTGGCTGCCGCAACCAGTGTCTTGGACAATGGGGCAGACTGGCCAACTGGCAGGATCAGCCTGGAGGCTAAGCAAAGAAGCCGAAGAGTTACAGAAGAGAGCGGCAGAGGATCTGCCATGGTGGACAGATTGATGAGGGTATTTTCATAGAGCCCAACTGACCAATTATGAAAGGGAAGAGATGAAAGTGACCAATAAGAAAATAAAAATAGCAATTCGTATGTTCCTATGTCACTACGGTCAGCCAATATTTCCATTTCATACTTTATTGCCTACAAAACAAGAATAATAATATCACTAAAGTGGTGCTTATTTTAAGTTTTCAAAATTGAAACTTGAAAGATGTTACACTCAATGAGAGTATCTTCTTAAAGTCAAGTTCTTAAAAAATGAATTTGAAATAGATGCTGTAGCCGTCTGTTACATCTAATGCTCTAACACAATTAATTTCAATTGTTCGCTGCTTATGCACAACTAATTGTAAGTCATATTACTTTAGTTATATCGTTGCTTTATTTAAATTAATATGCAGAATTAAAAAGTTTTGTCTGTATGCCAATGCCTAATATGGGTCAGTCAGTGTCAAGTGATCCAATGGAAAAACTTTACCCCTTGGATTTTTTTTCAAACTTGGCTCATTAGATGTACACCCAGAGATAGTGAAAAATCTAAATTTTCAGATTTTGAACTGCAGTATTTTTTAAATTATAGGCCTCTGAAATACAGAACAAAGCACGATTTTCTGCTTACGTGCAGTTACGAAAACCAATATTACTCAAGCTAGAAATGAGATCGATGGATGAAATAAAGACCATATTATAGATTATTTTATAAGCTTCCATATGTTATCCAACATGACTAGTTTTGGGCAGTTTGGGATTTCAAGGTCGTGCAATGAACTCCTTGACCATGAAATTTTCAAAAAGTGGTTAAAAAAAAAAAAAAAAAAA
>QLNU02014176.1:66552822-66579878 GCA_006491805.2 Dysdera silvatica
CGTCATTTTCTTCAAATTTATGTTTGTGATCGTCTACAGTGCGGCCCCCAATATAAAATTGTGAAAAAAATTTTAATATTCAGGGCTTTTACTTTTTAGCGAAAGTGGTATTAAATTTTTTCACAAAATAACAAAATCCTTTTGCAAAATGTGAAAAAAAAAACCAAACTTATGCAGCCGAAACCCTGGTAACAACAAAAAAGTGTGGTAATTCTAGACCTACCTACTACAATGGTCATTTTCAGTCATGGTGGAAACTTACAATTATACCCACAGAGAATAATATAAAAAATTTAAATCAGACTGTGCAGTGTACATTCACTATATGAGAGTTAAGGCAAAACTGAATGCTAGCTGTTGAATTGTCACTTTACATGCAACAATTTATAAGGCTTCAACATAAAACAATCAGAACTGCACCTGAGTAATATCTCAGTGTCTTGCTTACAGATCGCTGCCATCTGTTTATAGTAATTGCTATTGTTTATTGAACACTGTTTCCCTACCCCTTTTACTGGATGAACTAATTTAATCTATTCTAACATGCTGGTATATAGTGACATAGGCAGAAAGTTCATAAGGGGGTTATAGGCTTAATGGGAGGGGTTACAGAGCTACAACTCATATATTCCTATGTTAAATATACAAAATTTCATTGCAATGGGGGTTACAACCACCCCTTGGCTATGCCTCTGATTGTATAATAACACTGTTCTTAACTTATAATAATGATAGTGGTTATTTCCCAACAGAATTAATAATTGTGGATTAAAATTAAAAATTTCCATTTATGCAGATGGTTTTCCTTGGAATAACTTTTTTTTTAAATGACCAAAATATGACTCCATTCCCGCCCCAAGATGAAACTTTCCAGAAATGATGCTAAGATACACAAGTTCATGTGGGATTTTGTTCAAAATTTAAAAAAAATATTTTTTTTTTTCGAAATTCAAGGTCAAAGAGTTCATGGCACGAACTTGAAATCCCAAGCTACCTAAAACTACTCATGTTGGATATCATATGAAAGCTTATAATCTACAACATTATTTTTATTTCATCTATCTCATTTCTAGCTTGATTAGTAATAGTTTTTGTAACTGCACGTAAACAGAAAATATTGCAGTTAAAAATCTAAAAATTTGGATTTTTCACTATCTCTTGTAGTATATCTAATGAGTCAAATTTGAAAAAAAAAATCTTAAGAGGGCGAGGTTCAAAAGTGCTAGAATTTTGGTTTACTTGACACATGATGACCCATATCGGATAATTATAACGTATATGTATGTCCAATCGATAGCGATGGTCATAGGATATCCTTATTAAAATAAACGTAGTGAATATAATCTATTTATTTGCTTATTTAGTGCATTTTAATCGATTACCAATTGCCTATAGTAGTTATAAAAAATTAATAAATTTGACATTTTGTCTATTGCAAATAGTCCTTTCATTTGATAAAATGCTCATATTTGATAACAACTATATTCTGTTTTCAAAACTGAAATTAATTAAAACCTATCGAAGATCTAAAATGAACCAAGACAGACTAACCTGACAATATTATCAATTGAAAGCAGTGGTGTAAGGAGGGTAGGGGCTGAAGCCCCCCCTCCCCCATTGGATATCAAAACATATTTTCTCTAAAGTCGCATCACATAATCTTTGTTTAAATCACTTGAGCCTCCCCCATGAATTTGTATTGCTACACTACTGATTGAGAGAGATTTCAATATTGTCATTTAAAAATTTGCACAAATTAAAACAAGGCGATTTTAAATACATTTGAATATACTGACCTTAAATGCATCAGTATTTTTTAAAAGTACAGCGTGTGTGCTTTTGGGGGTGCTTTCAATATTGGACTAGTGAAAGGGAATACTAACAGGTTTTAGCGGGTGCAATATTTAACCCTGTCAATGGTAACCCATGCTGTGCCGCTCGTAAAATTCAATTGAAGGAAAACTGCTTATTACTTTAGTTCTCTAGCATTTTAAAATATTTATTACAAAATGTGAACAGAATAAAATACATCGATTTAAGACTCAAAGGGAGCAAGGGCCGTTATTTTTGTGTGAAACGATTTGTATTTTTTTATGAGTTGGCAGGCTTTATAAGGTAAGTCGGTGGCCCAATGGCCACAAGTTGAACACCCTTGCTTTAATTGTTCTTATTAGATTTTTATGTGTGCATCATGGGGATATTGTTTGTTTGGCTTTTTTATGGCGCAAGAGCATCTGGGCTATACTGCGCCAAACAACATCATGGGGATAGTTTGCCTCTTACTATTATTATCTTCAGATTTAACGTATGTCTTTATAAAATATAAGCCAGAGTGAAAATGGGGTAAAATGTTGAAAAAATAAATTGAAAGTTTTATATTTTTTATGTATTCTGAAATATAATAAGCATTTTGCTTAAAATGTTGACCTTCTCGTCACTTTCTATGCTTGTTTTAAATATATGTATCTATAAGACAGAGTTTTTCTAAATCACTACAGCTAACTTTAGCATGAACGTCACTGACATGACTAAAATTATTGTATGATTCATATAACGAAGTTAAGCTTAACTTGGCCTCCAAGTACATTAAGGACAAGTGAAAAAAGAAGACCTTTGGCAAATATAATTTGTGTTTTGTATCGAAAATACACATTTCTAAGTGTTTTCTCGGCTCTGAACGTAAGCTACCCTACATCGATAGTGTTAACGATTAGAACGTTGCTTTTTATCATGGAAATATAATTTAATGGGAGTGTTGATGTAACCATGTATCTTTTTTTTTTGTTGCTTTCATAGATTAGGTCTTAAATATCGTATAATCTTTATTTCTCATTCAAGGAGTTGGACCTGATCTCACTGAAGAAACATTACTGAGAAGCATAGCAACAGCTCTGCACGTAAGTGGTCATCCTATCGTTGGACAGACTGGCTCAAAATCCATCTTAGACAAAAATCCTGGTGTATATGTTAATCCAGAACAACCTTTAGTTCAGGTAAAGGAATCGTAAAAACAAATTTTTTAATTTCTGTGTCAAGCATCACAAACCCTGTGATGATGCCAAGATAGATGCACTTATGGTCGAAGTGTGATATTGAAAACTTGACACAAAAAATGAAAAGTGTCGCTATTTGTAATCTAAGCATATCCGACCATAACTGTAGGGCTTGTCATTGATAAAATGGGACATAGTTTCTACCCTTTTCACTTATCGCCCTGCGGTGGCGCAGTGTGGTAACGCGTTCTCCTAGTGCGCCGTTAATCCGGGTTCGACTCCCAACAGTGTACAAAGAACGCTTACTCAGAGATCTCATAAAGATCGCACTGCTCACTGTAGTCTGGGGTTTAGGTCCCGGTGCAGCATGACCATTGTAGTCTTTGAGCCGTAAAACCACAAACAAGCAATTTTCACTTATCAGAACTGGTCCTGTTGTAATTAGTTCTGGTAATTATAATTGAATCTCTGTCATGTATAAAAATGGTATTCACATGCACATGAAGTGTTAACAATTCCTTTTTAAACTTTCTTTAGGCGCTAATTGTTACGGAGGATGATATTAAGAAACAAGAGGAAAAAGTTCAGCAAGCAAGGAAGAAACTTGAAGACTGTTTGAAAGAACTAAGCGGTTGAAAACGTGTAGATATTTTTTTCTATCGTGGCAGGACCCCCTCCCTCCCCATTCAATGGGGATGGTGCACACAAAAATGAATTAATTTGATTAGTGCATAGATTAGATATACAGGGTTCCCACACAACCTTGGAAACCTGGAGTTTTCGGAAAATATGGAATCGGCCCTCAAGTTCAGGGTAAAACGAGAATAATTGGTCAAACCTGGTAAAGTCAGGGAAAACCATCTTGACCTCTGTTTTGGATAGCTAAATCTTCCATGAATGTGAAACCATTTTCTCCGCAACTGAAGCTGGAAGTTGCTTTTGATCAGTCAGGGAGTTTTGTGAGGAAAACCCAGGGAATTTTTTTTCTTTCCAATATGAGTGGGAACCTTGGTATACGAATACCTAGGTTAATGTGGTCATGTGAGTAATAAAAGCAGCACTTCAATTTGAAAAAAAATCAGGATGTGTTGTATGGAAAATAGAAGTCATCGATGCCGAAGTTCCTTAAAATGTTTTCAAATAGTGGTGATAAAATGAAGTTTTTGTTTTTAAGGTTTATTATGCACTTCTCTGGCTTTGGATTCTACAGTTCATTAAGGACGTAGGCCTCTCCAACAATCAGTACCTACTCTCCTCTGTCTAGAGCAGTGTTTCCCAACCTTCGAGTCCTGACCCCCCTTCTCTTTCTCTATTTCCGCTGCCACCAGATTTACATAATAAAAGCATTTTTAACAGAGTAAGGAAAACACATTAAATATAAAATTATATTAATGTACAAGGTGTCCATAAAGTCTCATTACAATTTCAAAAATCTATTACGAAGGCAATTGATGAGATATCTTCATCAAATTTGTTCTATGTACTCAGTGGTTATCTATGTTTTTATCACATTGCATTTGCATATTTCATGTACCCTGTTGATGGATAAGATACTGTTAAATGAACTCCTTATAAAATAGCTACTTCTCAGGTGAAGGCGTGTGTATCATGGTTTATTGAAACCAAATCAGATCTGTCAACCTTTCATATTTTAGAGAAACTGAAGACACAATGTGAGAATCTGGAGATCAGAAAAACCCCATGTGGCTAAGGAACTTAAGCGAGATAGTCCAAATGTGAGTGTATGGTGTAGAATGATAATGCAATCAAATCATTGGTCCGTTTTTGTTCCACAGGACAGCAATTACTGCAAATGTTTACCTCGACCTTTCGACTAAATACATGGCACCACAATTACATGACCTTCAACCATCCATCATTTTCCAGCAAGATGGGGCACCACCACATTGGGAACAATGAAACATCTCTAGACCTGTGGATTGAAAGGGTGGCCCAATTCCTTGGTCACTTCGTTCACCAGATATCACTCCCCTCGACTTCTTCCTATGGGGTTATGTTAAAGAAAGCGTATATCGAGCAAAGGTATGGGACATCACTAACCTAAAACAGAAGATCACTGATGCCATTGCCACCATCAATGAGATTATGCGACAGTAAACATGGTAAAAAATCGAGTATCGTCTTGATGTGCCTCATTCAACTAACTAATGGTGCCCATATGGATGCATATTAAATGAAGCAAACAAAAAAAAAACAACTTAAATATATATGTTTCATTTTCTTATAATTTTCGCTTATTTGTCTAATAAATTTTTGAAATTGTAAAGGGAGTTTATGGACACATTATATATTAATGTATATCATAAATATATAAGCAGAATATTGCAATGTAGCCATGTTGAAATATAAAAGCATTGGAAACATTTAATCCTTGTAAAAATAATTGCAACTAAAAATAGTTGTGGCGACTCCCATGGTGGGAAGCAGTGGTCTAGAACTCCATTTCTTGCTCTCTTACTTCTGTAATGTTTTCCTAGTGCCACTAACTTGAATTGGATTCCGATAGAATTCCTGTGGAATGCATACCATTTTGCCACCCACCGTAATTGGTGGGGGGATTTTCATTCTCTGAAATTATGTAGCTTGATATGCAGTATATCATAGTTATCATAAAACAATCTTATTCAAATAAGATTTTCTTTCCTTAAATTCCTTATTGAGAGTGGTGTTATAATCTTACACCAGCATTGACTAACCCATTTTATTAAAGTTGTTTCGTTTCAATATTAGCCCCACAATGACTTTGCAGTAGCAGTATCACTCGCTGTCTGTGTTGGAAACAAAGATGGGAACCTGATGGCACTGAATGCTTTCTGTTTTTCTACTGTATTCATTTGGGGTTTAGCTTCCTAGGTCAGCAGTCACCAACTGGTGGTCCAAGAGAAAATTTTGGTCCACAGAAAAATCTGGACATTATTTGCATTTTTAATGTTTTATTAATAATAAAACAAAAATAATATTCTAAGAAATTCTCATATTCTGAATGACAATTTCCACCTTTATATTGCACTAAATTCACGAAATGTGGTCCGCGGGATTTAAAATTATGAATTTAGTTGTCTGTGAGATCCGAAAGGTTGGCGACCGCTGTCCTAGATGACAGATTTAGATTCTCCAGAAAAGCTTTAGTTCGAAGCTCACAATTACTTTGCCTATCCTAGTGCCATAAGTAGCAAAAATGAACAATTTATTTATTTGGAATGAGGTTATACGGTACTTAGTTATGTGTGCATAGGGTTTCGTGAATTGACTCAGTTTGCTTAGTTTTAAAAATGGTTACAGTTCCATTTTAATAACATTCAATCTTATGAGAATTGAGTTGGTTGTTTGGAATTCAATGGTACAAGGACAACGAGCCTGCTCCCGGCTTAAATCACCCCATTCCGATAGAAACAACATTGTGAGCATTTTGAAATTGTGACGTGCCAATTTCGTAAAACCGTATTTAATTTGTAATTAACTGGATTTTATAGGAAATAGAATGGTGCTCTCTCTCTCTCTCTCTCTCTTTTTAATTATGTGATATTTTTGTCAACTATCATACTAACGCGAATTTTTAGCTCATTACTTGGGATTTTTGTATCAAGTAACACCAACAGCACATCTCGAGAAACACATTATTTGGAACCACATTAACTGGGGTAGTCCTGTATATGCATTCTTGCAATTATATGTGTGTGAGTTTTTCATATAAGTTGGGATTATTTTTTGTATGACTGCACACTTTGGTCAAAAAATCACAGACATGGATTGTATTTAAAAAACAACCATACCTGCGTTGACCACTTATTGTAGATTGATTATTATGCAAAGGATTTAATTCACGATGCACTGCATAGCAATACTTATAACTAAAATTTTACAAAATCGAAACTGTTTTAAATTGGTGTAATTTAATCATTGACAGCTGTTTCTGTAGTCATGAGCTACCATCATCAAAACGGCAACCAATGCTGCTTGACATGCGTTGCCTCCTGAAGAGGCATCTTATCTGGCATCGCACATTGAGCTGCATTAGTTGTTTTGTTGATGTGCATAGTTGCCTAAGCAACTGTTAACAGTTAAATCTATTTAAAACTGAAAATTTTGTCTAATTTAATTTTTAATATTTATGCAAATAACTTAAAAAATGTTGAAAAACATCTTCCTTATTATGTACGATATTTATGCAGATTTTGCCAAGTGTTCATGTTCAATAATCTAATATAAATTTTGAATTGGTTATGAAGTTATTAATTGGGATTGTTTTGTTGAACTTTTTTTTTACATGGTTTTTCTCCTTACGATTTTAGAATAGCAATTTTTTGAATGCGAATTTAACTATCCGTAGGTAAGGAGAGGAATAGTGTTATTCTGATGCCTTATTTGGGAATAGAACTTTGCTCTTTTATTGAAACCTTGTTTTTCAGAATGTCAATTATCAAGACAATAGGTTATCAGAGCAGGTTTTGAGACTATGTTTTCTTTTAGCTGATGCTTATTACAGTGCTTGATTACTAAAATCAATTCCAATTCGTTCTGTTAATCGACTCGCCATTGTATGTAAAAATAAAAAATAATCTTGATTCTTACATTTACCTTTAAAAGAAAATTGTCAGAGCATACAGCCTTGAGAAGTAAATGTGATGATGAATTTTTTGCCAGTTAGGTAAGACTACAAATTGGCACCCTTTCACAAGTTTCACATTGTTTAGTTCAATATTGGGATATTTTTTTCTTTCGACGAAATGTATCAAAAATTGTATTTAATTCATGTAATTGACCTACATAACAATGACATGGACGTAAACGATAGTTCTGCTTTACACAGCTAAACCAGTCCCCTTGTTGACGTGGGGATATGGCCAAATATGCCTTATTTGGTGTTCCAAACAACCCCACTTATTTCGTTGGTAGAGTTCAGGACCACCCTGTATATTATGTACAAAAAAAGAACCTAATGTGACTGTACTCGGTGGTTCAGACACTGGAGACAACGAAAGTATCCCCGGCTCAAATCCAGTATATGCACAAGGCGATTTTTTTTTTCTAGTATGATCCAAAAGTAAGTTGTAATATGAACTGTAAATAAATGTGGAAAAAAAGGAGTTTGCTACTGAAAAAATTTTCAGTAACGAACACCTTCCATATTTTTTATGGTTCATACTGCAATCATAATCAAAAATCCGTAATTTTATGGATTTATTATTCCATATTACACAGACCACATTTTACATTGCAGCTAATGCAATTCAGTAGCTTGTTTTTGCATTTAGTACTTGTCTACCATCCCCTTTTATGTTAAATAAAAACCTTTTGATTTGTTTTGAGTTTTACATTGTTTCGGTTTATGTAGTTATGTTTTGTAGTGATTTTGGTGAATGCTCATTTTGTATTTTTATATTATGTAGCGGTGTAGATATATCCAAGATGCATTTATTAAGCGTTTAAACAGCTCTCTGTGCAGGATCATGACCTTTAATCAAATACGTCTGAAATAAGATTTGATTTTTAAAGTTATAGATCCCGATAAAAAAATTCTAGAGAACTTTGAATTGGACATCACAAAATACTTCATCTGTGTAGAGGAATGTTAAATTTAAATATATATTCACCAAATTAGTATGTTTGAGTATGTCATACTCTTCTAAGAGATTGTCAAACCTTTTTTTTTTTTTTCTCCGGTAGTTTACATCCTTACTCATTCTTTGAAAGTAATTTTCATAATTTAAGATGGTTCATGATCTGAAGTTGACTTTTATATGTACTTGTTATTTTGATATTGGTGTTGATTTATCTCCATATGCGATAGTCAAGGGTTGTCCTTTCTGAAGTGAACATAAACTGTAAATTGAAATCGAAAATGACAGCGAAGGCTTTCAAGATGACACCCTTTAAAAAGCAATGTTTTGGTGTGTATATAAACATCGTTTGGGGGTGCTGCTTCACAAGTTCTTGATTGGAAGTGTTTGGGCTATATTCATCGTAAGATCAGGTTTTTGCTGGTTTTCGAAAACGGTATATTTATATCATTTATCATGTACATAATGTATTCGTAAATAAAATTTTATTTAAATATGTGTCGTTTTTCTCCTTTATTCCCTTTTGTTTTAAATTTAAAAATCACTATTCGAAATGAACACCAAATATCGCGTTTTCTCTTCCGATTAAAGCCACACAACAGTAACTCGTAGGGCCTTCAACTTTGGTTCAATTCCATGTAGTAGTGTCTAAGTGGCGCAGTGGTAACGTTCTCCTATTGCGCGGCTAATCCGGGTTCGACTCCCAGCAGTGCAAAAAGAACGCTTACTCAGAGATCTCATAAAAGATCGCACTGCTCACTGTAGTCCGGGGTTTGGTTCCCCAGGCCTTAAGAGGTTCGGATTCCTCGGAAAACAGTAGGTCCCGGCGCAGCATGACCACTGTAGTCTTTGAGCCCAAAAAACAAACAAACACAAAATTCCAATAGTGTTGTAAAATGTGTCGTTTTTTATGCCCAGTACGCATGGGCGGATTTAGTATTTTACCACCCGTAGGCTACTTTTTCCCACCCCTTCCTATCCATCCCCCCTCCCAATCAGTGGTAGGAACATAAAAATTGCTACATTCAATATATGCCAAAAACTTTCATATTGACAATATGTTGAAAAACACACTCATAAATTGAAACATAAACATTAAACAATATTAACTTATCTTGAATCTATCTCTTCTTGGTATATAATAAATCAAATTCAATTTTATTGAAATAAATTTTAATTTCATCTAAAAATAAATGTCTATTGAACACTGGTATTTAAATGGAAAGCATGACGTCTAGCTTTCTTCTTGGCAAAACATCTGATTATATCATCGTATGGTATTGATTTTGTTATATCAGACTTCATACACAAAATTTTGCCGCCCTAGTCTATAGCCTAGTATAACATATTGAGAAATGCGGCACTGCCAGTATGGTGTTTCGATTGGTTCTCTAGGCAATAGAGATTCAGATTTCTTGAAAAATCGTTAGTCCTAGCTAGTGAGTAACCTACCAAAAATACTTTTGTAGCCTTTCGGCTAACTCTCACCTAAAAGTTGTAGCAGAATTAGAAAAGGTTATTTAAGGTTTGCTAGAAATTTTCGTCAGAAACGATCAACTGCATGCAATGACATTTAATTATTTTTACACTTTGATTTTTCGATGCCGGTACATACACTAGGTAATATATGCAGCCTTAAAATCAAATTCCTTTCTCTCTGGCCGGTTGATGTGTTCATCAAATGGCTTACATTTTTGACGAAGTCTATTACGAATATCTGTTTTTATATTCATTTCACTAAATTTCCTCTCACAATCTACAGTATGTACTAGAATTTACAATTCAAATTTACATATTATAGATATAGCAGTGTTCTCACATAGTAAACTTTATTCAGCAGCACAGTACACTTTTGTAATGTGTTACTTGGAGTTATAGCCAACTGGGATTGGATGAGAGGTATCCGTACTATTCGTCGGCGTGTTTTGTCTCCTGAGTGTACAATATTTCTGGGAGTTTTTATGCAGCTTGATATTCCCAGTAAGGGTACGTTTCACCTTCGATGTGGAGGGCGGCATGATGACCTTTCCCCCCTGACCGTACCATTCTATGCAGTTGGGTAATCCCGCCATCACCACCTTTCCAATTTTAGTTGGAGCTTTTCGGCGAATTGCTCATCAGTTTTTCTAGCTGAATTTGGGTTAACATTTTTCGGCGAAAAGGCTAACGACAGGTTAATCCCTGGTCCTAGTGTAGCAAAACCGTAACGCCCTTTCGTCGTAAAACGCAAACTCTACCGATTTATAGCGAGGCAGTTCTCGGCTTTACATTCCTTAAATGATACATTAAAAAGATCCTTGCCGCGCCATGGCTAATTATTTCCAACCTAGGTGTCGCCCTCTTTTCAATATCACCATTTTAATATTAAACTTAAGGATTAGCTGCTAACTATAGTCCGGGGAATGGGACTCTTGGCCTTCAGAGGTCGGATTTCTTGGGAAAACCGTAGGTCCCGGTGCAGCATGACCCTTGACCCTCCGTAAAACTCAAACAATCCAACACTGAAATGTTTTTGCCGTCGAATACAACTTCCATTTTGCAATCAATAATAAACCAGGGTGTTGTTGCGCATTCAGTTCAGTGGTAACGTGCTCACCAAACGTACGATTATTCCGGGATATTATTATTTGGATTCCTAACCGAGGCAAAAAACACACACCGATGACTAACTGCATAACCGTAGTCCGTAGATTTGTTCCCTTGGCTTCAAGAGGTTCGGAAAACTGGATCTGGCCTCAATTTTAACTCTTTCGCCGTAATACTGTCGCAAACATTCAAAACATTTTCGCCATACACTTGAAATAATAAATCGATTAATAATGCGCGAGGTCTGATTTTTAAAGAATTTTTTGAAAAGTTAATGTTTTAGATGCAATAAAAGTTACCATTTCTACCTGCAACGGAGTTCCTACAGAAGTACTCGATATATAACATTCAGATATATATAACGTTCAGATTACTGCTGCCTCTAATTCTTATGGACGGAAAAACGACGTGGCTCTCAACAAATACTGGATTATTAATAGTAAAACATTTGAACCATTTATTTCAGAAACCCACTGTGTACTTGTACAAATTTTCGGAAAACGAAAACATGTTATCTTTGATGTTAATACAGATTTTGGCTTGAAAAATACAACATCCACTTCGAGAAGATGTTAATACTCTAAACTACATCAAGCCAAAATCTGTATTAATATCAAAGATATGTTTTTCTTTGTTCCTGAAAATTTGTAAAAATACACTTCGCGGGTTTCTGAAACAAACGATTCATGTAACGAATTTTGTACCGTATTTAGACAACGAGGAGCAGGTTGATTAAAAGGATTTTAAGCAGGTATTTCTATATAACGGTATTCCTTTACTATAGTTTAGCTTCAAATTGTATATTAAATGTTGCTTATGCATTGGGTATTTTTTTTATAATATATGATGACCCTTCGCAGGACTAATACAAACTTTCCGGAGTAATTTTTTCGTGGTGGTGGTGGGGGGGGATTAGGAGAGACCAGGGAGTCAGCTGTGCCCCCCAAATTTGTTGGCACACATCCCTAAAACTCAAAATTCATACACCCGCTAAATATTTAAATTACAAGAAAAAAAAAATTGCGCAAATTATTATTATTTTTTTTTGTTGCTTTTTCTGCATATACATGAATTATAATAATCTGCTATATGTAGCAAATTTTCAAACAAAAATAAGGATACAAAGAGGGAGAATAATAAGAAATTAAAATAAACGAAAAAATTATAATAAATGCATAAAATGTCATTTCACTTGAACAGGGACATCCTTGGGTTATTGACCACCTTAGTGCAAAAAGGATACCTCGCCGGCCTGGTTAATATTATTTCATTTAGAATGAGAAATGTTTACTTTTATGTCTATATATGCACATGGTTTGAAAGAGTTGTTACGTAAATAAAATTTTTTTTTTTTATTTTCATAAAATGAAACAAAAATCCCCGCTATTGCCTTTTTTAATTAAAATATAAAAAACGATATAATGAATGGTTCGTGACCGCCTCTGAGATTGGCTACCCAGGTGTGAGGACACGTTTTATACCCCTGCCCAAAACGGCTCTGACTTGAAAATATCTCACAAAATAATTACATACCTTTATTTCTTTAACAGCGATGAATAAAAGATCTTATAGCTTAAATTGTTAATCCTCTTTCAAACTGAAATTCCATGGATTTTTCTCTTTGAAAAAATAAATAAATTAATAATAATGTCTGGAAAGAGTTTTGAAAAGGAAATTCCAAACATTTCATCGTTTCGAATTTAATGGAACCTCGATGTTCCAGGGCTCTGATATTCGTGACTCAAAATGTACTGTACGACTGTGTTTAAAACAATGGCCTCAAGGCATTAAAAAAACCTCAAAGGCAAATAATCGAAAAATGATTCATATAATCTTTTCTATATAAATATATATTTTTTTTAATTCCGGATTAATGGACATATAGTATTAGTGCGTGGCCGGATTGTGGGGTTCCTTTTGTATGTGTATATATATAAGTTTCTTAATGAAAATGTGTTCTTTAGATATAACTTTATTACAAATATATCTACTGTCAATATTTGTTCTTTGGAATCCAACGTTTTGTCACAATAAAATATAATAGAAAAATTGATGAATAGATTAAGATTATAGGTATGACATTCTACGTGCTGAGAAAGAAGTTTATGTTAGAATGCATATTGGCTCATAACAAACCCGTGGGATATAAGAAAAACAACTTGTTAAACTCCGAGGCTGGGTTTAAGCTAACGCGATCATTGAGTAACAATGCAAATTTTTCCACAACTTCCTTGATCTCATGTAAGGGACTCCTCCCATCCATGTAAAAAAATAAAAAGGTGAATAAACTTTTGGAATACTTAAAAGCACAGAAACTTTTATGTTGGACTACTTTTCATAATTGTAGTTTTTCTCGCTAGAGTTCTGCAGAAGGATCATAATGTTTATACGATATTTTTCCTTCATTCGCAAAGCCTTTTTTTTTTTTTTTAGTTATGCCGATTTTCTATTAAAGGAACGATATTTTCAGCATCGATTAATTGAACAAGTTGACAGAGAAAGTACGGGTTTATCGCTTTCCAGGAAAAAAAAAATGATTTGGAAACGGGAAAGTTTTTCCGTCTTTCCCGGAAGACATCATTTCGGGATTTCATTGACCTGTGGAAAAATCTGCGTGAGTCCAGGAGACAACTTGGTAACTGACGCTTGACGAACAGCTTAGCTTAGATTTTCGCGGGAAAAAAGGACAAAAGCGCGGGATATTCTTCCGGGAAGCAGGTGCGAATGACAGCGGAAAAAACCTTTATCGAAATTTTTATTTTGGTATATAATTATTATTGCTAACCTCGAAGGGTTTAATTAAGAAGATTATACTTTGAGTTTTATTTTTATAATTTATTTTTTAATGTGTGGGATTATTTGTCACAATCAGCATAAAACAAAGCAGAAATATTTCGACGAAACATTAGACGCAGTATTTGTGTGTGTTAGAGTATTTCATTAATCTGTTGGAACAAATCAAAAGTAAGGCATTCACCCCCTTTTTTTATGCTATGATTAAGACCATCTTTTATGAATGGCTGGGTAGACTCGAACTTTTTTGGTGCGTTCGGAAAATAAAATTTTCTTAATAATAAAGGTCATCACACTCACTGTTCATCAATCGATTTTTTTTTGTTTTTGTTGTTAACCTGTAAACAACTGTTTGATGGGGATTTCTTTATGTATTATCGATCTTATAATGTTTATTCTAGGGATCAAATGTTGTGCAAAATGATGACACGTAGTGAGAAACAAATCCTTTAGAGCGTTATTTTTAAAATTTACTTAAATACGCAAATAAATTTAGGTTGTGTTAGTGGAGTGTTGCATTTCATGTCCTTCGTCGTTTATCATTTTAAAAATCCATGCTTTGGTTTTGGAAGTAATTAGAGACCAGTAATTGTGTGATAGTAAGAAAAGAGAAGAATTTAATAAAACATAAAGATATTCAGTAGTTCTGTATGTTTCAGAAATGCATTATATATATATATATATTGTTTTGTAAATTTTATAAAAAAAAACCTTCGTGATGTATATTAACTTTCGCGTTTTGTTATTCGATATGTATATTATCGACTTACCACACGAACGGGATAAAAAAAATTATATTGGCAATATTATTTAGGTTAAACTACAGTGAAATCTATCTAAGGTGACCACAGGCCACCTTAGATAGACCACCGACCTTAGACAGGTCACTGACCACCCTTCTTTTCTTGGAAAATGGTCATTCAGAGAAGTGGTCCCTTAATGAGGGTCTATGGCGAGGTGGGTTAAACTTGAAATTAAGTAGAAAACAATTTGAATTATATGTGTAAAGGGAAAAATTTGCATCACATTCTCATGAAAAGTGTGAAATTAAAAAACGCAATTTGAAATTTATTGCCAACTACGAAATTTACGACTTCGGAAAAAAATGGATAATTTTTTTTTAAATTTTTATGCTAAAAACTTCTTTTTGAGATTCGGAAAATTAAATGAAGTATTTTATCGTCTTCGAGAGATACTGATGTGTATTTTCGTTGATTTGTTTACTTCCTTGAGGATTTCCTGGGATTAGAGGGCCAGGAGTTTTCTCTGTGAAAGCCGATGTTCATTCTTCATCAAAATCGGAACAAGAACCTGCAATTCCCCCCCCCTCCCTCACCCAACACAAAGGTATTTCAAAATGTAAACTATATTCTAAATTAAAATGAAATTTTTAATGCTATATAATTTTGAAGCCGAATGTCGCCGTTAAATTGTGTATTAATTATTAAGATCAGAAAATAAGCAGGAAGTGAAGCTCTTCCTTTCTCGGTTTCCAAAAGATGTTCGGTTCTAGAGGGAGAATGGTTTGCAATGGTTTCTGAATGGAGATGAATTTAGCATTGAGTCTATTAAAAATAATCGTTTCGAAAAGAAATAGTCGTGAACGGAGGTGGTCGTTCAAAGAGGGTTTAATATGTTTCAAACGACGTAGATAAAAACAAGTGTATGTAGTAAGAAACTTGTGTTTGAGTAAAATGAAGCACTTTGTTTTAATTCTAATAATTAAGTTTCTACTTTCTTCGCCATTTGGGCAAGGCTTGGTCTTCGTTAACGTGATTATGCGTGAATGTGTCAAAGTACGTTTTCTACATCGTTCCGTTCCTCTCCCGTTGGCCTCTGACACAGTCTTGGGACGTCAACTATACAAAATGCAATGAAATTTCTTTCTGTAGTAAGAAGCATAGTCTTGGGACGTCAACTGTGCAAAATGCAATCGAATTTTTTTTCTGTAGTAATCAGCACAGTAAGCACAGCATCAGCAGTAGTAGTCAGCACAGTCTTGTGACGTCAACTATACAAAATGCAATCGAATTTCTTTCTGTAGTGCAAGAAGCACAGTCTTGGGATGTCAGCTATGCAAAATTCAATCAAATTTCTTTCTGTAGTAAGAAGCAGTCTTGAGATGCCAACTATACAAAATACAATCAAATTTCTTTCTATAGTAGGAAAAATATCGGTACCCCTGTGATGCAGGCTTTCCTGCTGAATAAGTGTATATGTTGGGTAAACGTCTCGTAGGGGGTAAAAGTCTTTGTACTGTATTCAATTCGTTTGTTTAATGTCACCTCTAAATATATCCTAAAAAATGAACGGTTTCACAAAATATTATGCTCAGGTCCTACATAATTCTGTTTTGTATAATATTGATTTGTTGAAACGTATTTTTGAATTTATTCACATTTTCAATGAAACTAAGAAAACGAAAAATATACTGGTGTCCAAAATTAAGGTTACACTCAATGTTATTTCAATGGGAGAGGTACATATTTTGCTCTGTAACTTTCGATGTGCTTTATTTATAAAAAATCATTTTGCAGAAAATTGAAGAATTATAAATGTTTAACATAATTATAAAAAATAATTTTTTTTTTTCAGATATTGTGAACGAGAATCCACGATTGAAATTGATGCAAACATTGAAAATTGAAAACGAAAATTCCTAAAAACAAAGATTTAAAATGACAATTTTTCCCATATAAACATGCAAAATTATTAGAAAATGATTGTTGATGGTTATGTAAACAATTTTAAGTCCTAAATCTGTTTTTTACGAATTTTTGTTATCCACCTTCAATTTTTATACCACTTTTGATTATGGATTCTCCTTCATAGGATGGCTAAAAAATTGATGTTTCATAATTATGTTAAGTGTTTATAGCTCTTTAATTTTCTGTAAAATGATTTTTTATACTTAAAGCACATATAAAGTTACAGAGCACATATAAAGTTACAGAAATACCAACCTTTCCCATTGAAATAATACTGAGTGTAACCTTAATTTTGGGCACCAGTTTATATACACAATGGAACCTAGTCAGTTTAACAAGGTGACTACCTTGGTAATTTGACCGAGTGAATAAAGTGACCAATTTTTATAAGGGAGAACTAGTAGGGACTTAGCTGTACCTATACCAAATATATGCAGTGTATAGTGGCTACCTGTCTATGGAGACTAATACAGTCCAGGCCCAAAGGCGGTCACGTTAATCAGGTTCCACTGTGTGTGTGTGTGTTATTCTAACAACATTTGGAATTTTTCAAAACCGAACGCTATTGCAGTAAACCATAAATCATCCAATAAGATGGCTTCACACGCTCCCTGTTAAAGCTATAATGACCTGTATAACGCTAATTTACATAGCACATCACCGTTGAGGAATAGATCCCGAGGAGTTTAAATATAATTATATATCTTTCCTGAATAATCAGTTGTACTGTTAACTGTGCCCTTAAAAGTATTTAAATGAAGGCGCAAATAAAATTTCCGTATTTACTAATAAAATCAAGTTATTGTCCTAAACACAAGAGCTTATTAATCCGCTAACAGTGTATTTGATAATTTTGCAATCGATTTTGTGATATAAAAAAGCCTGTATGTGTTAAAAGTGGTAAAGATGGTGATCGCTATTTATTATTATCATTTAATAATGACTTATCATGGCCTATTTTTATCCTAGACTTCCAAAACTATTATAAATAAAATAAAAATATCCCTTTTTTTATTATTTCGCATTTAAAAAATCAAAAACGTTCTTTGATCGAAAGTTAACTATTAATATTTCTGAAGGCTTTTAAATTAGATTTCCAATGTTTCTTGTAAATCCATTTGATTTGAATTTGAGACGCGTCAATTCAATGACTAATTTAATAGCTGACAAACGAGTTTTTGCAATCTATAGAAAATAAGTATTATATATAATTTTTTTTATTTGTAAACCACAAAATTTATTCTGAAAAAAAAAAGTGTTTGGAAATGAATGGAACGATTTTGTGAATGAAAAGATTATAAGAATAGTTATCGCTATATCTCGTGTTTGGCTAACTTATTGCTCAAAGTCACACCAAACGATTTCCTGAAATCAATTACGGTGCAAATTCTGAAGCTAGGCGAGAAAATACGGAGCAACTGTATCAGTTCTTATCTTTGAAGAGTTTCGATTAAAGATAATACGGGAATACATCTCCATTCGAGTGGAAATTTCCCCTCCCACGATCACTACAATCTAATAACAATTGATTAAGTAAATTCTCTGTTGAGGAGAGAGGGATAAACTTGAAAGCTATCGCACCAAGCTGTTGTAGCATACAAACACTCCCAAAATCTCGTCTGTGATATCAGCTCCTGGAGAAGGAGGAGCAAGAGCAGGATGGTGATGAAGAGCAAATGGAGGTTGCATCGATTGCGAGGGGACGACGACCCTTGTGGCTGCGGAACCTCTGCAGGGGTCGTTGCCATCGACGGCTGGATGGGATGAGAATGACCCATATAGGATCGCCCAGAAAACTTGGCACGGGGCCCTTCATAATCGAAAAAAAAAGACAAATAAAAGGAGGGGTCCAAAATCTCATGAATTTCTGAGTTGTTGTTTTATTGTCATGTCAGTTGAAAATGACAAGCTATATGTTTCCATTTGTTAAAGAGGAAATATTTGTGTTCTGTTTCCAAAATTGGCCTTCGAAAAGCAGAACTCTTACTTTTATTTGTAAACAAATTTTCACCATTTCCGTTTTCATTTCTCATTAAAACTAATAAGCCTTAACTATATTTTAATTTATTTTTAACTCTGTTCAAAAATCTGTTGGGTTTGTTACCAAAAGAGGCTGAAGAAATGGATTTAATTAGCGTTATGCCTATATGAAGGGTCAGGGGCGGATACAGACTTTCCTTTTGGAGGGGATCACGGACAGAATTTGCCATGGTCTTGGAATAACACTCTTCATTTATCATGATTGGAATTTTTTACAGTGAAAAAATATGTTTTTGAGGGGTCATGACCCCTGTGACTACCCCCTGTGTCCGCCCTTATACAGGGTTATATTTATGATATATGTATAATTATATATATGAAGGTTTGATGATATATGTGTGTTCACACACATGTATATATATATATATGCATACATAGTATATTAATTTGAATAATTTCCAAGTCGTACTTAATTTTTTTAAGAATTATTACATGCGCAGTTTTATTTTATCCATAATTTTTTCTATTATGTTTGTTGTCGTTTTGGACCAGCTTTTATCATATTTTCTTTTATTGAACTGCTGTTTTCAGAAAATTTCCCACGTTTTGCAGTTCGTGAGGGAAATTCCAAGTATCAAAATACATTCTTTGACCATTTCAGTCTCGTATTTCAAACCTTATCGTTGCTAAAAGAAAAAACACGTGTATAAAATAGACATATGACCGAAATAAGATTCCCTCTCTTTCGGAAAAAAAAAATATTGAGGGATAGAGGAACAAAAACTGATTTTCCATTTTCTTTTTCCTTTTTTTTAGGAGATTTCAATATTTATTCCCATGTGTCTCGTATGACACTTGATTTGTCGTATGATTCTCATATTTCTTTATAATAATTCCTCTTATGGTTTCCGTATTTTCTCATAATAATTTCTCGTAAGATTCTCGTATTTTCATACAAATACTTCGCAATACATTTAATCACAATTTAAAATTTATTACATCAGAAGATATATAGAGGCACGCGGTTTTGTCTCGTGGCATTGCTCTTGCTTTTGTCTAAATTATGATTCTATTTCTTTATAATAATTCCTCTTATGGTTTCCATATTTTTCATAATAATAATTTCTCATTACGATTCTCTCATTATTTTTCATACAAAATGCCCCATAATACATTTAATCCACGAATTTAAAATTTATTACATCACAAGATATATAGGAAGGCACAATTTTTGTGTCTCGTATGACACTTGATTTGTCGTATGATTCTCATATTTCTTTATAATAATTCCTCTTATGGTTTCCGTATTTTCTCATAATAATTTCTCGTAAGATTCTCGTATTTTCATACAAATACTTCGCAATACATTTAATCACAATTTAAAATTTATTACATCAGAAGATATATAGAGCACAATTTTGATGAAAGGACAAATCGATTATAATGCTTCAAATGACGATTTTATTATGAAACTAGGACATATTTGACGGGAAACCGTAGATAGTTTCTGCATTTGCCTGATTCCGTTCAAACCAATCATTAATCGGAAAAATTTTGGTACTGATATATTTGAACTTACACATATACCTTGATAACCTACTTTGAAGCTCGTGCCAGAAAGAAAAAAAAAACACTCATGAAAGTAGTTCAGTGATCTTATTTAGGCAAAACGATCGATTCCACAAGAAAAATCTGTGGTTTTCTTAAAACCTTACTCTAATTTTATAACCTATATATTTCATTCGAATAATTCATACAAAATGTTCACAGCTCGAAATAAGAAACTTCATAGTAAAGGACTTTATTTTCATTATTTATCATATTAAAATTTACTATTTTAAAATATAATTCTTTAAATTAAAAAAATTCAAATGAATTTTGAAAAAGTGTATTCTACATATTTATTATTTCCTTATCCGTAAATACAATGACGTTAATCGTTTACTTGAAAAATTTTGTTAACCTTTTGGTGAAATTCTGAAATATGTCAGCTAATGTTGTTTATGCTGTGGATTTTAATAATATAGTTTGTTTAAAATACCCTAGTAATGCTATATTATTAAAAATGCATTATTAGGACTAATGATTAAGCATTAATGAATTTTGTAATCTTGATATGGTCAATTAAATAAAATTGATAACTTTTAATAAAATAAAATGAGATCATATGGAAAAAATGAAATTTTCTCATAAATTTACGCTGCGCTATATTGCCTTTCGTTAGTGTACGAAAGTTAAAAAACATAATCATATTAAATTTTTCGTTTATTAATTAAAACAGATTCATCATAGTGTTGTCAATTTTTTTACTTAATGTGTGCGATGACGTAGGTTGATGACGTAAACGCGTGAAAAGATCTTTCTTCTTGCCGCAGTCCCCGTTCTTCTCGGGGGTCATTCACGTGCAGATCCAAGTCCACGGTCAAATTCTGATGACCCGGATTTTTGGCATTATTCCACCCCTCGCTGTCGTTGGCCCATCGACCGTTCCTCCTCCTTCACTCTCCCTGTCTCCTTTGGTCGACCTTGGCTGCCGTGGCAGCCATCGCGGGGCAACAACCCCTTATCCCGATTTCTTCCAGGACCAACGTAAACTTCGATTTTTCCGGGCTCTTCCTCTCTCTCTCCCGGCTCCCTATTTCATCTCTTCTCTCTCTTCTCACTGGAGGTCGTTTCCCCTGATCTATCGTTCTCTCTTTTTCTTCTTTTTTTTCCTTGTTCCGTTCGCGTGGCCTGGCACAACTTCTGTTGGTGATTCAGTTTATTGCTACCTTCTCTTTTCTGGCTTTATATCGCGTAGCATTTAAAATGAGCCTAATGAGTATTTTAGAATAATGTAAAATATCATTAGGTTAATGATATCGGATATTATTCCTTGCACTTTGTATCTCTCAGTAACTAGAACTGGAGCTGTGCAGATAACTTTACCAAATGCACAATTTGCATTGCACTAATGTTAAGGCTGCATTCCTTTGTTTATAATTTGATTTGGAATAAGATTTATAATGAAAAATTAAACATATGCAGCACTGTTAGTAAGAGTAGTGATATCCGGCATTGTGGCTCGTGAATGTATTACTTAAATCCAAGAAGTAGTTCGAAACGTTACCCCACTGCTTGCATCCAGATCACTGCAGTTGATAAAACGTGGGACCTGGAGTTGAAAAACTTTATACTAATTTAATTATTAATTAATTTATCATAAGTTTAAAAAATAATTGAATTTTTTAAAGGGACGGGGATCGATTATCTGGAAAATGCTAATTTAATGCAACAAACTTTTACACTGACGACTTTTAAAGGCCGGAAAAACATCTGTAAACATAAAAAAAATCTTAAAAATGTATAGTTCTATATAAATCGAACACTACGCAGATTAAATCAAACAACAATATAAATCAACGTTTATTGGCGTAGTGATACCAACGCCGATGTTATGGCGTGATTAGATGGTGAAACGTTCGAAAGAAAATAAATATTTCCGCTGGTATCACTACGCCAATAAACGTTGATTGATATTGTTGTTTGATATATAATTCTATGCAGCATTTACCATAACCTCAAAATACTGTGACATACCATAATCGCAAAATACTGTAACATACCATAACCGCAAAATACTGTAAATACTATAATTGGAATCATTGTACTGAGAGAATTTACCCTAGTAAGTAAAGTAACTTTCTATATTATATATTTTGCCATTAAACTTAACTTTTTGCTGATTTCAAAAACTAATGGAGGTTAATTAATAATAGATGAAATAAATTTACTTCTCTCTTTCGCGGAGAATTATTCATAGTAGTAGTGTATAGATATAGACAAAAAAACTTTTTTTGTTATAACAGGATCGGGCGTTTGGCGTAAGTGTGCAGAGCGTGAGGGAAATTTGTTTTTAAAAGAAGGAAAAACTTGAAAGAAAATATTCCCTTTAGCCAATCTGTTTGGCTACTCGTTTCACTTCGATCGACGCTTTTGGCAACAAATTCGTAATCTGTGGATGGTTACCGCATATGAAGAAAATGAAGACATGCGATTACAAATTAGAATGTGTATTGCATTTTTACGTTTGTCTGTCGACTTTTAGTATACGGATGGCTGGAAATAAGTGCTGATTCCCCAAATAGTTAAAAATTATCAAAATTTTATGACTATTTTATGCAGCAATAGTTATACAATTCCAGGATAACATTACATTTATGGAATGTGTATAGGCAAAGGCAGAACAAATAATCCAGTTGGAAGTTAAAATTCGAGATTTAATATCGCCCTAGAAAAGTGATTCCCAATCTGGTTTTGGGCCTCAGTAGGGGTCGTAAGAAAGGTTTCTGGGAGAGGAATTACCATGTACTATATTTGCTGTGATTATTTTATAAAAATTTAATTTCGCTGAAATATTTCTACCGCTTTTCCTGTTCGATGTAGTACATCACGTACGTATTACTAATGGTTTGATAACTTTAATATACATAATTAATACAATAAATATAATTAATATGATAAGCACAATATACATAATTTAATGTATATAATTAATATAATTCTATATCTAATGTGTTTTCTTTACTTTGTTAAAAATGCTTTTATTATACAAATGTGTCGGCGGCGGACAGAGGGGTCGCAGATCTTTTGGCTGCTATAAAAGTGGGGGTCTCCGACTACTTGGCTACTATAAAAGTAGGTCATGGTTTGAAAAGAGTTGGGAACCACTGTTCTAGGAGCAACACCACTTATATTGTTGCTGATAAATAAGCTAAAAGAGGATGCTATATTGTTGATTGTTCAAATAATTCGGGAAAGTTATCCACTGCTGTGACACTGTTTTCCCAGACAAGAGAGGATGCTAAAAAAACACATAAATTATGTGATCATACAGTCAGAGATAGGTGGTCAAGCAATTAAACGGAAGAAGAAATATTTTGATGTGAAATGTAAAAATAAAAACAAGATTGAATAGATATAACGAAAACCAGGACTTGGGACAACGTTTGAGAGCACTTGCATATATTCAAAACCTGCAGTGAAGCAATAGTTATCAACTTGCACTTACAAGTGCAAGTTATCAACTTGTACTTGTAAGTACTGTGTGCCAGGACAGAGATGTCATTCCTTTAATTAAAAATAAATCTTTTGAATACTCCTGTTTTGCACTATTTTGCCACTAAATTGCCAGTTAGAAGTATGCATAAAGTGTGAAGGGAAATTGTGATGGATTTTATCTACATATCACAATCGGGATAGTGACCCCTACTACAGGGAAAAATCAAAAATACTGCAATAGATGGTTTTAAATTTTCCCTCTACTTACTCACATAGCATGTTACGCTCTGAGCACTTACGCTGGGTGCACTGCCCCGTTATAACGACTTCTGTTAAAGCTAGTAGCGTGCGGAAGGGATGGGCTCAATCCCTCATTGAATATCGACACATTATTTTCTTTCAAGCCGCATTACATAATCTTCTTTGAAACCACTTGAGCCGCTCCCATAGCCACTTGAGCCCCACGTTCATGGGTTTTTACTTGCTATGCTACTGGTTAAAGTGATGACAGCATGACTATTATTCTAAAATTCTGAAGTTTCTTCGCGGATTATTTATAAATAATTGTTTATAGGTTGTGGCGCCACCTGGTTATAGAGCCGAAAGTTGGGTTATTTAAATATAGATCTAAGGGAGTTAACCTGAATATACAATACAGTAAAATATCCTTTAACGATCACCTCTAAACAACGGTAACCTCCGAAGTCCGGCCACATATCAATGGAACCGAACGCGGATTAACGTTAGTGCTAACTAACAAACAACAAATTCCGGACAACGGCCATCCGGTAGGCATCACGACCGTTCAAATTTTTCAAATATGGCTTCAACTTAAATTTTCAACAATATAAAGTAAAATTTATTTGATAGTACTTCCTTTCAAGGTACTTCGTTGAAACATACGTTCATTTCATAGCTCTACACGCCTTTTTTGTGAATACAATGCCACTATTTATGACAGACCATTCCAATATTTCGTCTGTGCAAACAACCATTGACCACTGAAAATTGCTTTTTGACAGTTTTGTTCCTTAATGTGTTCTTAGCATTGAGCAGTGTCTTACCAACTTCCTCATTTGAACGTCAGTTTGTAATCGTTGTAAATTCTTCGCGAAAATGTTTAATTCTAAAGGAAAAAATCAATGTTATCCAGGACCGTTAAAAAAATTTATAAGCGCACGAAAATTAGCACGCTCTGTGGCTATAAAAGGTCATAGATAAATGAGATTTTAAAAAATAGTGAAGATCATCTGTAAGAGTCCTTTTGAGGGGTGAATTTAGCTAAACGAAACGTTAGAAGACTGGAAATGAACTCGACAAAGTACTGTTAGGGTAGCTTTCCAACTGCCCATCAAAAAACTTTCAATCAAAAATCCTGCAATTAAAATATTTCTTAATTGAAGAATTTTTCCTCAGCTGATGAATCCGAAAATATAGAGCGGATGATGGGAAAAGTTTGGATGACATTCTCAGATTATCAGAAATGACGAATATGAAAGCCAGCGAATTTGTTTGCGTGGACGAAGATTTAGAACTTTCTGTTACGCATAATACTATTCAGGAATTGTTAGAAAATATGATGAAGGGAAAAAAAAGTGATGAGGAAATGGACGCGGAAGAGAGTGTGGAACTGACACAAAATTCTAACATCAAAACATATTTTGATGTTTTGGTAAATTTTCAGGAGATCCAAAACTTTGCTTTGAACAAAAATGATGACGTGTTATACACAAGGACTGAACACGGACACGGATCCAGAGAGAAATTTTGGAGGTAACACAATAGAACCACTTATAATGAGATCGCATTTAGCGAGTTTCCAGATATAGCGAGGAAAATATGGATTTTGTTTGGTATAATGATTAAGCGCAATGGAATTTAATTTTTCAAGTCTTTTTCGGACTTCGGATTTAATGAGCAATTGAAAAACAAAATAAAATAGGGAATTAAAGTTTTTATAAAAATTCCGTCGTTATATGCGGTTGGTCGTTATAAAAGGCGCTCGTTCTAACATATTTAACTCTGCATTTTTATGGATTTGGGATAGGGAAATTTTCTTAATTCCCCAATCGTCAATCCGCCACTGATACAGATGTTATTGCGTTAGAAAAAGGACATTTGCCATAAAAAAAAATTTACGAATCACTGATTGATATATTTGAAATGATTAAATTTTTATTGCTAATTTTATTTATTTTGATTTTTTTATACTGAACCTCTAAATAACGGCCCCTTTCGTAGGACGATTACCTTTGCATAATCTCGATTGTGACCGTTATTCGGAGGTTTTACTCTATATGGTTTTCAACAAAAAAAGTAAAAAAATCAACTAACAATGAAGACAGACGAAAATTAAAGTATGACAGAAGTCACAGAACAGAAAAGTGCACGTTCTTATGCAACTGTCTTATATTCATAGTTTTACTAATGCTTTTATATTACATAGATTCAGTTTTTGTTTTCTTATTTTTCTACCAATCTATACCATAATTTAATCGTGTGGCTTTTTATTCGTCCGTCGTAACATGTACTTTGTTACAGAAAAATGAAAGTTAATTTAAAGATTATTGTATTTCAAATTTTGATTAAGTCTTATTAAATGATGAGCAAACTCTATTTTATTGAGTTAGCTTGAGATTTATTGTGATTGAATAAAACTGGGTTTATTAGATTCGTTTATTTAGTAAGCTCTGTATGTAATTATTAAAATCGAAATCAAAACGTGCCCCTCAAAAATCGAATTGGCCCTTAGAGGGAGAATGGAAAATTTTGTCAAATGATTTCAACCAAGCCAGTATTGTAACACTTTGCAAATGGAAAGCCAATTTGATAATCAAACCTCATAAATAAATGGAGAATCTTCAGTTGAAATTTATTATTACTTAGTTGTTTATGGCACATGCATTTTGACTAAACTTTATGTAGTGGACATTCTATCATACATCTGATCATACAGGATTACACAAATCTAGCTACAGTCTAATACGATTGAACAAAAATATTTTATGGAATGTTTCTCAATATTTTATGTTTTGATATTCGTAGACCCTTCAGTGATGAAGTAAAAAAATTATAAACCTTCTTTATACCGTTTGCAAATAACAGAGTGTAGTGGGGGGCTATTAATTAATGCTTAATATTGCAAATCTAATTCTGACCCCATTTTTTTTATTGCACAAACTTGCCCTTGGCTAATGTGTTATATTGGACGCTTAATCAAGAACGAGGGACACGCCCCCTCGAACATTGAAGTAAATATCAAAGACCATGTTGCATCTTGCAGCCTCTAGGAAAATTTAGAATTATCCTCAGAGCGAACCGATATCATACATAGCTTCTTGGAAAAATCAAAAATCTTAACATTTATTTAAGCA
>QLNU02014176.1:66579978-66614397 GCA_006491805.2 Dysdera silvatica
TTCTCACATTATATTGTAATAAATGGAAGAATCATTTTCCGTAGTTCCCATATTGTTTATTAAAAATAAACTGGAAATTTACTAAAAGAGTAAGTATTCGAATTAATTACAGTCGAACCTCCATATAGCAAAATGGACAGTTCCATGAAAAAATTTCGTTATATAGAAAATTCGCTAAGTGGAAACGATGTATTCATGAACCAGGGTATTACAATATAATACCACAATTAAAATCCCGCTTTACAGTAAAGGACTGTTTCTCATAAATAACATTCAACCATTTAAAAATAGAAGTTTTCAAGTGTGCGTATTGTATTCTCACGGTATTAGGAAACCCTATGTCCCTGAGGTGACCACTTAATTTTCTGTTTTGGTCGTTAAAAATTTCGTTATATAGAAATTTATTTCGTTATATAGAAACACTTTCATATGTAACGACCATGGGGATTTGCCAAAACTTCACTATATGGAGAATTTCGCTATACGGAAGTACGTTATATGGAGGTTCTACTGTATTTTAATGTCGTAAGCTGTTTATGAAATATTAAAAAAGTGAACAAAATGCAGTGGTATAGGAAAAGGGGTGTTCAAACCCTCCCAGTGTATCGCTACATGAAAAAAGTGAAGAACCCATAACTATCCTCTTGGCATCATGTAAAGAGACCAAGTTTGAGATGGTGGAGACATGCTATGGGAAAACATAAATATTCAACGGATGAATCGAGTTCCACGTCTTTAACAGAGGCGCTGAGTGAAAGCGAGAGGTACTCCAGGAAACATACTGGAATCTCATATCTGCTTTTTTAAGATACTGTGATCCAATAACTGTTATTTATGGACGATAACGCGCGACATCACGAATCTCAGATGACCGATTATTTTATTTAAATGTATGATATCCAGTGAATGAAGAATCCAGTGGCCCTCATAGCCTTCAGATATAAACCCTGTTGGACATGCGTGAAATACACCAGGGAGGTAGATTGCGTTCACTCAACACAACACCCCACTGAGGGCTCGGAAGTGGGAGCAAGTCTATTTCGGAAGCGAAACATTTTGCCCACAATGTTCGTTGACAACTTCGTAGAAAGCATAATATGTCGATGTGAGACTTGTATGAGTGTGAAAGGTTACCATATACCTTAGTAATACTTATGTCAGTGTTTCCCAACCTGGGGGTCGCCACAACTATTTTTATAGGGAATTAATTTCATACCAAATGTTTCCAACGTATTTATATTTTGACATGGCTACACACATTGTAATATTCTACTAATGTTTGTTAACCGTATATCTATAATTAATATTATATTTAATGTGTTTTCTTTACTCTGTTAAAAATGCCTTTATTATGCAAATGTGGATGCGGAGGGCAGAGGAGGTTGAAGGCTACTTGGTTACTGTATTATGTGGTCGCGAATTACTTGTCTACTGTAAAAGGGCATCGTGGTTTGAAAAAGGTTGATTCCACGAAGAATGAGCATCTCGCTTTGGCGTACTTTTAGAAAAATGCAAAATTTCTGCGAGAAATGTTTGTTCTTGTTTTTTTTGCTGTTAGGTCTTGAATTGCCTTCTTACATAAGTACGTGGAGTTATGTCATTCTGACCTTTGGTTCAAAAATAGGCACAAATGTAAAAATTGCTCTAAACTGTTTGACACCACTGTATGTAAATATATTTAAATGTATATGTATAAATATATATATATATACACACACACACACACACACACACACACATATATATATATATATATATATATATATACTGTGGAACTTCAGCGAATCAAAATTTTTCCGTATGTCGAAGTAATACAAATAAAATATATTTTCTGTATGTGCTCCCCGATGACTCGAATTTATATATATATACATAATCTATAGAGTTTCCATACGCACAAATATAATCCCGAAATCATGCGATATGCGGAAATGGACGGGGAAGTCTGAGAACTAGCGCGTCCCACACTTTTCTATTTCTCCATCCCATTTTTTGACTATCCTCTTACCTCCTTTACTTCCCTATTTTGTATCAAATTCCGGGCAGTCTGAGATTTCTCCGAATGTTCCCATGGAAACAACATTTCTAGAGGGATTTTTGCTTTGCCCAGGCTTCCGTGTTTTCTAATTTTGTCCTCCAGGTTTGCCACTCAATAACAGAAAAATATCTCCATGGGAATGAGCGACCATCTTGGATTGAGCACAGTTGTTTACGTAATTGCGAAGGAATTTTCGTAAATACGTATAAAAGCTATTTTTTCATTATCTTCCAGAATTTCAATTTGTCATCAATACATATACACTTACCTACACAAGATGAAAAAGCATCTTTGTATACATTCAGATGTATAATGTTACTTAATTGTTTCACTGTAAAAATGTGTATTTCTATTTTCATTCCGTGTTTAATTAATATGCTTGTAAATGCTATCATCTTATCTATGCACTGAATACATCAGCTTAAACAGATAGAATAATTATTATGTATTAAAATAATAATTAAATATTATAATCATAAGATCCTTCCGTATTTTCACACACACACACACACAAATATATATATGAGTGTGAATATTTAAAAAATATGAATTAAAATTTAAAATTTCCATTTTTGTAATTGTATATAATTTTTTACATTAATTATTTTTTTATATATCAGCATTGGGGAAGAGTTGCCACTTTAGTAACATTACCGACAGAAACTCTCCTATTTTATACTACTGGACTGATTCACTCTCTGACGAAGTTATTAACTTCCTCGGGTTTTTTCCATTAAATTTCTACTAAATTTCATTTCATGTCTTTCAGTCTAATATTTTTATTCTTCTTTCATTTTTATTTAAATTTTTATTTAATATTATATACAATATTTTAAGAACATATGCAGTAGAAATTCCATATGCTGATCTGCCGTGTATCCATAAGCGTAAGCAGAAAGTTCATAAGGGGGGTTATAGGCTCAATGGGTGGGGGGGTCACAGAACTACAACTCCATGTATTCTTATGTTAAATATACAAACTTTCATCCAATGGGGGGGTTACAACTGCATCAACACTCCCCTGCATACGCTAGTGCGTATATCAAATCTTTATATGCATATATCAAATTTTTTGTAATTATTCGGGGTCATTATACAGAAATAAGGTTTCAATATATTGAAGAAAACGTTATGTATCTAAATTTTTACTAACAATGTTTTAAGCATTTTTTTTACTTATATGTGGGTGTCAAAAAAATTTTTAACCATTTTAATTCCCAACAAACAGCTACAGGATTATGTTTTGGAGTGGACCAAACGGCAATTATGTTAATGCTGGAAAAAAGAATAATATCCTTGAAATCTTGACTACGAAGGGAGGGAGCATCATCTTGTGTCTAGGTGACCTAGCTGGTTAAGACATTTTTGTTCAAATGGGGGGTCCCCGGTTCGGCTCCGATCCAGGACGGGTCTCTTTTTCTTCTTTACAAAAAAAGCCCTAGTCTAAGCTTATACATGTGTGTCATGAAAAAATGTTAGTTATATCAATTATGAAAGATTACAAAAACATGCCCCGGTAGCTTCATGTGCAGACTAGTCGGCCATTGTGTTAAGCCTGAGAAGAATAATAGTATCTTTAAACCTAAATTTGTAAAGCACATTGGGATTTTTGATCATCAAACTTTATAAATCGTCATGGTTTTAAAATCGTCGAAAATATTTCGATATCGTATTTTATGGACTTTATAAGTGCAAACACTCTCATCGCATTTGCTATGTGACAAAACGATCTCAGTCAGACTAAAAGGAGAGATTTGTGAAACTGCGTTCAAATCGGCACTGACATCTCGAGCCTAGACATTATCTCTCAAGAAATCAAATACCAACAGAGTTAAAGTAACAGAAATGAGAATGGCCAGGTGGATGTGTGGAGTGAGACGAAAAAGGACCGAATCAAAAATAAACGAATTGGAGGAATAATAAAGGTAATGGAGTAGACTAGAAAACTACAAGAGTCAAGACTGAGATGATATGGATATGCAATGAAGAAAAAGAAAATCGTGAAGGGAAACTAATAATAACCATGGATATTGATGATAAACGTGGGAAAGAGAAGACTAAAGAAAAAGTGGATGGCACTAGTTAGGAAAGATCTGAAAGAAAAAGAAGCTAAAAGAGGAAAGGAAAAATCAAGATACGTCGAAAAATCTCATCCGACATAATGATCCATATAAAAATAGGATCTTTATTGGGGATGAAGAAAAAAAAATAGTAAATGGAAAGAGGAATAAGTTTCAATATTTCTGTGATGAATCATTATCGAAATTTTTGTATGGTAAGCAGGGGCGGTTCAAGGTTGATTTTGAACCAGGGCGGTCTGTCACCGGATTACTTTTTGGCGCCCCCACCCACAGGAAAAAACAGGAGATTTTCACAGATGCACAGTGAGCTATGTATCCTATAAAAGTGGCCAAAAGTCTCTGAAAGAATTTCTCTAAAGATATTTCTCAAAATTTCTCTAAACTTGTCTCTTTTTAGAGAGATTTTCTACTGTTGGGTCAATTAAAAGAATGTTGTGATTGACTTCAGTTTGGCACTCTCATCCAAATGGGGCCCCGGGAAAACACCTATCCCTTAAGCAGTCCCTGATGGTAAGATCTTAGACAGTTTATTACACAAATATAAGTGGATATGAATACTACACAAGTACAAGTGGATATGAATACTACACAAATATAAGTGGATGTGAATACTACACAAATTTAAGTGGATATGAATACTACACAAATATAATGTTCTCCAAAATAAATATATTCAGCACATCTGTTTCTCATTTATTCTTGTTTTAGTTATGTATATGACCATAACGCATATATGTGATCCATATTTATTAATTTATGAAATTGATGTCCCTAAATGCGATATATAACAAAATACATACGTCGTACATATATATTGATTTTACAAGATTATTGTAAAAATCTATTTTTTCTGTAAATGAAATATTTAAACTGATTTGTAAGATTATAAAATGTCGGATTTGTGAAATCCATCCTATGTTTATATGACATGTAGAGAAAGATGCAAAAATTTGTGACGAAAGAAAAAAAATTCTCCCTCTTTTTTTTAAATAAACACATTAGAAATTTATGTGCTGCTCCTCATCCTCCCTCTTTTGAATACTTCACATCACCCTATTTTTCCTCCATATATCATGTAAGAAGTCAACAGACGACTAATACTTGTTTATAAACTCCTATGAAGGCGATAAATCTTCTTTCTCTGCTATCTCCCTCGAGATGCAAAAGAAACTGTGAAAAGGAAAAGTGCGGCGTAATAAAAATTGCCAGAATAATAAAAAAAAATGAAAGAAATTGTGAAAAAAGGTAAAATGCGGCGATATAATGAACCGAAGACATCAACTCCCGGAGACCGGTCCTGGATAAATCGAACACTGCTAGCGCACAGGTACGCCTAGTATCCTGCTCTCCCCTTCCTGCCATTTTGACCTCTTTGAGTCACGTGAACACAGACGGCACGTGGCAAGCTTGGGGTCGACGGCCTTAACGTCACATGACATGGTTGCGCAGACCACTACTGAGCAAGTTTCGCCATGCTCCGCCTTATGCTTCATAACCACGCCTGTGACAGGATCTAAATGGAATAAAAACAACCTCGGATTTTTGCATAGTTAATCTCTTTTGCTTTTGCTCTGCATACTATAATCGGAATTGCATCTATTTTTCCCCGTGTAATGTACCCTCTTCATCTTTACTTCTTCTTAGCTGTCACCGAAAAGCCGCCGTTTGAGCAAATTAAATTGGAAAATGGAAACTGGCAACACGTCCTCAGCTTGCGGTTCTTTATTTTAGGGGAATTCGTTCTTTGTCTTTTCCTTTGCGCAGTATTTATGCGCATTATGCGCTACAAATAATTTTAGCATTGCTTGCGTTGTTTTTAAACTGCAGAAGTGTCTGTGTGGTCAAGATTGCTTCTTTACGTTTTGGTGGGATATGATGCCCATAAAATATTATATAAATCACGACATGGAGCTATTCTGCATCATGCGGCAGTTGTGTTGAATGATTTTAATGCTATATTTTTAATTATAATAATAAAATCTGAACCTTCACATTTTTAATACTAACTTATTATAAAAGACATTAAGTACATTTCCTTTCATGCTTCGTAAAATATTACCTCAATCAACACGACTATTTCCAAAAATTATCATTAAATTCTTTTTTCACTAATTGTGTTTCCGAATTTAATGATAGGTGATTGTTGCTATCATTAGCCTCCAATTGCCACTAAAATAATTTTTTAAAAATACAGTAGAATCTGCCTAAAATAACCACCTTCGGGGCTGGACTGCAATGGTTATTATACATCGCGGACCTTTGTATAAACCTACCTAAGTCCATATAAATTTTCTCTTATAAAAAAAGTGGTCTCTTTATTCAGGTGGTCACTTTACCAAGGTGTTCACTCTATCTAGGTGATCGCTTTATTCAGATGGTCAATTAACCAAGGTGGTCAGTTTACCAGATTCCACTGTAAATGCTTTAATTTTATAAAAGGATATGTGTAGAAACTTGTGGTAGTACAGTAAAAATTAAATTATAGATTTAATTTATTTTAAATTTTTAGGTATTTTATCCACAACTATGTACCAGTTTTCTTCCAGATACGCAATGCTGTCTGATAGAAACTTCCATCCAAAGCCAGGTGGAAGAATTTTTTTTTTTTTTTTATACCATCCTGGCTACCTTCCTGTTTTCTCTTTATCCCCCATCCCCGGTTCTTACCTGTATAAGTGCTTCCGTCTGTCATTACAAGGACCATCGATTGTTACTATGGTTACCGCCGCCGCGTTTTCAGAATCCTAGTAAACATGATTCTTTGCTCATGGTGATCTCCATCCTTTCCCGTTTTGAAGCTTTCCTTCGATCTTCCTCCCATAGAGTGAAAACAAGGTTACATGGGTGAAGAGATGCAGCGTCACGTGCCCTTCCTTGAAAGAATCCGACTAAATTAAGACGAAGGAAAAAAGCACACGAAAAAAGTAGATTGCAAGAGTAGAAAAAATGTTTTTTTTCTACTTTTTTTGCTCTTAAGATGTATGTTTTTCTACTTTCAACATTTCCGTATCGTGCGTACTTCTTCTTACCATTTTTTTAAAAAGGAACTACTGTTGCTTTCCATTTTTTTTCTTCCTTTTTTCTTCCTTTTTTCCCCTCTTCGAATCTTAGGGTATGTGTTGAATTTTCGCCCATTAACTCGGCTGAGTAATAAAAAATAAAGTCGCAATCACGTGAATTTAAACACTGTGCCGTTGTATGTAATTTTTTATTTTTTACGTTGTCCCTTCCCTTACTCTCATGGAGAGAGAGAGAGAGAGAGAGAGAGAGAAAGAGAAAGATTTATCAGTTTCTTTAGTCGTGTGTAAATGTTTAGCCGTTGTTTATCATTCAAAAATATTTGTGCTTTGGCCATTCAATGAGTAAGAAAAATCTATTTTCCTAAAAGTATTTTTCACATACTGCAAAGGTCAGAAAATGAAATTAATGATTTTAACTGTTTGAAAATTACATTTTCAAATTTAATTACGTAAAAGAAATTTATATAGATAGAAATTTCCAGCCCCTGATAGTATGGCTTCCTGGCACGTGAATGCTTTCCGCGCAGAAGCTGCATATTAGGGGAGACGAATTCCCCTAGCTACTGGCGTCCCCTATGCCCTACAGTTGCATTTATTTATGTCATGACTTATATTTGGTGAACTTTGTTTTCCCAAATGCTTAAGCATATGTTAAATTCCTATATAGATGATTTTTGATAAATCTTTTTTCTATTTTAGATTGCACTTTTTAGATTGTAATTTCCTTTTAATTACCCATGAACAAAATAAACTTCTATTCGTCCACTGAAGTACTGAAAACAAACAGCTTTTTAGGGTCTTAGTTGCTATACACTAGAAAATTCGCGCTCTAAAAAAGCGCGCGCGCGCTAAAATAGCCTTACGCGGCGCGTGTCTAGTCAAAATTTTTGACCGAATAAAATTCACAATAATTATGCATTGTAATTCTAACTTTATTATTATCATATTGAAATTTTAAAATTATATATAATTTTTATTTTTGGAGACAAATTGGAAATGTTAGTTAATTAAAAGGGTCATTATTATATGTATATGTAATATATATATATTAGTCTATTAAAATTTAATTCAAATTGTCTAAAATCTGAAATGAAGATAAAGCTGTGTTTTTTTAATTAATGCGATAACTATATATTTCAGAAATCTTAATTTTTCTATTTCGTTTATCAGACAATAAACAAAAATTATATGTATGTTTTTAATTATTTAGTATAAAAAATTACCGATAATCTCTTTATATTTAAAAAATTGCTAAATAGGATAGAAGACACTTTACTGGAAAATCATTATTAATTTTACTAAAATTTCAACGATTATTTTTGATCGTTTTTAAATCTCAACTAATGTTTTTATTTCCAAAATATGTGTAATTCTCTCGTTTTATGCGTTCATGTAACGAAAGAATAAGACTTCGGTAAATAAAATGCAAATTTTATTTTGCATATTTTAAAGGAAAAAATACGTTTCGTTTGATTTTTTAATATTTTATTTAGTTACATTATAATGTCATTTTAATGCGGATAATTGGTTAGTTATTATATAGGTTAGAAATTAATTTTTTCTTCTGCGATATAAACCTTATGAAATATGTTTAATACTATGCAAGGTGAACCATTTAAATTGATGATGCAAAATATTTTTAAAAAAATGTGCGTTTTACAAGAAAATGCTTTAAACAAAATTAATTTACTTTAAGGGGGGGAGGAAAGGATTTTTATTATATGTGTTTTATTTGAAGGACATTTTCAAGATCATTTTAAGATAAAACCAGTGACACAGCAATCAAAAATTATTGGGGAGACTTAATTAGCTTTAAAGAAAATCACACGATGTGGCGCGCCAGAGAAGATTACATACTTTGATATCCAGTGGGAGTGTTGAGACACCCCCTTCCCTACATCACTGGGTTAAAACGAGTTTCCTAAAAGAAAACCTAAAATTTTCGTCCTTATTCTTAGGAATAAATAAACATATTTTGTATAACTATTTTTTCAATTCGGTGCGTAGTTTCACAGGTATTTAAAAACTAAGCGCGAATATATTAAACTAATAAATAATTAATTCAAATGATAAAAAGCGTCTCAGAATGTGATTATTTGGAAAGGGAAACAATAGTATCTGAACGAGTACAACATTTTAAATATTTAGGAATTATGATAACGGACGATTGCAAGACTAATGCAGAGATTAAAGCAAGAATATTAGCTAGTGGTGGGTGCTACTTCACATATTTGAGAAAGTAGTAAGTTCCAAGAATGTCTCACGAAAACTAAAACTTGGCATCTGTAAAAAAATAAAGGGACCTCTAGTTTTATATGGGGTCAAGGCATGGACATTGAAAGCTGGGGACAAAAAGTTATTGTGAATATGGAAGAGGAAAATACTTCGGAAAATATTTGAGCAGTTAATGAAAATGGCGTATGGAGAATTAGGAAAAACAGAGAAATATACCATTTATATGGAGACCATGAGTTTGTGACAGATATAAGATAAAGGGAACTTAGATGACTCGGGGATGTGGAAAGGATGGGATGATTTAGGATGGCTAAGAATATTATGAGAACCAATTCAGTAAGACTATGAGATGTGGGACGTCCTAGGAAAAGGTGGCTTAGCGGAGTGGAGGAAGATCTGAGAAGAATGGGAGTATAAGAATGGCAAAGATATCTTTGAATAGAGAAGAATGGATGACGATCGTTAAGGAAGCTCAGGCCTTTCAGAAATTGTAGTGCGAAAGAAAAATTTGTACTATTTCATAAATAAATTTTTACTCTAAAGCAGAAAAAAAACTAAATTCAATTGTATTATTGTATAATAAATGCTCAAAGTAGTGCTCTTCTACGTCAATGCACTTTCTAATTCTTTGAAGAAAAGGTAAACATGTGAAAAAAAGTAATTATTTTTCAATATTCGTAAAAATGTGTCGTATGCGCTCTCTTGTGCTTACTAAAGTTGGTGATACATTATCATAAACTTTCTTTTCGAGATAATTTATGAGAAAAAGGCTGGGGATGTAAGGTCAGAAGATAAAGCTTGCCAACGTACTATATTTCTGCATCCTGTCCAATAACCACTGTAATCTGTAATTAAGACATCTCTAGCAGTCCATGCATAACAAGCAGGACATCCATCGTGCTAGAATAACATGGTCTGCCTTTCTTATAGTGTTTTAGCTTGCAATAATAACAGTAAATCCTGCATTAAAAAGCTTGTATACATTTGTTCTGTAAATGTTCCCTATGAAAATAAAAACAATTTCGAGTTTTTCCTCTGCAGACAGATGCTCCGTTTTTTATCTCACGACAAACTAAACAGAAATAACATATGGAAGAGCGAGTAAAAAACAACACATTAACACAGTTAAAAATGTTTAATTACACTGTTGATAGCGCTTTCGGTGGCTAATTCGCCACCATCCTCAGAACAGCTATGACTCTGTTTACATACGTGGTCGTGAGGCGTTGCCAACTCCATAATCACGAAAACAGCGAATTAAGGGGTATTTACAGGTTGTACGTTAGGAGTGGCGTCTCTTGCTGTAGAACTGAGAAAATTTTTCCAAATAGGTGAAAGCGCGTTGAAAGGGAATTCGTTGGAAGGAAATCAGAGTCATTCACGGAATTGGCTGCATTTGTAAGGATGTGATAAGCTTCCAAGAAGTTGAGGTCAAAATTTGAAGAGATTTTTACAATTAACTGTGCTTCGAAAAAAAGAAACGTGGCCAGCTTCCCAAGAATGTTTCGAGGATTTGTGGAAATCTTGTTTTCGAACGTACGCCTCGTGCTCTTTTAATCGAAAACGTAAGACCCGACATGTTTGGCCGATGTATATCATGTCACACTGACGCGGGACAGAGTAAATTTACCAATTATCATTGTCCGGAATGCTATCTTTCAATTTTGAAAAACCCAACTTATTTACTGGGATGAAAACCACACGGGAATTGAATTTATGTAGGATAGCGGAGATTTTGGATGAGATTTTCGGAACGAAGGGGATGTACACAGTATTGATCATAGGAGAAGAGTTCTTGGAGATAGTGGAGGCCAGTTTAGGTCTATTGAGTTTAGAAAAGATCTCGTTGACAATGGACGGATCGTAACCAGGATCCGACGCAATGTTCCGTATGATATTGAGTTCAATATCCAAGGCTTCACTAGTAGAAGAAAATTTTATCGCATGGGTGATAAAGCAATGAAATGAACCCATTTTTTGGAATTGTGGTTGTTTATAGTCTATAAACAACTTGGGAGTCCCGCAATGTGCAACCCCCTCTCTCCTATCTTGTGCGACGTGTACGTACATTATGTAGAAGCTGAGATCCTAAAATGAATCCCATTCAAGTTTTGGACAAGATATGTGGACGACACTTTTGCAATCCTTCCTGATGATGACTCCGATCTTTTATGTGTCATTGTTATACCAAATTCAGTCGATCTACATATCTCGTTTACTTTCGAAGAAGAAGCCAATAGCTTATTGCCATTTCTAGATGTCTACGTCACAAGAACCCCGTCTGCTTTCCAAACCAGTGTATACAGAAAACCGTTTGCTGTGTCTCTCTCTCCCACCGCACTCACTATCTGCGCATCCACAATGACAAAAAATGAGTTCATTTTATTGGCTTATCTCCCGTGAGACAAAATTTAATTCTACTAGGCAAGCCTTGGATATTGAACTCAATACCATACGGAACATTGCGTCAGATTGTGGTTGCGACTCGTTCATCGTCAAGAAGATCTTTTCTAAACTCAATAGACCTAAACTGGCCACCACTCTCTCTCCAAGAGCTCTTCTCGTATGATCAAAACTGTGTGCATCCCCTTCGTTCCGAAAATCTCATCCAAAATCTCCGTTATCCTGCATAAATTCAATTTCCGTGTGGTTTTCACCCTAGACAATAAGTTGAGTTTTTCTGCACTGTTAATTGAAAAAGTCTCTTCAAATTTTGATTTCAACTCCTTCGAAGCTTATCACATCCTTACAAATACAGCTAATTCCGTGAATGATCAGCTCCCTTTTAACGCCCTTTCACCTATTTGGAAAAATTTGCTTAGTTCTACCGCAAGAGACGCCACCCCTAACGTACAACCTGTAAATAAACGGTCGTAAGTAAACGCTGTTTTTGTGACCGTGGCGTTGGCAACGCCTCACGCTCACGTATGTAAACAGAGTCATAACTGTTTTGAGGATGGTGGTGGATTAGCCACCGAAATTGCTATCAACAGTGTAATTAAACATTTTAATTGCGCTAATTTTTTGTTTTTTTTACTCGCTCTTACATAACTTTACGCAGTGTATCGTAACAACTCAAACAAACACATAAATAAACAAAACATTACATAATTTAGCTTAACCCTTAAACATTAATTTTTAAATGATTTATATTTCACAGGTAGCTGTGTGGTGGAAGTAGATAAGAAGCCGAATGATGATCGCAATCCGCCTTCAATATTAATTAGTATTCAGTGATTATTATTCAGTAATTATTCAACACTAATTAGTACTACATGCACCAATTAATTTTTCTAAACTTAATTATTTTTGTCACCCACGTTAGAGCTCAACTAGAGCTTTACTGGTATAAGGGAAAAAGAGATATCGTTCCCAACCTGGATTCGAACTAGGGTCTTTCTTTTGAGCCCGGAGCGCGTTGAACACTAAACCATCGAGAACAGGAATGAAGCTCCTTTTCTTCATATTTAAAGTCATAAGATATTCTCATTTTTCTGGGGAATATAAATCAGAGGAACGACTTTGTCAACCAATCACCTGTATGGTGTAGCTTTTTGGGCGTACAATCCCTCTACAAGTATTGTATACTTAATTTCTTTCATTTTTCAAGTAATAAATTAATTATTTATAATATAGAATGAAATTTAAACTCTAGTTTACTTTTCAAATATTTGTGAAACAACGCGCTAAACTATAAAAATTATTTATACGAAAGTTGTTTATTTTTTTTCTTAGGAATAAGAATAGAATGTAGAAATGTAAGTTCCCCTTCATGAAAATCAATTTCACCTTCAAATGTTCTTAAAATCGTTTCCCAAATAAAGCAGATAATGAAAATCCTTTTCTCCTTTAAAGTCAATTAACTGTCAATGAAAACGCTTTTTTTCAAAACGTGTAATTTTTTAGATATTTTAAATTATGAATTTAAATGGCCTACTCTGTATATATATTTATCTTCAAAATATATTTTAAGTGTCTTTAAAATTTTATGCATTCAATTTCTTAGAAATTCCTAAATAATCCGCCATAATTTTGCATTTTTAAATACCATAAAACTAAATTTATTTACAGAGCTCACGGATAAGGATGCAGCAAATGTATTTTTTAAGTAATTACGTAAAGTAACTTTGCTTGTATGGTGGAATTTTTATATAGCATTAGAAATAAAATAGTATGTTTAATCCTCGTTATATTTCTCGATTTAATTTGAAAAGAAAAAATATATTTGCTTTATTTAATTTTATTCTACACGTTTAGTTAAGGATTTTAAGGAAAAAAATTGCATTGGTAATTTTTCGGCGCCATTGTTTGAAATTAAGTTTGTATTTTTTTATTATTTCTAAATCTTGAAGCAACTTTTGCAAAAATTTTATTCTTTTGTAAGTGCGACTTTTGCACTTACGAAAGAATAAAATTTTCATTTAAAATGTGTTTATTATTTTAATTATAACAGCATAGATAAAATAATCGGATTATATTAAGACGTATATGTAGTATTACCGTAATAAACAAACGGTTGAATATAATTTACTTAAAAATTTAGAATCAAATACTGTTTTATGAAAAATCATAATTTCTAATAATGAACATTCAGAAGATTTTCTTCTTCATATTAGCGTGTAATTTTAAAAATTATAATCATTATGGATGGAAAATGAAAATATATCATATGACTGAATCAGTCCATGACAAGTGGTCTGAGGAACCGCGCTCATTTCTCTCCGATTTTACTGAAATTTCAATAAGTTATAGATAAGTGATATCTGCATAAATGTGATATCTACGTAGATATGGAATTCTGTTTGAAGGTTTTCCTGAAGCCTGAAGTATAGCACTTGTTACTTTTGTTCTTATAATCGTACTGTACATGTGTTAATTTGCTTTTATATATTAAAATTGCACCTGTAAATTGAAATTGCACTTGTAGATTGAATTTGCACTTGTAAATTGAAATTGTAAATTAAAATTGCACTTGTAAATTGAAGTTTCACTTGTAATCCATTTGTGACCAGTGTTTCCAGTTAACCTGGATCTATTCCTTCTCCATAATGCTCTTTATCCCTTTAGCCATGTTAGACATTTTCTTAAATTCTCTGAAATAATCCGTAAAATTTGAAACTATCAGAGGTTATGCAGCTTCTCTACGGTACTCAGAGCAATACTATTACTTTCCTATAGAGTTTGAAGGCCCTTCTTACAGCGGAGTTGAAAGCCGAGAAAATATCTCCAAACCTTCAGTGCTCATAACTTGACAAAATCGCGTTACTGTATCACATAAATTAAATTATAATCATCAGGTTATTAAAATGTGCAGTAAAATAAGTAAAGGCCTAGGTATAATAAAAAGATCGTCAAAATGTTTTCCGAAAACAACATCGTCAAATTGTATTACTCATTGAGTAACAGGCATTTAATATATTGTAACAGTGTCTGGATATTTAGGTAAAATTAATTTAAAAATGATAGAATCGCTACAAAGAAGAATGATAAAAACAATTTATGGTAGTATTATCAATTGGAAGGCACTGGTTACATCTCATGGTATTCTTATGGACATAATGCATGTGTAATTTGTGTTAACCAAAATGTGTTAACCAAATGTGTTAACCAAAATGTGTTCCAAAGAATAATAGAAAAAAGAACATACACGGAAAATATAGATATAAAACAAATGTAATTATACATAGGGTTAAGAGAAGGCAGAAAATTAAATTTACCAAAAATTATATTTGAATTAAACAGGGACAACGTAAGCTACAAGTGGGCGAAACTCTGGAATTCACTATTAGATGAATGCAAAATAATAAATAAATTGAATTGATTTAAATCAAAACTGAAGAAATATTTATTGTTCAGAAACGAGTAGAGAAAAAGACCAATACTGGGATAATTGTGTACGTATGTATACATTTTACTTTTTTTTTCAGGTCTGGAGAAAGTTATACTTGTATATTTTCTATGGACATTTAGTCTTCTAGATATTTCTTCCCTATTTCTTGTTACAGTGCCATCCTCTCCTTTTAATGCAATGATGTGTTTCTTCCCAACAGACAAACTCTCTTTAACAACCAACTTTATTCATTACAAAGCCTTGGTGTTGATCAGATACGAATACTTAGAAATATTTTATTCTGACTCTCTTTAAAAAATGTTTTGTAAGAAAAAGTACGCCGTCTGCCATTATAATAGCTAACCAACTGAAAAAGCTAATGAAACAGAATACATAAGGAGTGAAATGAAGAATAGAATATAAAGAAACGAAACGATTGTCCTTGGTTGAATTTTCCGAAGAGCTGGTTCCAAAAATTTAAAAGTTTTATATTTATCACTATATTGAAAATCATCAAAAAAAATTACTCGTAGCAATTGAAATAAACATAACGCGTAATGAAAAACTGATCCTCATGGCTTTCATGGAAACTTCTATTTTTAAAGACACTATTCGAAGTAACCATCAGCCTCCTATTGCCGGGAAGGCTGCCCAGAACTTACAAATTTTAGGGGCCCAAAATTTTTCTAGTCTTTAATTTTATTTCTGTTTCAAAATATATCTCGATCATAAAATTAAAGTTTAAAATTTGCTTATTTCCATCTGATTTAGTATCAAAAAATCTACGATAACCGCTATCCAAGTCCCAACTTCTCGAACAATTGCTATCTAACTTCAAATTCTTCCTTCTAACTTCCTGACTTTATGGTTGTATTGTTCTTTTATTGAGGCCCAATTTTTCGGTTTTCTTTGGGTCCGAGATTGTGGTGATAGAGCCCTGGTACCAATTAGAAAAGTAGCCAAGCTACGTTCGTATATCCCTACGCCGTCTATTACAGATTTAATGCATAACTTCGATGCCTTAGCATATTTGGCATCACTATCTAAACACTATTGCCTTGTGCGTGCCTTTGTATAAGCCGAGCAGCTATTTGGAAAGTACGATAAAAGAAATAGTACAAATCTACTATTTCAATGATGGATATGCATCTCAATGTAAGAACTACTAGAACTTTACCAATTTATGTCACCATTATGGCAATTTCGACTTTAGTGAAGAGGGCAATTTCTTTACAATAATCCATGATAAATTTCCATGAAACGGAGTTTGTGAAACGGTTGAGTCATTAATAAAAAAACCTAACTTTCAATGTACACTAAATGCCAAATCCTGACTTATTTAAATTGTATGTCCAAGATACCAATGAATTCAAATTTTATTTTGTGGCAAATGGAAGCCCTAATGGTAGAATAAGAACGATGATTCGAAGTTTGTCACACAATTGCTGGAATAGGAGATAGTCATTTTTTGTGTCTATTCATTAAAAATCATCCGTATCAAATGCATGTCAAATGACATAGCTTTCTTTATTGGCCTGATCAATCAATATGTTTAAAGACCACCAGAAAGAAAGATCAACCAGAAGGTCAGATTTCCTTGAATATTTAATATTACTGTTTGAAAATATATATATGTTCATTTTTCACATCTATCTGTATCCAGTTAATGTCTTAGCAAAATCAGAAATAGTAGAATATAAGCGATTTCTAAAATCGAACTGCTTGTTATGGAATAACCCGAATACTAACACACCTTACTGACCAAAACTGATGCATCAAACGTGAAAGGTTTCACGAATTTTTCTACATACTGACTTGTAATTTAAACGAATTTCTATATTTCTTTTATTTATAAGTGTGGCGTATACCATATAACGCAACAAAATTTTCAATTAAATTCATGACTTCATTCGTTAACTAAATTTTGTTGTTGTTGTTGCTTAAATATTTGCAAATGTAAATAAACATTTGTCCTAACTAACAAGGCGGAACCCACTGTCTACAATATTAAAACATAAAGGTGTGTATTTTAATTAAATACACACCTTTATGTGTGTATTTTAAAGGTGTGCTCTTCATTTAAGAGTTTTTCTACGACTCAGTTTAATTTTTACAATAAAAATTTGTAATTATCATAAATGAAAATCGATACTTTTTTTTATAAAACAAATAGTATCTCAGTCGGACCAGATTTTGTCTTTTAAAATGTAAAGGATATAATTTAATTACTTCTTATAGTAGAATAAATAATACGCAGTGTGTTTATAAAATCCTTTTGCAATTACATACGTTCGTAATTTTTAAATAAAAGTTTAAAATTAAAATAAATGTGGCATTGAATATCTTAAATAATATGTCTTTTTATAATATTCAGTTATAAATCAAATTATTTCACGTGCCCTTGAACTTCGTAAATGAAGGCAAAATGCATTTTTCATATTGAGTCATTAGGCTTTTCAATATTCCATTTGAAACTTCTTGTCGAATTTGAACTATTCCCTGCTTCAGGTTACTGAAAGAAGTTGGCTTTGCTTGATACACACTTTATAGATTACACTTTATAAACTTTTTACATATTCTCATAGTAAATTATCCAAAGGGTTGAGGTCAGGTGATTTAGGAGGCTATAAAACTGGACCAGTCCGTTCGAATGGTTTATTCGGATAAACAGTATTTGAAAATTCTCTAACCGCTAAAGCAAGGAACGCTATTATTCTGGGGAAAAAGTTCATATAAAAACTTTAACTCAACCAGCTAAAGGACAGTTTATTTTTTCTTCAAATATAATCAGAATTTGTTAAAAGTTTTAAGACTCATAAGATAGAAATAAAATATTTAAAATATCTTACGTTATATGAATACATATTTTATAACTTTTATTTACAGGATTATTGATGTTTAATGTGTTCAAGGATTTTATAACCACTTTGTATATAAAATAAAGTATCTTCGTTTTCTGAGGCAAGAAACTTTGTGACGAAATAACGTTTCATAATTCATTTTCCGGTGTATAATAATGATGATAAGGGTTATCAGTTATTAACCCTTAAATGTCCGAAGTATCAAATTTGTTACCGGACTTTTAAACAGTTAGTGCGACATATTTATGGACTTAATGCCTAAAGTATCAAAATTTATACCTGCTTTTTTTTCGAAATAAATATATAAAATAAGTATTGTGATTTTTTTATTATTTTTCCCTTTATCTGGCTACTGCAATAAATACATTTTTAAATTTAATTTGGAAAATAAGGCTTCTAAGGGTTAAATTTTTTTCAAAATTCACGGTGTATTGGCATGTGTCACCATCGTTCTCTCTTTCACTCTTCCTTTTCTCTTTTTCTTCCTCTCCTTTCTTCTTTCACCTCTATAAATTTTCGGAATAGAAATTTTTACTCTGTATTACGTATTTATTTTCAAACGATAACGTAAAACGAAATATGACTTCAGCCTTCAGTCTTTCTTCAATATGTCATAACTAGCACGACTGAGATCCTCGAGGGCTGCGTGAGACAAGCTATTATATATATAATTTTTTTAAGTTTACTATATTTTTGTATTTTGTTTCTCATTGTGTTCAGTAAAATGCGAGGGGGGGGGAGTTGGTTTTGAAGCCATCTTCTCCAAAATTGTTGCTTCTGATAAAAAAAAAACCTCTCAATAATTATTCAGTATTCAAATGCATACCCCCCCGGTAACTGATTGTGTAACGCCAACCTTTAGTATATCTCAAACTCAGAACTTTTACCAGGCATTAGTTATCCCTTCTTGCTTACTTATAACAAAAAGCTGATATGACTCTTTATTACATAAGATTATTTTTAATAAGATATGTAATGTGTTTTACTTAATATAACTCTCACATAGAAATTTATTTCTTGTATTTTACTGTTTTTTCTTTAAGCTGAAAATCTCTATTTGAGCTATAAGTGTCTAAGTGGAAAAGAATACCCATGACTTGAGTAAACTTGAACTAGCGACTAGTGGGTTTACGCTTCCAGTGTTTTGATTGCTAAGTCACTAAGCACAGCCATGCATGAAACTTTTCTTCTATTTATTTATCAAAGGGAAAATTACCTGATTAAAGAAAAGAAGTTAAAGAGAAATTAATTATAGAAGTAAGTTTTGAAAATCTCAGGCTTTTAATTCAAACTAGAATCGTTTTCTAACACATAAGGGTCTTAAAAAACTTATTTGCACACTAGAACTGAAATAAAATCCTTTCTTAACTCCCATTTTCTGCATTAAAAAGATGTGGTTCATTCCCTCTATCTCTCATTTAGTATTTCCAGGTAAAGTGATGTTAACTGAATTAGCAAAATTAACCTGCATTTTCAACAATCGGTTATTAAAGACCACCCCTTTCATATTATACCCTCTTCCCAAAATGTCGTTCTGGTTTCAATGCTGATGAGAATTTTTACTTTGTCCCTTTACTGCCTCCCCTCCCCTTCCGTTCTTTTTCTACAATCTTGTTACGTCTATTTGAAAGTACAAAATATTTAATGCAAAATGTGCAATGTGATGTAATGAATGATTTATAAACAGTGGTGTAATCCAAACAAAAAGCAGCCTAGAGCTCTTCTAAATTAGGGGTGGATCCACAGGAAATCAGAGAACTCCCTAACCATTCAATAGCCCAGTAATTTGTTGTCAGAAATTATTATTATTCTGTATGGGTTGTTGAGCTGGCATTGCAAGACCCCCAAATGCCCCTCCGGATACGACACTGCCTACAGCATATAGTTTCGGAGCATATAAGCGTAAAATAATAATAATGTTATACAAACTCATGTTCCTAAGTCGAACTAAACCAGGAATGACCTCTGAAGTGAGCTAATAAAATAAAGAAAACAATTGAAAAAGATAGCCAAAAGTCCTCCTTTTCGCCCTTGTTTTCTTCGTTGCGCTCAACAAAGCGTTATGGCTTTTTTTTTATTTTCAGAACACAGTTTACGATACATGTTCCAAGCTGTAATTTCGTTTAAATTCCCACGACTACACTCCTACGACGACATCCCCCAACTACACCCTTGCCTGTAAAGTATGTAATGCGAAGCATGAAATGCAAAGTATGTAATTCAGAGTATGTAACGTATACTATGTAATGGATGTTTATGTCTATTGAAGAATGTGTATTTAGGTATATTCGGTATGTTTAGGCATGAACGTTTTTGTTGGTTGATACCCTCATGCAAATTTTGCATCTTCTTATTGTTAGGGTTTTCCATTTAATTTAAAATATCACTATCACAAGAAGGGGGTTAAATGAATTTCATATATTTTTTTCAGGGAAGAGTCGAGGCTTGTTAATTTGATGTTTTCAGCTTTTTTCTTGACCTCCGTTTAAAGCATTGAAGTGTCTTGTTTAAACTACAGTTTTCTTTATTATATTCTAATATCTTGATAAATAAAATAGAAGAAGTCTTTTTCAGCTTATTTCTTTGATAAAATAAAAGAAGAAATATAATTATTTAAAAGAAATTTAAATCAATCAGGTAAATTAGAAATTTGCTAATTCGGTTAAAATTATTTATTTAACGGTGTCCTTTATACTACGAAATCGCATTAAAATAGTTTTATACTTCACATCACGACTCTTCTTAGAATCTTGGGAAACTTACAAACTACACGGGAAAGCCATTAATACATCACAACCACTTCCAGAAACTTATAAACAACTCTTACTCTGAAATGTATGAGACACCTCCAAATTAGGTAACCCGCAGTGTGGGTTTCTCATTGGTCCCTATTGGGGTTCTTCCATGATTCTATTGGAGGCCTCCCATTGGTTCTCATTGGGTTTTCCCATTCTGCGGGACTACTCTGATGAAGGGTTTTCCAGAAATTTCAAGTATAAAAAAGAGACAGAAACATAACATCGTCATTACTCCTGATTTTGATTTTTGTAATAATTGCCCTTCTAATGTGGACGATATTATTTATTTTATTTTCATTCGCATTTTAGTTTATAGTAAATATTTTACTTGCGTATCGTTTTAGATGTTTACTATAAATATAAAACAATTTTTAATAAAAGAAATTAGTCTGTTATCTGTTTGGCATGTAAGACGAGTCCGTATTTTAAAACATCGCGTATTGAAACGCACTCATTAAAATTTAATAAAAATGTGCTTAAGCTTTCGGGTTCCTTTGTCTGAAACAAATTAAGATTAATTTACTTCGGACTTTATGCACATAAATATTTTTTATGCAAACTGAATATGCTTACTAAATATTCGAGTTAATTTTAAATTTTTAATAGTTTTGAAAAATGCATGATGCTTTAAAATTTAATTAAAAATTCAAGTGTAATAACAACAGTGACACCTTTAAATTTTAATTTTATATTAAATATGATAATGCAACAATGGAATAAACGTATTTTATTATGAAAGGTAACAAGAACACTTTTCTTTGATTAACTCAAAATTAAAATTCTTCAACTTAAAATATTATTTTTTCTATATTGTCTTATTATTTCTATATTGCATTTTCCGTATACTTTTTTTCAATTGATTAACGAAGTAAAATTTCGTCGGATACTTATAATGTATTGGCATATCAAAACTTGACTGATCGTTATATGCACTATTTTTAAATTTTTTAGCAACATTTTTTTCAGAGAGTCAGAACAGTAGGCTGAAAGTCCCAAGTTCTAATCCAGTCTGAGGAAAAATCACTCTCATTTTTCATGCAAGGTAAAAAAAAAAAGTTTCAATTAGAATCAGGAAAAAACAACAGCATGCATATATATATATATTGTTTAGAACATATTTTTCTTACATTAATATCCCACATTCTTACACATATATATCATATATATATAGGCCAAGAAAACGTCCTCAAACTAGATGGGTGGATGAAATAAGAAAACAGGTTGGGGTGACGTGGAAACGAATGGCTCAGGATAGACTTGTGTGGAAAGCATTTGGAGAGACCTTCATCCAGCAGTGGATAGATAATGGTTGAATATGATATATATTAGGTTACATTTGTTTTCTATATTGCATAATTTCGTAATTTCTATAATTTTTTAATTAAAAAATGCACTCTATATTTAGAATGTGGCTATAAATATAATTTAATATATACAATAATTCATCAATTAAATACATCACAATTGATTATATTTTTATTTAATTTTACACTCAACAAGTTTAATGATTTTTACTATCAAAACAATTTACAAACCCTTAAAGTATATTATTATTCCATGACTTTAAAAAATATATAATTTATGATTTTACTGATAAAAGTGTCGATAAAGTAGTAGAAAATTTCTTTTGAAATTATTATTAGTAAGTGAGTTGTTATTGTATATGTGTTTAGCTAGAAAGGAAAAGGAAAAGGGGAATTTTACGGTTTAAATTCAACCTTTGAATGATTGATTACATAACACTAAAATAGGGATGAAAAATGGATTAAAATTTTTTTTTCAAATCACGTATCAATATTCCTTATTCTGATAATTGTAGTTATTTTGTCACGTTTGCATAATAAAATAGAAAACCTCTTTTTTTACATGAATGTAAACAATGTGATTAGAAATTTAAAGATTAGCGTTAGATATTTGCTAATAAGTTGAATGTTTTGTAAGTCTTTGTAATAAAAAGTTCAGAAGTAATTTATTTTTTATATTAAATTTTCAAAATATGTCTGAGAATAATTCAGAACAAACACGGGTATTTTTCAATGAGGATTATAGTATTCGAATAGAGATATCTAGTAATAACTTTACTTAACTTGTATGTTAATATGGGCATTAAAGTGTGTCCCAAAAGTTTAGTCACAAAGTTTCCTGTAAGAAAAAAAAATTACAATATAAACAAAATGTTAAATAAATCTATTTTATTACTCACACAGCACATGCTGCTTGCATGTATAAATTCAAAATCTCTGATATTTATTTAATTAAGTAGTTAAAATGAAAATTAAAAGAATGCCTGTCTCAAAAGCTTACTCACAGATTAAGTACCGTGCAAGTTTTATTAAATACTAGTTTGTATGCAGGAACTGACGTCATGAACAGAGAGCATAAAGCTTAAACTCTCTTCTGATATTCATTTTCAGCACTGGCGTAAAAAGAGGGTTTAATGGGAGTTGTAAACCCACTGCGATAAAATTTTATATATATATACATATAAATATATGAAGTTGTAGCTCTGTAACCCGTCCTTATGAAATTTCTGCGCACGCCTATAATTTTAAGAATGCCGAACAGTTGAACAACGAAGAGATAGCTGTGGTGTGGATATCGAAGACTTATGGGAAAAGTGAGTAAGAAATTGCTATACAATTGAACAGACCCGATCACAGTTTTTGTAGAGTATTAGACAACTGTTATAATTGGAAAGCAAAATTTGTGTTGGAAGACTACGTTCAACCTCTGTATGCAATAACAAAGAAATTTGAATCCGGTTAATATTGAATGTTCTTTGTTTCATATACCTATTGGTATTTGTGGTTTTATTTCCTAATTAAAAGTTAGGATTCCTTTTAAAATCATAAATTCCTGCACAATATATTGATCTCATTTATCTTGACGTCACGAATACTAAGTTAAACGGAAAACCTATGCAGTTTGTGATGTATGCAAGGAAATGTAAACAACTTGGTTCAGACTTTTTAGCAGAAACTTCATGAGAATTCAGTGCAATAATATCTTAATCGTGCGTGAGTTGTTGAAATGGAAACAAGAGGGAGAATCGTCCGATGTTTAATGAGTAGAATATGGATTCCTAATATAGCGAGTAAGGCTTGATGAGGAGGTTCGCATTATTTTCCAAGAAGATGAATTACGGATTAATGACTTCAAAGAAATTATCTACACCGAGATTCAGCATCTTATCTCCGTACATTTGGCTCATCACAGAGCCTCTCTGAAAGCTATGTGATCCTGTGAGCCCGTTTTTCATGGTGTGTCTTTGCCTGGATCATTACCACCAGCATTATTTCCCCCCCCCCCACTGTCATAATGTTAGATTGAGTATGGTAAGTCAGTATTAAACATAAATATCAATTTATTGTGAAAAGAACGCACATTCTCTAACCTAATCCCTAAAGGCCATGATGGTTGCCCCATGTTAAAGGGATCTGCCGTGTGGTTTAGTAGTAACACGTTGGTCACCATGCAAATGATTCAAGTTTGATTCAGCAAATAACCAGCACTTGCAGTTTTTTCAGCCTACCCAAAAATATTTGATTACGTAGGCCTATGTTTCCTAATCCTTTATTCTGCGAAACCCTTTTCTTACGACGTGCCCAACCACCAACCTTCGGTTTTAAATAATATTCAAGGAAAATTTTAAGGTCTATTATTTTGCGCTGCTAAGCCATAAACTAACATCGAAGTAGGATATAAATCTGTATTAAAAGGTAGGTAACACTTTTCTATTGCTGCGGAGTGCATATTATGGTTAGTTAACTCACCTAGAATATCGTCATGGGGGGGGGATTGCAGAATTTATGGATTTTCTTGAAGAACATTTCGGCGATGTTTTTCAAATTTCTTGAGGGGCCCCAGAGCTCCACGGAACGCACTTTGAGACATGTTGCCTTAGATGGAAAAGATTTGGATTCTTATTGTAAATGTACGTCTTGACACAGCATGACCTTTCATGTCCTTGCGCCATAAAATGCACTCAAAAACCATGATAAGCAAATTCATTTGGAAATGAAGTATGATATCCATTCTCTTTCTTCTAGATGTAACGACTTCTTTGGCCCTGCATTGATGCCGTAGTAATGAACGCCGTTGACCCAAGTTCGACTCCCAACAGTTCCAAAATAAATAAACGTTTACCGTCTAACTGCTCACGGTATTCCAGGGTTAGATTCCTGGGTCATAAGAAGTTCGGATTTCTCGGAAAACTGTAAGTCTCGGCCCAGCATGGCTCTTGCTATCTTTGTGCCGTAAAACTCATAAGCAGAAAAATGACGTTTTCCATGTAGCCATATGTAACGTAGTAGTAATATACAGCTCCAGTTCTACTATGAAATGGTGTACTGTGTGCTACTGTGAGCTGGTGCACTGTGCGTAATTATGAGCTGGTGACTGTGTACTACTGTAGCTACTGCGAAAGAAAGATTTGTAAATCTCTCTCTCTCTAAGTCTCATTGAAGTCATGGTGTTTAAGTGCAATACTTGTTGAACTGGGTAGACTCTGTTCCATTGGCAATGAATCTTCATCATTTATGTCTGGAGTCTTGTACGAATATTTTCTGGATCATTTGATGCTCTAAACATTTAAATCTGCGATTGATCCATCTTATGGTTCGTTTTTCGTCGTTGAGAATCATACATACGCTGTCCTTGTGACATGATACATCCACGTGCCTCAAAGTACACGGAGTTAGCCGGAAAAATGATATGAAAAGCGAGTATATTCATACGAACTTTTGGTATTTTCGGTTTACGTATTCTGGCCATATATATATCACATGTGAACGTATTGTGTTCTGTGTTGTGATATTTTCACGTTCACCAAGTTGCATTACAACTTCTTACATATACATCATTTTATGTACGGTTTTGTAGATTATGCTTTTATTTTGAGTGTTCTTGGGTATGTTTCTATGAACGTTTATGCTCTTTTTCCTGGCGTCTTTTCAGACCACCTTACTGAACTACATTACTGCTGGAATTCAGTTCTCCATAGTGCAACTCGCTATTCTACAGCACAGCGGCACCTGAAGCCACTTTTCGTGCTGCGGAAGGATGTACTTCTTCAGAGAATTAGGCAAACGATCTGTAAACACCCACTGAAACCTATAACTGAGAAGTGAACGCGTAGTGTTGATTTTCATTTTCGCCATCAATTTATTTTATTTTATGTTTTGTATTGGAAAAACTGAAAAATAAGCGTTGGATATCTTCCTGTTAACTGAGTTGTTGATTGTTCGAGTTAGTTCGGAAAAGTTGTCCACTGCTGCGGCACTGTATTCCCAGACTGTTAACTGAGTATATAGTAACGAAACAATACAGAGTTTCACCAGGAGATGTCAAGTGAAGGCAGAATTCTGCCTTCACTTGACAAAGGGAGCAGTTGGCTCCCGAAACGTCGTGTTTTTAAACCTTACGCCAGTGTCGAAATAACTGTTTGTTATGAGTATATAGTCCCCAACAAAAATCTCATTATTTTCATTTGTTAACACAATTTGATAATAAAGGACATTTTCACTAAAATCTGGAGTCATTTCTTTGCTTCACAATAACTGAAAATGAAATAACTTCTCTAGTTTTTATCATTAAAAATATCTGTTAACATCGCAAGGTTCATTGAAACTGCCTTTTTGCCAAACGCGTATAAATAAAGGAGTGACGCGGTCTTTCGAAAACGGCACGATTCGTCTGCACTCCAATTGTAATATATGTAGCTCAGTTTTCCATCTATTCTCCATTGCCTTAAAATTACAATTTTACGATATTTGTGTTTCTGATCAATGAAAGAAATGCTCATGTATACACATGCACATGTGGTACGAACACACACAAGTGTATAAATTTCTGTAGACAACATATAAATTCAAGCAATGGTAACTGTAAGATACCGATATCATGGTGCACAAAAGAGGCTTTCAAATTTCTTTGAGATATTGTTCCCTTCACCTTTTATAAATTGTCGACAGTTTTCAAATACACAAAAAGTATTAAAACATGTCTTATAAGATGTTAGCAAATCTCGCGACGCTTTTGACAGAAACCCGAGACGCCCAGTTGAGAAACCCCTGAGGTACAAAATATTATGTACAACATCACCATAAAATTTCATGAACAAAACATTTTCGCCTCCATTTTGCTGTCCTTGCTCGCTACATTGAAACTATAAGTAACTTGTTACGCTAAAAGGAGAAAGAAAGAAACAAAAAAGAAAACAGTTCGAAACACCAAGTGATAGTGATTGGATGGGAAGTCGTCTGCTAATAAGCTGTATTGTCAAGTGCATTAGCAAACAGATTCATCCTCTATGAAATGATCAATAACCTCAATCGCCCGATGTCCTCTTACATATTTCTTCAAAAAGAAAAAGTTGACAATCAGCCTTTCGCATCATCAATTACATCAACAACAATAATAAAAAAAAAGAAGAAAAAGAGAAGAAGAACAGGAATGTAAGAGCAGGCTAATAGACTCGTGGGAAGCAGACACAGGGTCAAAGTGGCGAATCCGGCGCAGAAGGTTACTGTGCTTCATTTCACTTCCCTTCGAAGTGAAACCGGACTTCTCGCGTTTTCTCGTTTTCGCTTTGTTTACGTTCTCGTTCTTTGTTCGGGTCTGCTTCAGATAAAAACAAAGAAAAATTAGTGAGAAAAAAAAGCAAAACTCGTTTAGAAAAAAAAAGAAAGAAGAATTTTATTACTTCAAAGAATAATTTTGCGACAGGTTTACAGCAGAACTTCAATTATCCGAAATAAATGGGCGGACTCGATTTTGGGTAATCATAATTCCGGATTATCCAGATATTTAATTTTCATTATAAAAGTACAAAGAAACTACTAAAACATTTATCCAAAAACGCGTTTACGTATACATTAAAACTAATATATATACCTGGGAGCCCATACGAGTACTTCTGGGGAGGGGGTTGCTGAGAAAAATTACCTCCTTCTCAAAGCTGTTGAGAAGTTTAGTGAATGTACAAGATACCAAAACGCTAGAAAATAATTGGTACTGCTTGACAATTAGTAATGAGCTAAAAAGTTTCATATTTTAAAATGTGACTGTAAAACTTTTGAAAATAAATGCATAGCAGGTTCGAGCAAATAAAATTTTTAAACAACTAGGGGTGCCCTCTAGTCCCCTCTGCCCACCATATGGGTGCCTATGAATATATCCACAGTGGAAAATGTCACAAAACATACGTAGATGTTGTGATTAAGAAAATATTAATCCGTTATTCTTATATATCCGCGCGAAATATATAAAGTATACGTATATATTTTGTATGTACAAGAGTACATTCGTGTACATAGTTCATTACAAAACAAGTATGAGCGTTTTACAGAAAATATTGAATGGATATGTAGATGCAGCAAACTATTTCGGTTCAGCAAACTTCGGACACTCGGGGTTTTACTGTACTGAGAAATTTCGTAAATCTAAATTAAATAAATAGTATTATTTTAAATTTATGAAATAATTAATTAGACAAGTAAAATTATTAAAATAAATGAAATTATTATTTTTAGCGAAATATTTGAATGAAATGTGTCACTAATTCCTCTCTCTCTCTCTCTTACATTCCCACTTCATGAATCAACGAACGAGAGTAAAATATAACTGTTTCACACATTGTCTTCGTTATATATTAAATATTGCAAACAAATCTAATTCCAGCTCGCACGCAATGCCAAGGAAATTGTCTTCACGCAAATCGTGCTTATGTGGTTGAGCAGTTAACTATATTACATTGCGTTCTCAAGCGGATCTGCAAATGCCAACTTTTCGGCCATTTGCAAGTTAACGTCACAAGCGTTCATTTGGAAGTTAACCATGAATGTGACGGAAAAGGCATTTTCTTTCATATCAGGCATGGCTTCTGAACATTTCGTGTAAAATTAGCTCCTGTAATTCCGTTGTCTCTAAAGAAATGCTAAACATTGTTCTATTTACAATTCTCAAACTAAAGTAAATTAAATTACACGTTACGTCTTATGACATCTTTTCTGTTACATTTAATAATAAATATTTTATACGGTACCAACGTGTTCTGTATTCCATTATATATTCCATCATGCTGAATCAATCAAATTTTGTTGCTCCCATTTGAAACAATTCTACATTTTAAATTTTTTCTCATGATGTTCTTTTGTTTTTAACTTTCTCAAATAACTTAATACATGAATTTCTCCTTAATGCAATAGTAATCATAAATCTTGGTACAAAAAACACAATGGGAACAGTTTTTAGAAGTATATTTTAATACAGCTTTAATCTCAGCTCCATCAACAATTGCAATTGTTGTTGATTGTGCAAGAGTTTGTCTGGAAAGTTGTCTACTTCTACGCGCTGTCTTCCCATAAGAGGGTTTTTACAATGACAGGCAATAAAGAATGAGAGATCACTAAAAAATCACGTGGAAATTTGACTCGATTGAAAAATCTGGTATGGGATTATAGCATTGAAGAAAGCGCCCTGCGAAGAACGAATGTACTTCAGACAAGAGATTTTGCTGCATGCAAGGACTTCGGTGAATGAAGAAAAGGTGGGCTAGTGGGTTGAAGGAGAGGGAAATCCTAATTTGCTGCAAGCCACAAAGACTGTCTCACGGTCAAAGCAGATGCTTGAAAGTCTCGTACAGTCCTACAATTCATGGAAGGCACATAGAGGAAGATATTAATTTGGAAAAGAAAGTTTTTTGTAAAGCACGACCAAGAAGGTGACGATCAAATTTGGTCTGCAAGTCCCAATGGTAGTGACAATTAGGAAAATATAGTTTCTTTAAAACTGGAAAAAGAGAATTTGGATGCTCAGTAATAGTATCCTAAATAATAGAGATCTTTTCACTTTGGAAGCTGCTTTTTAAGACAGCGGCAACTCAAGAGGCTTGGCCAATAAGCGGATGGCAAATTTCTACAGGGAAAGATAGAATCTTGCATAGTTCAACGTGCCCAAGTATCTGCTATGGTATTTCCTTAAATCCTGTAGTGATCAGGAATCCAACTAAAAGAAGCTGTTTTCTCCAGACAGCACATCGGGGTCTAAGATAAGTACGGCAGTGATACAAAAGTAGTAGCATTTTAAAATTAATTTTGATTCGATACTTGTTCTATAAATATGATACAGCAACGTAAATAAAACTTTTCCTTTATACATAAAAGGATTAAAACATCACTTTTGTAAAATATATCATTTATGTTTGCTCTTGTATATTCAAAAGTCATTTATTCTCGGCAATAGTTGAAGCATTAGGAAGTTATAAACTTAATATGACTTATATTGTTGGAAATCCCTCAAATCAATACCACACTAGTTTTATTTTATATTTTTCTGATGTAGTTATAGTGGATTCGACTTTTTAGATCGCTAATTTACGAATTATACGTTTTTATGAATTGCTGCGTTGGTTCCAAAAAGTATTGAATAGAATAAATATTATTTCCCTATATACGAATTTTCAATTTTATGAATATTTTATATTTTTTAGGGTCCTTGTGAGTTTGCAAAGGAGAGAGTCTACTGTGATATGAGTTTTAAATATAATATTACTAGTGATAATAAAATTACATATGTGTATTTAAAATTAAATTTTTCTGTTATTTAGGTGTATAGTTCTTAAAGGATTTGCATGGATTTGGTCAAAATATCATAAAAATCTTGGGCATACGAAATCTTACATTCAGGAATTAATATTTTAATTAATTGGTTGAGAAATTTAAATTTTATTTATGGAGAAGTATCTTGGCATACCCACTAATTGGTTTTTATATAGAAATATAGCTAGAAATATTTTTGATTCCCTAAATGTTGTTACCTTAAATGGTTTTGTGTTTTAAATCTTCACCATAAGAGCGGTTAGAAAAAGCTTTTAAGAAATATTGATCTAAGCTCTTGTTATTTAAAAAATCTTTGTTAATTAATTGATTTTTTTAATAGAAGGCCAAATTCTGGGCAAAAGATAAAGTTTTCTCAAAATCAAAACTATCGTAAAATTTCATTATTTTGTTTATCTTTCTTTTTTTCCTAAACGTTAAAAAAGATCTAGCAAAATTTACCTAAGAGCTTTATGTTTTTTAAATAGTTTTATAAAATACAATTAATCATTAAATTAGTTTAATGGCGCGCAAATAAAAAGTTCCGATTATTTAACAAAAACCTTTATTATTTTCAGGATAATTTTTAATGAATTAATTGTAATTTTATTTCATTATTAATTAAATTTAAATATATTTGGATATACTGAATATTAAATTTCAGTTTCTAAAAATGACATTTTGGACAAATTTTAGCTAATAAAAATGACGTTTTGGAAAAATTTCAGCAGCTGGAACATTGAGGTTGAAAAACGTTTTTACTTACGATCGGGGCCATTAAACTCACGAGTTGAACAATGACTGAATTTCCTGCCATAAATTAATGAATGATGTTTAGGTCTTTGACGCGCACAAACGGTGGAAATTGGTCGCGTGTAATATTCCCTTGTGGGACTTCTTTTGATTCACGACAACACAGCCAATTCCAGGACCTAATTGCCATGAATTTTACGTGAATGTTTGAGTGCTATAAAATTTAGCAATTATAGCATCTAACAGCATATTTCAACTAGAAAAGAAAAAGTTACTCTCGATATTCGTAAACTTATGTAGGTCAAATAAAAATGATTGAACCCCATAAGTATGCACAATATTCGTTGTCACATTTTTTGTGTATGCTGTGAAACTCGGTTATAACGAGCAACTTATTTCGATGGTTTGATTTTATATATATACACTGTGTCCGTAAAGTCATGGTGCACTTTTGACCGGTCACAGGAAATCAACGAAACAAGATAGATACGTGAACTCTTCACCAAATAAAAGGAAAACTCTCCAAGTTTCCGTAGTATTATGTGCAAGCGTGTGCGCACACAGGTGATGACGCAACACCACGAGCTGCGCGGCAGTGGATCAGCCCACGCCAGTCGAGATGTGGACGTTACAGAGGAAAATTCAGTGTGTTCTGTGGCTTGCTAAATTCGAATCCGTGACCAAAGTGCAACGTGAATATTGTCGCATGTACAACGAAGCGCCACCACAAAGGAATAACATTAATCGGTGGGATTAGCAGTTGAAGGATATCGGCAGTTTGTCGGACAAACCCCGTTCTGGTAGACCATCGGTAAGTGACGAGTCTGTAGAGGCTATACGGGAGAGTTACCTAAGGTGCCCTAAAAAAATCTGTGCGTGCGTGTGCTCCTGTGATTTCCTGTAACCGGTCAAATACCGGTCAATATATATATATATATATATATCACGGATATAAAATAAAAAATTTTGTTGTCCCCAGTTTTATTCCTATCCTTATATTCAATGATTTTGTGATTTTTTTTCACTTTAAAACTAAGAATTTTGTCATGAAACATATATAAAGTAAATTTTAAATTTCTGTAGTATTCAGATTGTTGTCGCTCGTATTGAACGGAATGCATTCTTGGTGTTATTCTGCTGTATCGGGAAATTGAAAACTTCCCATATCGGCGATCTTACCTGTGTAAGATAGTCAGGGCTATAGTACTATCCTAGAGCTATAGCCTGAATAAAATAATACATGTGCTGCATTAAATAATAATATCTAGTTTAAACCCTTCAAAATAGGGTGATTGATTGTGCACATAAATTTATAAATTGTTCATATTAATTAGCAGCGATTGCACAAATATTGGCTTTTGATAAATGATTATATCGAATAGTTTTTATAACGAATAAAATCATTCGGTCTTTAGATATTCTTTGTACCAGACTTCGACTGTATATAGGTAATTGAACTTTTTGAAATAATTAACGTTTAAGCGAGTTTTCTTGATTTAATAACAAATTTACCAAATACATATTCTTAAAGAAATATTTTTTAACGTTTTAACCTTTCTCTTATTCCAAATTTGAATTTTTATTGACCATTATACCACTTTCCTATTTGTCTGTGCTATACTAATACAGGAATGGCTTGCAGACATTTTTAAAACAATAAATAGCCTCATACAATAATACGTATTGCTCTTTACATAACATTCTGCATGATATAATGCAAAATATATTACGTTATAATAGTACATAACATAATGCAAAAACGTCAACCGAGTTAACTGCCTTGGTCAATCTAGAGGTGGAACATGGTGGATACATCAACATATTTGGACATTGTGCACCGTATGTAGTTACACATTGTTCCGTTTGTAAATGGCATCAAAAAGGCTCTAAAGATATGGTGTGATTACAGGCTTCAACATCTCTGTGATGCAGTATGCTAGTTGTTAAAAGTATCAGCTGTACGTATAAGGCGCGAGTTGGAGTTGAGTCCAGTGGTGGCCCATATCATACCACCAATTACCGGACCTATGTGGCGCTTCATCATGTATGTCTTACTGAGCTTGATTCATCCATCATTATGTTGCATACTGAAATGGAATGCCTTGGAAAGGATGGTGCACTACCATTCGCTAACCCATGCGCCACATTTTTAGCACCATTGCAGTCGCATACCCCCGTGTTGTAAACGTGTTGAGGCGTCTGGTAAAGATGCTTGAATGCTGTAAGCGACGTCAAAACCGTATATGAGTTGTAGGCGTTCATAAGGGGGTGTTTTAGGCTTGCAATGAGGGTTACAGAGCTAGAACTCCATACATTGATATGAAGATATACAAAATTTCATCGCAATGGGAGTTACAAATCCACATCAACACCTTCTTTCATAAGCCAGTAGTGGCGGCTTGTCGGGTGACGCGAGTGAAGCGGCACTTCACCTAAAACAATTGGGTGGTCGAAGTTTTTTTTTTTCCTTTTTTATCAAATTTAAAATTTGATTAGAAAAATAAAATTCGAAATTTTATTTTGAGCCCACTATTTTTTTTTGAATTTAATTCCTTTAATATAATTGGAATTACATTCAGGAACAGAAGGCTACGTTTTTAAGTCAGCGCTTTAAACGCGTTAAACGCACCATCGAAATGTTGCCCGCGAAATGTTGCCCGCTGAGAAAAAGGGCCGAGTGAAGCGACGAATTACGTTTAACGTCACGTGATGTGGAGCCGCTCGAAGAGCAGTCGTTAAATTGGGGACACTGCTGTGTCCATCTTTTATATGGTCCAAAGTTCAGATATGCGCACTATGCTACAAGTTCTCAAACCGCCTAGAAAACGCCATTTCCGTTACTTGATTCGTTAGGTTAAACTTAAGAGGTTCCTTTACAATATGACGTTTCCCTTAAATGACCAGGTATGTATTTTTATTAGAAACCCCATTCTCCAGTTGGAATAACGATGATAAAAAAGAATTTTTAAGTAAGGAAAAGCCTATCTATGCCTATGTTAAACGTAAGTAAAGTTGCAAAAAAAGGACAAAGTATATAATCGGCATTTTAAGATTTCGTGATATTCGGAGTTTGAATGGCTGTGTGGGAGTTATTATTTAAATAAACTTTTTTGTATGCCATGTTTAATCATTGGTGTTAAATCAAATGTGTGGAATAAGAGTGGTTTCAATGATTTTGGTAACGTTACCCGTGCTCTTCACAAACAC
>QLNU02014176.1:66614497-66634704 GCA_006491805.2 Dysdera silvatica
AATCCGAACCTCTTATGGCCTAGGGAACCAAACCCCGGACTACAGTGAGCAGTGCGATCTTTTTATGAGATCTCTGAGTAAGCGTTCTTTGTACACTGTTGGGAGTCGAACCCGGATTAACGGCGTACTAGGCGAACGCGTTACCACACTGCGCCACCGCAGGGCCGACTTTATGGTATGTATACACCATGTTATTGGTGTATACTGGAGTATTCAGTGGCCCAGCAGTCAAAGCATTGGTAGGATAATCCAAAGCTCGCTTGTTCAAACCCAGTCTGAGTTCGTGGAATTTTTTCTTTCTGCCTAAAATATAGGTCCTAGTACGACTCATATAAAAGTGAGGTGTCAAAAACTCGTTCTGAAATATCCCCTAGGCACCATCCTTTGTTTATTAAGGGGTTTCCCTTTGATCAGTGCCGGATTTACATATGGGCAAAGTCGTCCTGGGACCAGGGACTACTTTGTGGGCCCGGTTGCCTAAACGGGGCCTAGTGTTTTTTAAATTTTAAATTTATTTTGATCTTGTTTGTTTAAAAGTCTGAGAAATTTTTATTACTTATAAATCTTGTATTAGAGATAATGAACTTCAAAGAAAAGACGCATGATTTATTGAATAAATATCTCCAGGACCATATCTTCAAGGGTCCATTATGACCTTTTGACCTAGGGCCCATAAAAACGTTAATCCGGTACTGCTTTTGATCATTGTTAAAGATGTTTATCTCTCATAGATATGTCGTTAGCGAAATATAGTTCTTTATATATTATCAGTTCAGTATTTCTCAATAGGTTATACTAGGCTATAGACTAGGGCGGCAAAATTTTGTGTATTGAATCTGATAACAAAATCAATACCATACGATGATATAATCAGATGTTTTGCCGAGAAGAAAGATAGACATCATGCTTTCCATTTAAATACCAGTGTTCGATAGGCTTTTATTTTTTGCTAAAATTAAAATTTATTTCAATAAAATTGAATTTGATTTATTATATACCAAAAAGAAATAATACTTCAATATAAGTTAATATTGTTTAATGTTTATGTTTCAATTTATGAGTTTGTTTTTCAACATTTTTACTGTTAATATAAACTTTTGTAGCGTATATTGAATGTAACAATTTTTATGTTCTTACCACTGATGGGGGAGGGGCGCCCCATTTACCATTTTGCCGCCCCTCCCCAGTCAGGGACGGCAAAATGGTAAATCCGTCCATATATATTAATAGTAAGTTAAAAGTAACGTTCTACTCGTTTTACCTGGAATAAATAATATATAAAAGCAGATTGACAGAACGTTGAAAACAACTCAAGACAAACATGTAAAATATCAAGAAGTGGAGTAATACTTCGTTTATCTAAACCATAACAAGTGAGTGAATGAATATATTATGATGTGTTTCCTTTTGAGATGGCGATGGGCTGGGCATATTGCAAGAAGAACTGATCAACGATGGACAACAGAAATTCTGAACTGGATTCCAAGAGACCACCGAAGACCTAGAAAACGTCCTCAAACTAGATGGGTGGATGAAATAAGAAAACAGGTTGGGGTGACGTGGAAACGAATGGCCCAGGATAGACTTGTGTGGAAAGCATTTGGAGAGACCTTCATCCAGCAGTGGATAGATAATGGTTGAATATGATGATGATTCGTTTGAGAAAATAGTTCAAATATTAACTACACATTCGACTTTTGAAAGCTTTTTATAGAAATAAATCATTAAATTTAATTAATTAATTAATTTGCATTTACAGAGTTCATCAAACACTTCATGTAGTCAATATGGTCAATGTATAATCAATATCTTAAGCATGCTTTCCTAATGCAAAAAACTTAGAAACCTTATCCATCAGTTAAAAATAATGTTTCGATATAATAATATTTACATGTAATAATGATAAACATAATTTCTCCGCCCACAGATTATTAAACGACTATTTTATGGATTTTGAATTATGTCTGCAAAGAAACATGGCATCAAGCAATAAATATAATTAGCACATCCAAAGATATGATAAATATCTTTAGTATATTCTTATAATAGATGAAACCTAGAAGCATTATTCAGTGGTGAAGAGATAAGAATGTAATGATGAAATATACATAAATTCTCTTGTTGTTTTGTAGGTTAAGGATAATAAATAATCTGGAAATGTTGGCCGAGCAAGCGGCACTGTGTTTCTAGGAGAGGGAACATAATTTCTCGATTTTATTGATTCATAAATCTATTTCTTTTAATTGGCAAAATTTTAAATTTTCAGTTGGCAACAAACGGATCAATGAAGTCACATGTAAAGCTGTATGAAAAGTATTCTATTTTATTTTGTCGTATATTGAATTTTAATTAAAAAAAAAATGACGAATATCTATCTCAATATTAATTCTTACAATATCACAACAATTAGACTTTTAATTACTCATGGTTTTCCAAAAGTGTCTTAAATAAACTGGGTTGTTGGTTAGAATTAGTATAAAAAGTTTTACTGGTTAAAACACCGATATGAAATTTATATTAATGAAAACTATTTATTTGTACGATGAACTTGACAATTTGACGACGACACTACGCAATAATAAAATGATTGAGAAGACGACAAATTAACGCAATTGTAAAATATACTTAAGCGTTTCGATAGCCCTAGGTTATTTACATTTCAGGAAAGATGAAAATGGCCCAGGGGTATTGAAACAGCTGTAAATGCTTAAATATATTTTAACTGTGTTAATTTGCTATCTTCTCAATCATTTTTGAAAACCAAAGTTGAAATTTGTATATGCACGAAGAACGAATGTTTTATTTAGCACATGGTTTTTTAAGTACATATCTTCGCATTATTATCAAATTAAATGATTTATTTTATTCTTGATTTTGGTCTTAAAAATAAATAAATAATTATTACTTATCATTATTACTATTTCTTCTTTTTTTTATTATTACTTATTACTGTTACTACTATTATTATTAATTACTATTGTATTTACTATTTATTTACTACTACTTATTTACTATTAATGACTACTATTATTATTATTACTTATTACTATTGCTTATTACTTACTATTACTTATGTATTAATGTAAAATATTAAAATAAAATAGCCACTTCATACTGCATTTCCTACTTTTCCGGTAACACATATAACAATTTGTATGTCACGGTAACTATTATAAAACTTTTCACGATAATATCAATGATATTATCGTGATACGATAATAATCAACTTTTATAATGATTATCTACTTCATATTAATTTATCTCCAATAAAATTGCTATCACAAAAGTGCCTCCCACTCCCCAATTGAAATCAAGAAGCTATTCAAACCTTGGAAGTCTCGGACGCAAAATATGTTGCTCCCTTACCCCCACCCCTAAAAAAAAGTAAAATTTTCATTTTGGATAAATATTTCTTCATGTAATTTTACCTTTTAGCCCCACCACAAATTACTGTGTATCATTTAAAAAAATTATCTTCATCTCCCACGTATTTCATAAGAACAGAGCCCCAAATATTTGTTTTATCGAAATCGTAAAAATCAGATTTTGTATGCAATTAAATTATTTTTATCATTAAATTTTATTATTATGTGTTTGGACTACTTAGAGATTAGAGTGTGATTCACGATTTTACATAAAAATGATGAAATTTTGGCAGGTGCACTTTTACATATTGCAAAAAATAAATTTTCATCTCAATTACATGACCCAAGTACTTTCGGATTAATATAATACTAGCGAATAAGGTTATTTCGTTTGGTGTCAATCGTAAATTTACTTTCAAACTTGACATATATATAATTCAATTCATGTAACGTACACAGGCGTACGCAGAAAGTTCATAAGAGGGGGTGTTATGGGCCCAATAGGGGGGGTTACAGAGCTACTACTCATATATTCCTATGTTAAATATACAAAATACCCACCTACGTACGCCAATAGTAACGTGGGACTTTATTTAAGAGATGGTATATTTTAATTCAAAAGAAAGTGCAGAGGCTATTCCTACATTATAGTGAGTATGGAAGTACGTAGCTTTGAACTATTGCTAACTAACCAATCTGTACACCTAAACATAAGCTAAAAAAGTTATTATACCTATTTTGGTTAAATTTGCCCTTAACGAATATGCACGAACAACGGACACGGCTATTTAACGGACACTTTCTAATCCCAATGCTTGTTGAGCTCTAACTCTCTCGAATAGTGGACACATCCAACAAATAGCAGATGGGTAAGTTCCGGGGTGTGTGTTATTAAGAGGTTTTAATATTTTACCTTACGTTTAAAATTAAACTTACTATTGATTATAATCTGAAAACCTCGCTTTGTATCTGTTTTAATTTTATGGGTTTTATTTTATTATCCAATGCTATTTTTTAGCTTTTCCGTCATTATTGTCCTAGCTGTCCAATATCGGTTTGACAAATTGAAATAAACACAATAAGGATTTTTCTCAGAATTATCGTCCATGATATTTTGTAGCCTTAAGCATGAAAGAAGGTAGTTCCCTACCATTGGTCAAGCTCACACAAAGAGCATACAGGTAAATTAGTCAGGTTAATTCGGTGGAGATACTGTTGTGAGTAGCCATGTCCAGTTGTAAGTCTGAAGCAAGCCATCCCGACTTTCTTTGGGAGCTGTTTTGGTATTGTGTATTTCAGGAGATAGTCCCAACTTTTCCCAGTAATTTTATCAGAATAATGTAATCGTTTTTGTCGATTTAAATGTCGTATTTTATGTAAACGCTAGTTTTTACGCAAATCATGCGTGTTTAAGAGTTCCAAATTGTAATATATTAATTTCATATTGAATTACATCTTGTCTTCTTTTTTCCCCTCCTGTACGAGTAATCCACAAACATTCTTCTAAAAGATCTCATTTACAACGAGCACACCGTTTAGAAACATTAACGGAATTTTGCTATTTTTTATTTTCCCAAAAATGAATTTTCATTTGAGAAAATATTGATTTTAAGCATTGAAATTTAAGCATTGTGAACGAATATGTGCTTTTTTTAGAAGTTGTTGACACTCATAAAATTATTACTTGCGGTAAAAAGTATTTTCTACCATTTTCATGTTTTAAAGTTTATTTCTATTTCTGTTATTCCAAATTTTCTATTGTAGTATTTCTTTTCTGTTTCCAGACTGTGTCTGCATTTCCCCCTACTTTAATGCTTTGCACAATGTGTTACTTAAAAAGAATATTGCGATCAATTATTAGCTTATTCTTACGAAATCAGTGAGTTTTGATGTCAGTTCTCTTTTGAAATATGTGATTAGGGTTGATACATTGTATGTCAGTTTCTCACTGCTATTCTATGAATCAATTATGTGCAGTCATATCAAGTAATCGTTAACGTAATAAAACATTATTTAAGATATTTCAATTTCGTTATATTTTTTTCCAATTACGGCATAGTTCTAAGCATCAAGTGTCGTATTTATAAATGGGCACGTTGGGCACTTGCCCAGGGCGCCAAATTCTTACGAGCACAAAAGCGATTGCAATTTATTTACCGTAGAATTCTGTCGATCAGCTCTCCCCGAGAAGGCGCCCTCCACCTTTTTTCTAAATCTGAAATTCTGAAAAATTGCGTGAAATAATCTTGCCCCCAAGGGCGGATCCAGACAGGGGGCGCATCGGGTGTGCGCCCCCTGAGAATAATAAATTCACATTAGGAATTATTATTGTTAAGTAAAAAATAAAACCACATTTACAAGTGGAATTTTTAAGCTTTACGCCCTCCCTGAAATTTTGCTCTGCATCCATCGTTCCTCCCCCGCCCTAATACCCAAAATATCGTCGTCAAATAAAATTAATTTATTCATAGAAAATTGTCGTTTTTTATCTTCCAATACTAATAACAACAACATAAGTTGATTATAAATGCCCTCCCCCCCGAATTTTACTTTGCATTTTAGGAATGGATGCTGAATAAGAGATTGGAGAGGTAACGAATGAGGGAAGAGCTGGTTTGGGGAGAATAGTTATAAAAGGTATATTTAACGAAGGAAAGAATAAGAAGTGAAGCGCTTGTTATATTAATTTTATCATTAAATCCAGTTAGTCGTTATAAATGATTTTCACCGTGTATGTGTATATATATACATGCAGAATAAAACTTTCCTTGACACATAATTACGATACATATATAGTGAAGAGGGGGTCGTAAAAGTGTAGTTACCGTAGTATAGCAAAATTGTTAAAGACTAGAATCCCCTATTTCATCAGGGGGGCCCACGAACAGTTGCTAGTAGACCGCTCCTACTACGCCAAGGCAGGTCCCCATTTATAAATTGGCACGTTGGTTAAGTGGATAGAACGCCAAATTTTTAGGGACGCAAAAAGCTGGGAACTTCGCCTTTTTTTTTAATTACAATCTTTTTTACCATAAAATTGCGTCGATACGAGCTCCCTTCACACCTTTTGTCTTCATTCAAAATTCTGGAAAAAAGAGTCAGTCTAATGGATATGCCCCCCACTAAACATTAAAAAGAAAAAAAAATTCATCTTCAAATAAGCTAAATTTATTTATAAACATATCGGTATTATATCTTACAATAATTCACATATGGTAATCATAAATGTGGCCCCTCCCGTATCTTCCGAGATTTTCCAACTTATTTGAGAGGGTACCATGTTTGGCGCAGTATAGCCCAGATGCTCTTGCGCCATAAAAAAGCCAAACAAACAATTTGAGAGGGCGAAACGACAGAATTTTATTTCTTTCTGCTAGTACGGCAGGACGGAGCATTGGAATAAATAGTTTCGAAGTTTAGAGGCCCATTTTTTCTAGGGGTTTAGCTCCTAGTTGCGCCAATAGAGGAGGCGCCTCGTACCCTAAATCCGGTACCGTCAGTATCCATACCACAACCCCTTTTGGCCCCACATGTTTAAACGAGGGGGAAAAAAATGAAAGCACAAATCACACCAAATATATGAAGTGTGAAAAAGTAACATTTTATTTATTTTTAAGTACACAATTTTCACACCAAGATGCAGTTATTTATTTGAACTTCAAAATACATTTGCTCGTGGATATTTAAAACTTGAATAATAAAATATATGGGGAATAATTTTAGCATGGAACTCTGCTGCCACAATGGGAGAAACCTTTGACAAACGAAAAGATTACAACCCTACGCACCACACGCAACATATTGAGCTTGTATGTACAGGATCGTATGTATCTAAGTGCACGAAAAAGCGCTCTACTGTCACCGTTGCCACAGCTCACCAATTTATTTGGCTTATTTTTATATGTTTTTTAAGGATTTTTTCGATACACAGCTGCTACGTACTTGAATAGTATGGCGTCATTACCACAGCTGAGACTTACGTTAAACAAGAGTTGTCCGCATATCTTCCCTGATAAGGCAACAATTTATAAGCATCTTGTATAATAACAGTACCATTACAATACTTTTACGATATAATGTGAGCATGTCAACTTGCACCTAGGTCAGTAGCGTACATAACGCACAAACATAGCCAATAACACACTAGCAATAACATGTCCAGAATGATTGGTCAACGCACACGTTTACATTGATTATATGAGGGCGTTTAATACATAGAGTCCATAGACAATATGAAACACACAACAGAAAGTGATATATATTTTCAAAGCTCTGACATTCTTTCCATAGAAAAGCTACAAATTGACGTCTAAAACAATGTTGTTAAAAATGCGATTTATTTGGATGGTAACAAATCATAGAGTTCAAGTTACCTTCACTGAGCTTTATGTACACTACTGGCTTCAGTATTTTTTTAAAAATGAAAGTCTCTTATATATATGTTAGAATGTATTATATAAATATCGTATATAATATATATATATAATATAACTATTAAAGAGCATTACACGTCGTAATGGTATTGGTCGAAGCCAATACGTTACGTCACACAACATAGAGATCATGAAAGTAAATAGTGGAAAAAGTAATTCGTCACCTTCCTATATGTGCATCTTTGTTCACTAAAAAGCTGTCCCACGTATATATATATATATATATATATATATATATATATATATATATATAAGAATTGCATATAACGAGCAGTCCACTAAAAATGTTCATTATAGCCATAATGGCCTTATTGCATATGTAGAGGGAGAAAGATATCGCGGGTGAGACGCCATTGGAAACATGATTACAATAGTACTTTGACAGAAATTGAATTTCTACAAAAACACAACATTGGCTAAATAACAATCATTATTCTTAAAATAAATAAAACTAAAACAAACGGATAATAATAATAATAATAAAATAATAATAATAATACTAAAGCAAAACAAATTAACAAAGCTCAAAGTAAACAAAATGGAAGACTCACAAACTTGACGTTTGCGTTATACTACGAAAAGGGAGAAAACAATATCGATATAATATATTTCAATATTCAAATACAAAGAACGTATTCTGTACATGTAAAAAACAGTTGACCAATGATCTGAAAATAAATCAACTTTTTTAATTAAATACAATTTGAAACAGTAAAACATTAAAAATAGGAGTTCAAACAATACGCTGGCATTATTTTCCAGCAGCTCTCTGAGCCCTGTTTAGTAGTTTTAATAATCACAAATTGGTTATATATGTATAGTCTCAGAAAGACTATAAAAATTCTCTACCTATACATATATTTGTTTTTCGTTTTTATCTAAAAAAGCTTTAGAGACTAAACACATATATATAAATTGAACAAAGTGTGCGGTTATACATGTTCGAAACTATAATAAACTCAATTTTCTGACTGGTACGTTTCCATAACCAGCTAATAGGTATACTTTCGTTCGCTAAATACAAATATGTCAAAGAATAAAATTTTTATACTTTAATACTATCGTAATCCAATAAATGAGATTATATTCAAACATCTAACAGCTAAAATCCTAAGCATAATTCTTAAGTAGGGATAACACCAGCAGGTTTGCAATGAAAATGAAAGAAAGATATATATATTTTTTCGGTGGGAAATGGCAAGATTCAAATTCCAAAGCAAAAACCAGAAGGGCAAGTCGGTGATAAATATTTGCGTATATTCAAAAGAGTATGTTTGTACATGTTTGACTGTCACTTCACCACAACATTTTAAAACACCAGCATTCCCACCTAAAATATCTTAAGATCTGCGTATTCAAGTCTCAGCAATACTTATGAGTAAATGCGTATGGCTTGGTGTGCTTGTTGGCGACAAATGGGACATTCGGGATCCGCTTTCTCACAGATGCGATTGGCACATTCCAGACAAAACATATTATGTCCACAGGGGACTAGTGCAGCAACCACCTCACTCTCAAAGCAGACTGCGCAATCACGCTTGGGCTTCTTGAGAGTAGGTGTGATGGAGTCGGTCAGGTTAGTGCTGGAGGTGACATTGCTGGTACTTGTGCAGCTTCCTGTTGTAAAGCAGCTGACAGCAGAGCTGACAATACCTGTGGAAGAAGTGAGAGGGGGAAAAGTCACCACGCTATCAGAGATTGGATCACTGCGGATTCGTCGAGCAGGTGGGTGGTCTAAAAGTAGGGGGTCTGATATGCCAGAGTCTGCACTGCCCAAACTGTTGCTCCTCCTAGGAAGGGAACAGAGAGTTGTTGAAGTGGTCGTTGTTCCAAACAATGGAGATACTGTGCTACGGACTGGTCCAAAGTCAGACCAAACGCTGTTAGTGCCAGGAAAGACAGCTTGTTCAAATGTCGGTGATTCACCAAGACCTTCATCAACATCATACAAGCCAAAACTATTACTGAATCCCGGTGCATTGGAATAGAGTTCTGTGAGCTTTGGTGAAGTGCTCTCGGCAGAGATGGCTGGAGGGGGAAAAGTGAAGATATCTTGATTTTGGGATGTAAGAAGATTATTGCTGTCACGCTGGAAAGAATTTCCTCCATTTCCAAAGTCAGATTTGTAGAGAGAATTCACATAACTGCTTGTGGCAATGGATGCTGCAGCAAAGGCATGGTCAACACCATTTATGTGGAAGTCGTTGTCGTCTGACGAAACAGGTAATGGAGCACCCGGTGAGCCATTTGGAGGTACAGTGTCCAATAAACCACCGGTTCGCATGGCAATGTGAGCTTCAATTTCTTTTCTTGCGGTCTCCACGTTATCGGGTAAGCCTGTCACTTCGAATACTGGCTCCTTTTCTCGACTTGGAGTAACAATGTAAGTATTGGTTTGCTGTTGAATACGTTTGATTGTAGCACCTTTTGGTCCAACAACCAATCCAACCACTCGATATGGGACCCTGACTTGTATTGTTGTTTGTCCTGGAATGCTTGAATTAGGTCCTGGGGCTAAGCAACCATTCATGTTATTCTTCCGTTGTGCCCTGATCTGACTGAAGTGTTCAGCTGCAGACAGGATCTCTCTTTTAGCTGCACTCACATCTTCCTTCCTTCCAGTAACTACAAAGACTGGTTCCTCGCCGCGAACTGGAGTCTTGATGTAGGTGTTTGTTTTGGCTCGAAGTGCTTTAATTTTACATCCTGTAATGAGAAAAATAAAACGATTAAGAGAGTGTAACAAATTCTACAACGTATTTACAATGTAATTTAAAACATCGATACATTTTTGAAATTCTTTTTAAAAAATCCAACCATTTTAGGTTTGAGACTGCGCATGCCATTCTTCTAATGAGTTGCTAAAAAGATGCCTTATCACTATTGGCGTAACCAGGGAACGGCCAAACTGAGGATTAGCTATCCCTCAAAAATGTATACTTCTATATAAAAAGAAAAATGACAGATGAATGCTACGTTCGGAACATCGGGGGTCAGGCTAGAGCTATCTCTCTCCGTAGATTTCGTGCCTAGCTACGCCAATGCCGATCATGCACAGGGTCTATCAGAGGGGGGGGGAAGCTGTTATTTCGGGCCCTCACAATATTAGGGGCCTTAACTTGATGACTTAATTTATGTTAGACATGTAATTGAAGGGCCTCTAAAATGTTAGTTTTCCTGGGCCTCAATTTTCTGTGGAAGCTCTTGATCACACATGATAATTTTAAGGTTAGGTATAGAAAAAAAAAATCCAAGTGATTATATGTAGAGCATTAATAGTTCCATTACTGTTTTTTAGATGAAATGTTAAATGCTTTCTTAATTAATGTTATTAATGATGCGTTGACAGCTATAAAGTAATTATCACATCATAAATGCTTGTTTAAAAAGACGTACAAATTATCATTATGCATAATTTTCTTTTATTTACACAATATGTAAATGGCATATATTGTTTGAAAACATCAACTCTCTGTTCGAAACGAAGAGAAAAACAGAAAGAAAGATAAATTACCATCGATACTTGCATAGGCGTAGGGTTGTATGGGCCTGTGGGGCCCGAGCCCCCCAATAGTTTTAAATAAATTGCTGTTTTACATATATATATTGTAATGTATAAATACTCGTAAGATGTGCTTGGGCCCTCCCAGTAATTTTTAAAAATCTACGTTGATGGATACTTGTATTTTACGCAATTATTTATTAGAATTTCTCACGGCATGACGTCTCCCCCTTAAAACCTATTATAATATTATAGTCAAAGTTTTGGACAGCCCTGAATACTGACAGGTGGCATTCCCCCAATACATGTAACACCGAAGCCATGTCCGTATCTAGAGAAAGGATCTTAGGCATCGTTCCCCACCCCCAAACTAACTTTTAATGGGACTTGGCTGAAAATTTGCGTGCTGAAATTGCATCGATACCTGCTGCCTAAAAATTTTCGAAACCCCGAAATTAAATTCTGCTACGGCCTTGAGTGAAGCCAACGTCAATATCCTGTCTTTCAGAAGGGGTGCTTTAAATTAAGGATATTAAAATATATGCATTAAAACAATTGAAATGAAATTTAAAATTTAATAAAGATAATATAAAGCACACGTATGGAAAATTTTGAGAAATTATACATAAATACCATGCATCTGTTACATTTAATACAAGCTAAAAGTTTCACGTATATATATGTGAAATTATTATTTGATAAGATGATGTCATTTCTTCATATATTAGTATCATTTATTATTCCCTTATAATTTTTTAACTTTTTATATATATATATATGAAAACCAAGCACGTAAATTATTGACAATGCGGATATGATAGAGCACCCTGATGAAGAATTGTGTTCGCATTGATAAAAATTTTTTAAAAACTGAGTTTATATTATTTGAATATTGTTTAAAACGTTTAAAATTATGTGAAATTATTTGTTAATAAATTTCTATAAATATGTGAAACGTTTTTATATATATTATTTAAATGTTGTATAAAATGGTTAAAATTTTGAGAAAATTTTTTATTGACAAATTTCTACAAACATGTGTAAAGTTTATATTGTTTGTTATGTTTATTTTCGGCAGACTATTGGCGCCAAAGTACTACAATACAATGCAATACAAACTTTATTTAGGAGAATTAATTACAGTTTCAGATACATTACATTATTACATATTACAGAAGTATTAAATTGATTCGCCTGGGCAGCAATGAGTAAAGACTGTAGGGTTGACAAAGCCCATGCTGCCCGAGTTGGAACATTTTATTATTTTTGAAATGAACAGATGTCAGTTTAATTTAATTTAATAAGAATTGAGAAAGGCACTCTTTAAACAATAGGAGCAAGTTCAATGATTGCACGGTTGAAGGAAGGGAGTTCTGTACTCCAGTGCCAAAGCAGCCAATTCGCGCCAGCCCGAGACGGCAAGACGCCCTTCCCTAAACTGCAATGGACTAACCCGTCTGCTAACGGTATCACACGCCAACTGAACGCGAACGCACAATAGGTGACCATGGACTTGGGTATTGGTCAAACGAAAAGGAGCGTAGTTTTACGATGAACTCGCGTTCTTAGGAAACTGTAATTTACAAACTACTCGTTTTTTCGGACTGCTATATTGGTCCTAAAAAGTATTTCATAGAAAAAATGCTAATTCCCATTTACAAACATTCAATTTTATGAACTTCCTTTTACAGTTTTTGGAGTCCCTGTAAATTTGTAAAATCGAAAAGTTCACTGTATAGTGTAAATTTGTAAAATCGAAAAGTTCACTGTATAGTTCTACATGATAATCCTAAAAAAATGTGTATTTTTTAACGACGTATTGATTATATCATATAGATAGAAATACGTACAATATGAGCAAAAGCAAATAGTTTGAAAAGAAAAAAAGGTCACGAGAGGTAAAATCAGAAAATGAAATATGTAGGTCTATAAAAAAAAAAGAATATTTTTATTTGACAAAAAATAAAATAAAAAAGCAAGAATAATTTTATAAAATTTTAAGTTATTTTAATTAAAACATTCCTGATGCTAATTTGAGTCATGATATAATTCTAGACAGGGGCGGACTGGGTCCTCTCAAAGGGCGCATACCTTGGATTATCAGGGGGCGCGAATCCTGGTCCATTCGGAGGCGCTAGTCCTGTTGCTCATGAGGGCGCACCGACCTGGGGGGTGGTGGTGACCCAGTCCGCCTCTGACTCTAGAGCAGGTAATTTATTTAAAAAAATCTTACTCATTTTATTTTCAGTTTTTTGCATTTCTCTTCGTTTTCTTTCTTTCTCCTAATTCCAAATGTTCTTTCTTGTATATATACACTTTGTTTTCGCATTTGGCCTTCCAATTTTTTATTTACTTATTAATTCGATTCTTTCGTACTCAGTAAATATAACTACTTTTTCAACCAATTTACAAATATATCACTAAATATATAGGCGTACGCAGAAAGTTTATAATGGGGCGTTATAGGCTCAATGGGGGGTTACAGAGCTATAACTCATATATTCCTATGTTAAATATACAAAATTTCATTGCAATGGGTGTTACAACCTCCATCGACACACCCCGCCTACGCCAGTGACTAAATATCTCCAATTTAGAAGAGTATCGCCTAAAACTATGCTGACAGCAGTGGATAACTCTACACACTTTCTCTCATTCGGTGTGACAATCAGCAATGCGCCCAGGGCCGGATTATCGCACAGACAAACAAGACAAATATCTAGAGCCCACTTTTCGAGGGGCCTGGCGCGGTGAATACTCAGCCCTACTTCAAAATCATTGCCAATCAGATCTCACCACCAAGGCAGTAGTAATTTTATCACGGCGCGAATTCCTGCGACTTTTTCCGTGAATTTCGTTATGTTTTTTTGTATGCACGTTGCATGCACATATGTTACCTGTACTGACTTTATTTCAAAATTAAATCCCAGAACAGATTTAGCGTGCAATCGGATACAGAGATCATTTTCGTTGGTTCCAAGATCCACGATATATACGGTTCCTACTGTAATTACTCAGGATTAATTTGTACTATAAGGGCTTAGAAAAAAAAATTGTCTAGGGGCCCTACGAAACCTTGATCCGGCCCTGGATGTGCCAAATTCAGTGACTGAATCTTATCGTTCATCTTAGATGGGCAAAGTCACTCAGTGAATCATTTGGCACACCTCTACTAATCACGTCCCAAGGCCACTTTTCCGTTTTGAACCAAGCCACGGTTTAGTCCATTAAAATAGGTGTAAATACCCAGTGGCATACCTAGAATATTCCCAAAGTGGAGGGGGCAGTGGTGCAAAGGGTGCCAGTGGTGGAAAAAAATGGCCAGACGCCATATCAATTACGTTTGCCATTTTGTATACATTTATCATTCTTGAATTACTAATAATTCTATAATGCAACATACTTAAATAATTAGAAGTAGTAGATTATGTTTATACAATTTTACAATGGCCAGCACTCTTGTCTTATCTCCATCAGTGAGGTTAGATTTCTTGACATAATTACAAATATCTACAGTCAGAATTTCTATTTCAACTGTGTTTGATATTGTGTTTTGATCCATCTTTACCTCCTGAAAAGCGTTTGAAGAGTTCCAGGACACTGCTGCTGTTGTTTACCTCCACAGCAGTCTCATCAATGTCACCAGAGTGCAGGGAAATCTTGGGAACATCACTACTTTCATCTTACATTTTTAATAAAATAATTTACCAGTGTCTGTTGGCGTAATAATTTTTCGTTTTGTTAGCACAAGGGAGGGGCTCGGGCCCCTTCGGCCCCCCTATGTGGGTGCGCCACTGTAAATACCAGAGGCGGATTTATTATTTTGCCGCCTGCAGACTGACATATTTTGCTGCCCAATCTTGCCAAATATAACTATAGGCAGGTGACGCCCATAGCAGCTCTTCCTTTGCAAATGCCTAGTGACTCTGAACATAACAAATCAAAATTAGTAATTCCATTATCCAACAAAAAAATCCCTGTCTTCGCAAACTTCTCAGCGGCAAACTTTTCGTCAAAAATTTGGCGCCATAGTCTACAGGTCAATCCGCCACTGGTAAATAAATACCTGTGGCAGGTCTGTGCACCGAGTTTTTAAAAAGGGGTGTTTCTGATAAGAAAAAGGAAACAGATTTTAATGGAAATAAATTTTTGCTTATAAGAGTAATTTTATTTTATAACTGATCACGCTGTTGACATGGGGTGGATTAGACCCCGAAACCCCTCCTTGTGCACGGTCCTGACTTGTGGATTTCACTAGGCATAATTTAATTATGTATGTACACGTTCTTAATTTTGTACATATATTTCTATGTTTTATTACATATAAACATTGTCTAACTTCCATGTATCTATACAATAATGTGGGGAAGAGGACGGTGTCTATTTCTCTTTGCTGTATGTGTATTTCAAACGAATTTAATACCAAACGTTTTTGAAATGTACATTTCAAAATATATATTTTTCAGTTTACACCTTTTAAAATATAGCAGTTTGTGGAAGGGGGTGTCTAGAGCTCCCCGAAGTCTCTGTGGCTATGCTCTTACCGTAAAGGAAGGTTTTTAATATGCTAGTATATTTTTTATTGGTATCCTATATGAAGAATTTATCGGGGGTGTAGGGGGATCATTAAAAAAGGGGGCAGGGATTTTTTTAACGTTGTAGAAACCTACTCATAATTACAAATGAGAGCGTTCAAGTATTATGTAAGCAATATTTTGGCCATTTTATACCCCCCCCCCTCCCATGGTAAGCAAAAATTAACATTAACTAACACAGGAAAGTAAGCACAGCAGCAACCCCGCCAAAGGCGCTTACGTAATACTTGAAAACTCCCAATGGTACTTTCTCTTTAACTCCATGATTACTTTTTTTTTTCTTTGTAAAGCCTTTCTTAATTTTTTATCCCTTTTATTATATTTTTCTTTCATTTTTATTCTTTGCTTTTCATTGTCTTATTTTTTTTAAACATTTTTTATTTTTCGCTCCTTCCCAATATTTTGATCATTGACGCAATTTTAATTACTGCTGTAAGAAACAAAAACCTAATAGATTTTAAATTAAATTTTTATTAATGTTGTGTCTGAAGCCATTTATTTTGAAATTTTAATTTTCCTTATTAGGGAAAGTTCAAGTATTACGTAAGCAATATTTTGGCCATTTTATACCCCTCCTCACACTCAAATAAAAATTAACATTGGATAACGTAGTAAAATAAGACCAATGGCAACCTCCCGCCTCCCTCATCAAAGATGCTTAAGTAATACTGGAACTACCTCTTATCAGCAAATGAAAATAAAAGTTATTATAAAAAAAGTGGAAATGAAATAATTCAATCGTGACGTAATTCAAACGAAAAGAGAAAAGTGACACGAAGTTAAGAAAAAATAAGCAAAAAAAAAAGAAAAAAGAAAAGTAGTGCAAGAAATGGACAAAAAACCCAAGGCCAGTATATGCTAGCGGGCCCGCCAAAACACAGGCGTTGGGTAATGTATTTCTTCACTGTGTCAGTGAAGCCTTCTTTTCGCCGCAGTGCCGCCAAAGGCGACCGGAGAGGCCGCGGGGGAGATGGGGGGCACAAAAGGCATATTGGGGTTAACGTCCGTCCGGTTGCGTCTGGCAATTCACTCTCGTTCTCTTCGCGGAACACGTACCGATGTGTCCCTGTCCCCGCGTCCCATCCTCTGTAGTGGAGGCCGAATACGGCGACACGTGTGTGCGGGGACGTGCTTTTTATAGCACCTCCCGTTACCGAATTATTCGAAGCGACTTCTCGATGCCGTGGCTAAAAGCACCGCATATACGAATTGAGATATATAAATAAATGAAAGTAGCCAAAACTACCCAAAGATGAGGGATTCCAAAGCCGCGAAATCCCAACGTAATCTTTCGCTGTCATCATCATCATCTTTCCAGCGATGATATAATGGCGTCTGATCAAGAATATGAAAGATGCGGAGCACTGTGAAATCGATCAATGCGCCAAGCGGGGGGTTAGTGCCCCCTCCCCCCCACCTCGTCCGCTGTCATAAAAATTACGTTTGTAATACGATAGTTCAAGTTGGGCTATGTCATTGAAAGTTCAGAGCACTCGTTGACTTTTCGATGAGCAGCTCCATGATGGCGCAATATGCGGAAATTTTTGACGAATGGTGTTACATTTCCCTCTATGTGAGTTAGAACGAAGATGAAATACCATTTTACAGCTAATACGGTAGCAAAGAATCACGTGCTTTTCCCCATGTCAAAAATGACAAGATCGGAGCGTAATTACCTACTCGTCGACAATAAGAAGCCGCCTTTCCGAATTGGTCTGTTATTGGTTATTAACATGTCGATATCTTCTTTCGTGAGAGATGACGATTAATATCGTAATCGAATCGAATTTCGCTTCTCACTTAATCATCGATTGAAAGTTACTTGATCAATTTCGAAGCGATAATGTACTTTACAAGCTATCACCTTTAAATTAAACCGACGACCATCGCGCATCTTTGCGGGAAATGATTAAGCGCATACAAATGTAATACTGAACATATGAAAGCTATGCTCCAAAGGAGCAAAATTAAAAGTGTTCTAGTGTTTGAATTACGATACAATTAACGTGAAAAGGGTAGCGGGGAACACATCAGTTTCCAAAAAAATTAGTCTTCCATTAAAAAATTAAAACAATGACAAAATAATTATTATTATAAAATTAATACAACCGATTAATTCAAAAATATTTTCGCAGCGAAGTAATTTTGAAAAAACTATACACATTTTGGGAGGGTTCAAGTATTACGTAAACAATAATTTGTCTATTTCAACCCCCCCCCCCCTCCATCCACCAGTAAGCAAAAATTAACATTGGCTAACATAGGAAAATAAGACCAACCCCAAGGCACTTACGTAATATTTGAACCCTCTCTTCTCCCCATTTTATTTTAACATTACATTACTTCCAAAATGAAAAGTAACTAATTTGATGTATATATTAGCTTGAAGACCCGAGAAACGGATGGGACGAAATTATTAATTAAAATAACCTATTTTTACAAGTTCAAATTAATAGATGCACTAAAACAAAATAAAATTTTTCAATTTTTTATATCGTAGTTGTTTTATACAGTATTTTTGTTTTTAGCGGTCTTAAGGCCAAATATAGACATATAAAACTTATGTGTGAGATGTTTATTTCATCCTTCGTAATATCCTTCCTCTCTTTAATTTTATATCATTTTTGCAACTTTTTCTGGCTTTATATTATAGTCAAAGTGTTCGAAACATGAAGCATAAAATACCACTGCACAGGGGCATGTTGTATAAATAATACCGTAAGAACACCATCATGGAATATTTCGCTTAATTGTCTTAGGCACGGATCCAGGAATTTCCTATGCTGTGTGTGGGGGGAGGGGGGGGTCATACTAGACTAGCCATTGGAAATAATAGGCCGGTTTTCAATAGCAAAAATTATTGGCCATGCAATGGAGAAAGAGATGTCAATATTATATATATGTGTGTGGGGGGGAGGGGGCATGATTTTTAATGAGTTTTATGAGGAATTAATATATTAAAAATATGTTAAGTCATAAAAAAAAAAAATCATGTTTGGAAAAAGAATGTGAAATATAAGGATGTTTTGGTATTTGTTCATTGATGTATTTATGTGTGTGTATGTGTAGTTTTTGAACGAATTAGCAACCATGTTAAAGACGCATTTAAAAAGTAATTAGCACAGTTCTCCACTTTTGCATTTTTAAAATTTTCCAAAATTTTAAAAATATATCCACTCCCGATACTCAAACTAGCCATTTGTTTGCCAACACGTAGTAATTTGGCTTTGTTGGAAACAATTTTTTAACTCAGGGAAACAATAAAAATGAAATTTTACTTACAAATAATTATACCCTTTAAGATACTTTATACATATAATTACAATAATAATATTTATTTGTTTTATCATGTATTTATTTAAGCTAATGAGGTCGTATAGTATACGGCGAATAATTAGTGATTTCTATGCATTGGTCTTGCATATATTTAACCCAGGGTTTAAGCTGTAGTCGCATTTTTCGCAAAATGCGACGAGTTGCTCGAAAATGCGAAGAAAAAATTATTGCCCATCGCGAAAATGCGACAGGCATTTTTAACCACAGTTTATTCTCTGAAAACAGGATTCCTCGATTCCAGAATATCCGTTTTGCACTTCAGCGATCTTTTCTTGTTCCTTTTTGTTTCCTCTTCAAAATTCTTAACAGCACCTGTTAAGCATCGTTGATATAAATAATTTCATTGATACGATTTTTCGAGCAACGAAAGCAACTAATATTTTTTAGCATTTGGCTACAAATTATTTTCCCATTTTAGCATTTTTGCGACAGCATGTTTTGAGCCAGCTTAAACCCTGAATTTAACCAATGTGAGGGGTGAACAAAGTCTCCTCTCTTAGATTTACATGTTTCGAAGAATGCCCCCCACTTAATTAGCAGCACTGATACCAACAATTACTTTAGCATACAACTATACCATGATCAAAGCGAATTGACTTTTAAAATTATTTGAGCATCTCATCAATGAGATAATAAATTCGTTATACGTAAACGACAACCGAGAGGGTTAGAATTATAATTAACATGTTTTCGAAATCTAAAATTGAGTTAGCCTTGATTTCTGAAGAATTTGTGCAAAATCAGCTCATAAATTTCAATTTTGTTAAAACGTAAGATTATATAGAAAAATTGATCATACATACAGACGCCGGTGTAAAGTAATAGGAGCAAAACGGGTTTCTGGAAAGTGGATAAAAATTAAGACTGTTGGAATATGTGATCAGAGCCGACGAGAGAGAGGGGGCTGCAGCTCGGGGACCCAGATGAAATATAGGGACCAGCGCTGGCTAAGACCTTTGCCAAAATTGCAATACTC
>QLNU02014176.1:66634804-66646309 GCA_006491805.2 Dysdera silvatica
AAAAAAATCATATAAAATAATATTTTAAATTCATATTTTCACAATAAGGTGTGAAAATATTTTATTATATTTAAATTCCACTTATTTTAATATCATGCTCTAGGGCTACAATTTTATATTTGCAGTTTTAATTTTTTCAAGAAAAGTTATTATCTACAAAATACATGTAATAAATTTAAAAATGGCAACATTCAAACATATTTTCGTAGAAGCCGAACTCTTTATGACTTAACAGTATTTGTTTTAGTAAAGTTGTGTTTTTAGAAAATTATTATTAACTAAATTTTGCCTTCTTAACATAAATTAAATCATACAAAACAATGCCATATTAAACGTAAATATATTTATACTTGAAAGAATATTTTTTAAAGGACTTAAGACAGAGAGGCTTAAAAGACTTAAGAGAGCGAGAGAGACATTAAAAACTTTACAAAGAGGCTTAAAATACTTAAGAGATCACAAAGGTAAATATGTCTTTTCACAACGCCTTTACAAGTAACACAGAGACAAAAATATATTTAATATTTTCGCCATGGATAGTTAAATAACCTCTTAAATATTTGACATTATATACAAATATTTTAAATTTAAATATTATATATATATATAAATAGTAATTTCTCTACGCCGACTAATGTAAATATTTTGAAATTCGTTTATCTTTGATAAAATGTGTTTTTTTATTTGACTTTAAATAACACAGATCAGAAGAAAAAACGTATATCAAAAGACGAGATAAAACATTTACTAAAAACTAAGACACATTTATAATATCCATTTATGAGCTAGTCTCAGCAAGGAAGGAAGAACAAAGTATAAAACAAAAAGCTAAAAAATTTAAAATTGAAACCAACGACAAAAAAAAGTAGAAAGTTAAAAAATTTCCTTTCAAATTCGATGAACTACTTTCTTTTCAAAGAAATTTATTCTTAAAAAATTTCTCCGAGTTTGGTAGCCTTAAACTTAGTTAATGAAGTCACTTGCTGGATTAAAAGAAACCTCCCGGCTTGATTAAATAAGCTACTAATAGAATGAATAAAGAAAATCAATTGCCTTACAATTGATTGAACTATTTAAATAGAAGTACCAATAATATTTAATGATTCGTGCAATTTTATAGTTTAGTTGGAGAAGACACAATCATTATTGAAACGTCTATTCGATAGTTTTAAGGAATGAATAACAAAATGTAACTTGAAAATAGGGAGCGGGGCGGCAAGTGAAAAATCAATGGTTTGCTTAAAATTTTTAACCTCACCCCTCACTCACTTATCTAAAATACATCTAAGTTACTCGTGAATACTTTTAAATGTTACAATTGCAAAAAATATGCTCAACGGCCAGGGGCGGCTTAAAGGGCAGGCGACCCTGGCTGCCGCCCGGGCCCCGTTTGGATGAGGACGTCAAAATGAAGTCAAGTTCAATTTTTTTTAGTTGACCCCTCTTTAAAAAGAGACAAGTTTAGAGAAATTTTTAGTCATCTTTAGAGAAATTCTTTCAGACTTCTGGACACTTAGAGAGGGTATATGTCCTACTGTGCATCTGTGAAAATCTACTGTTTTTCCGGAAGGGGGAGGGCGCCAAAAAGCAACCCGTGCTAGGCCGTCTGGGTTCAAAATCAACTTCGAGCCGCATGTCAATGGCAGCAAATTCAAGGTTTAAATTTACACATTTCTTTCTAAACTGATACTCCCTTGTCTTTCTTTGTAAGCTTGTTCCATTGAGTGATATGTCAAATATTTGACCCCTCCCACCCATGCCCGTATCCAGAGGGGGGATCTTAGGGACCGGTCCCCCCCCCGAAATTAAATTTTTAATGGGACTTGGCTACGGCCTTGCATGCTGTGATTGTATCAATACATACCGTAAAATATTTTGAACTCCGTCGAAATTAAGTCCTACGGCCTTACTTCCAGCAACTAAATTCCTATCAGATAACAATTGCAAACATTAAAAATCGTCCCCAAATTTACAAAAAATAAAAAAGTTCGAGTTCCATTTTCCATCCGTCTCTTTTAGGAATTAATAATAATAATAATAATATATACTAATAGAATTATAATACTAATAGAATTTCGTTGAATGGCATATGTAATATCAACGCGGTATATTAAATACCAAACGTTTTGTATTTAGAACGAAATAACTTGTAATTAAAATTCAGATAAAAATAAATGCAAAGAGAAAGAATTGCCGATAATTTTGCAAATTAGCGAATCAAATCTATTTAGAAAGTAACATAAAGTGTAGAAAGCAATCATGAACACATATATGATTAAAAAATAATTATTAGGGGCGAGCATTATTTTAAAACGCGATTTTAAATAAGAAACTTCTTTTCCGAAGAAAAACATCTCTGAATTACCGCCACGCGTGCGACCAACTACGCAGGAAGACATTCTCCAACTAATCGATAGCTGACACGAGTAGCAAATTCTTATTTGATCCGACGAGGTATCCCAGCTCAAACTGGTGTTTATTGATTTCAGGATGTGGGGGTGTGGATTAAAAAGGGGAAAATGGTAAGTGAAGGTGAAATAGCAATGAAATAACGAAGGAAATATCGGTAGGGGAAAGCATCAAGTTTAGACAAAGGAAGGGGAGAAATTCACTGACCTTGTCGGCCGACGATCTCTGCGACGTGTTCGGAACTTGGTACTGGAACGCACTCTGTGGTATTTTGGCTTTTCTTGCTTCGGGTTTCGCACTCATAACCACCCGAACTGTACCCGGACTCGCTCTCGTTACCTAGTCCGAACATCGAAAGTTCCATCGCAAGTTGGAGAGCTCTCTGTTCTTCCAAGACGTTGGCGCCATTTCCCCCGCGATCCATTTCCGAGAAAAGACTTGTCGGCATCCCTGATGTCGACAGTACGGCAATACAAAAATAAACAACTCGGTAATGGCTTCTGAAAGTTTGATGGGAGAGTTCGGATGCTATCGGTCTCACCCGGACGAGAGGAGGACCAGTAATAGAGAGCCAGACCTCTGAGAGTTTCGGCTCCCAAATAGCGGCGGAACCGGCGACTCCGAAAATAACCGTAGGGTTGGGCGGGTCGGAACGTCACTTGAACCTAGAGCGCCCACTGCGGAGATTTTTGGGTAACGTTCAGAGCTTTTGATTGGACACTGGCATCCCAATAGGGGCGTGTCTTCGTGATGTCACTTCCGTTCGCTAAATGGGCATTCACTTTACCCGTCTTAAACTTCCAGTTCTTTTCCATTTTTCGTTCCAACATTTCAGTGTTAAGCGTGATTTTCATTTTTTTCCGTCTGGCCCAAGCAGAATTTTAAAAGATATTGCTTATCTTTTTTTTCTGTTTCGTTCTTGCTTCTTTTATCTTTATAAAAATTTAGGCAGTTCAAATTCGCATTTAGAAGGGTGTTGCAAGTGCTGATATTGAAAAGTTGCTGGCGACTCTGAAAAATGCAATGCATTTTTTTGTATTGAATTATTGCAAAAAAAAGTTACTATATACGTAAACTTGAAGTATAAAAAAGTATTTTCGATATTTATACAACTTATTAGTAGAAATCACCATTATAAACTAATAACATTCACTAAAAAAAAATGAAAGATTTTATCTGCGTAGTGATACGTCAAATTATCTTGCATTTCATGCAATATTTTTTATTGATAAATTTAAATTACACACACACATATATATATATGGTTAAGATAAAGTAAAATCACTCTCTCTCTCTTCACGCAATTCAAAGAGTATGGGGTGGAGGTAGCTTCAAAAAGGATCAAATGATTATACGTTAAGGAGAACGATGTTTTTTTTTTCATCCAATGGGGGGAACTTCGGGTCCCTTAGCCCCTCCCCTTCCTACTCCCCTGCTTCACACGATTTTCTATTTTTTCTAAAATTGTTGTCTCGTTCGACGAGTTTAGACACTAAGTTTTTTATTTTAAGCGCCATTAATTTTTGTACGTACCCTCGACATTTGAGAGAAGGTGCTCTACATATAACATTTATTTTTAATGTTAATTTTTTTAGGAAGCTTGCATTTAGTCTATAAAGAAATTAACCCTCTCCCGCAAAGTTTCGTCAGTAACTTTATAAAATATATGGTAACAATAAAATTCTGAAATCTTAAGAATAAAGCAAACACAATTTCTACAAATAATAAACGAAGATTTTTTGTAAAACGTCTCGAAACTGTTTTCAGGAGATAATTTAAAAAATATTTCATGCACTTTGTTTGAAAATTATGATTGTCCAACCAGCTATCAAGAATTAATTAATTACTTAATGTATCTAATATTTTAAAATTTTTCTTTTATTTATTAGCGTTTTTGCAAAATTTATTCATTTCAAAGATGTAGATCGTTACATAATTTTGATCTTAAACGATTCCGATTTTAATTATTTTTCGTGGAGTGTAAATTGCGATGTACATTTTAGACTATTCATAATGATTAGTGTATTAAATTTTGACTTTTATTAAAAAAAATGATTATAGTGAATTAAAAACATTTTTTAATTATTTTAAATAAATTGAGTTGCCTAAAATAGAAATATTTAAATTTTAAAAAAGTTGAAGGAAGGAAAATAAAAAAAAAGCTTCTTTCTTCATTACGTTCCTAAGTTTTCACTGAGGTCAGCGAATACAGTTTTGTTGTACATGGTTTTCATATTGGTAAAATGGAGTGGCACTTAAAACAATTCAAATCGGTTCTCTTTCCATCTCTTTCAACAAATAATGAATTTACCTTATCTTTAGTCAGAAGATTAGTCCGACATTTTCATCGTCAAATTGCTGAGAATGAACAATCCTAAACTTGGGATCGGGAATTGATCCTAATTGATGGATCTTAAGTTTATAAAAATTGGAAATAGGGGATGTCTAATCCTAAATAAAGAGAGATTTAATTAAAAAATATTTTTTAGGTGGAGTGGGGGTTGAATTTCACTTGTTCTAATTAAATTTCGGAAGAAATAAATTGAAAAATTAAATAACGCACGCGAACACATTACAAATTGACTTATCTTTGTGAAAAGTTTTCTTAATTTGGAATGTAAATTCGCAGGTTTTTACAGAAAAGTGGTTCATTTCATGGCCTGTTAAATAAATTCGCTTTCATAATTAATTTTTAATTTTATATCATAATGATGATAATAGCTTAACAATGGTTTATTATAATTTTTGAAAGTATATTTTTAATATTTTTTCAATTTTAGATGGGTTTCCTCTGTGAATATTTGCTTTGAACGTGTGAGATTTGAGTTTACAAATGAACATGTGAAGACAAAGTCTTGTCATTTGCGTCTCGATGGTCTAATTGGAAAAACGCTTGGGATCCAACCAAGAAATTGATGGTTTGAATCCAGACTGAGGAAAACGAGGCCCTTTTCCTTCTTTCCAACCCTCACAAGAGAACCTTGCCAGATGAGATTCGGTATGTTACCTTTAGAGGTAATTGTGTCATTCCAGGGAAGGGTAATACTGTCCTTAATCGTGATATTAGGGTCAAGAAGCACTAATTTACGTCATAGAACATGAGTGTTGAAAATTTAATTTCACACTTCATGTTATTTCAAGTTCTTTACAACATTCTATCTTAATAATAATAATAATAATAATAATAATAATAATAATATCACTATAAAAAAAGACATGACAGATTGTCCTCCCTGATTCACTGGAATATCTGCAGAACTTATGAGATCACGGTAACCAAGAACTACTGGGAACATGAAGCAAAAAAGTGACAGAAAACGACTAAATAAAAATCCTGTGGGACTTTCGGCTTTAAACAGACAGGCATTTAAAACACAATATACCAGACATAACATTGGTGAAGGAAAAATAGGTATTTATCATCGACATTGCAATACCAGGTGACAGCAGAATTAAAGAGAAGGAATTCGAAAAAATCTCCAAATATCGTGACCTTGCAATAGAAATTAATAGACTCTGGAAAAAACAAGTAACAGTCATCCCGATTGTGATAGGTGCACTGGGGGCCATCACACCTAATTTAAAGAACTTCCTAGAAAAACTGGACATTACTGACATAACGACAACAGACCTACAAAAAACTGCCTTACTGGGCACCGCCTATATATTAAGAAGATATATGGACAGTTCTCAGGTTTCTGGGTGAGACTTGAACTGATCCAAGAGGATAGTGATTATCTCCTTGACGCTGTGTAATACAACAATGTAAAACGGTCATAATAATAATAATAATAATAATAATAAGAAGAAGAAGAAGAAGAAGAAGGAGGAGGAGGAGAAAGAAAGAGAGAGACAGACAGACAGACCGAAAGAAAGAAAGAAAGAGAGGGAGGGAGGGAGGGATGGATGGATGGATGGATAACTGAATGATAAAACCAACCAAATATAACATGGACTGTGAATTTACACATAATAAGAATGACGCCAGTGCCATTTAACCACAGAAACGATTCAGCACATTACATCAGGCTGTAAAATATTAACACAAACTGATTATAAACATAGACATGACCAGGTGGAAAAAATTCACCAAAAGTTAACCATCAAAACTAGTTTCATAAAAACTAAACTATCCTACTACCAGTATATGCCAGAAAGCATTTTAGAAAGTGAAACACATAAGCTTTACTGGGATAGGGCAATAATAACTGATAAGACAACACCACATAATCGTCCAAACATAACCATAATTAATTATATTAGCAAAACTGCAAGTGTTACAGATATAGCACAAATTCCAAGCACAAACAACATTCAAGCCACATACGTAAGAAAGATAACCAAATATCAAGATTTTAAATCTGAAATTAAAGACATGTGGCATATGGACAAGTTGACATTGTACCTGTCGTTTTAACAGCCACAGATCTAATACCAACCACACTGTACAGAAACTTGGAAACACTTGAAGTCGACCCTAACACCTACATTGAGCTACAAAAGGCCACAATTTTAAACACATGCTAAACGATCAAGAAATTCCTAGACACAACAATCAAATAATCTGCAGAAGGAAGTATCGAATACTTGATAATGCCCGTTTCAAGTCTGTACTGCAAAAAACGGAACACACACAAAATAATAATAATAATAAATATTTATTTATATATATACGTATATATTATTTGTCGCATAAAATTTTGTATAATTTTCTACATCCACATTGAAATTGGTATATTTCATTAGTGTATGTAAAAAGTTCATAAGCGGGATTAAGCTACAATTCAAGACATTCGTATGTATATATACATATATATAATAAAGTTGCTTCGTTATGGAGGTTATGACTACCATGAACTCTCCCTGCGTACTCCAGTGCTTGTTTATAAGGAATAGGCCAGCATGGGCGCGACCCCAGTTGTTTGTTTGTTTGTTTAGGTGTTTTATTATCAAAATGTCTATTAGCAAGAGCGTCTGAGCTATACTGCGCCAACCCCAGTTTCCTCTTCGAGCTATTTGTATATATGTAGAACATAATAACACATCGTTAAAATATAGAAAATGATTAAAAATGAATGATGTATAAAACTACTTTTTATGTATATTTGTATGATCCGTTTTTATATAAATCATCCTCTCCCACCCAATTCCCCCGTCATAAGATAAATTTAAATTTTTTTAAAATACAAACCTTCATGTATGCTAATATTACAGTATTTATAGTTGCAATTAACTGAAAAACAAGAGACATCAGAGGAACGTCAAATTTATTTGGGTTCATAGCGTCATAATGTCTAAATCCTGTATCGTTTCTGATAATTGTTTTATACTCGTGAGTCCCTGGCTACCCTGTGCCCCGTAAGACCTTTTCCATGCCCCCCCAGTGGCCCCTTCAAGCTGGCTACAGGCCTGAATGGTGCACTACTTAGGGGATTTATCTTTCTAAATGCAATATAGAGTAATACATTGATTAAAAAAAACCGTTTCTATATATCAAAGTTTTTTTAATGGAACGATCAACTTCGATATCTGGAGGTTCTATTACATAGTAAAGCATAGCCATTATCTCTTCCACATCTATTATAAATAACGTTCCTTGATTATAAAACTTATAAGATAATGTAGGAAAAGTAGTTCAATAATAACAGAGCCAAAACCTTCAAGCACAAAGGAGTTATAACATTGCTTCGATTAATCATTATTTACCAAAATTTAGAAAAAAAAATATCTGAATCGTAATGAGCAACGGATGCCCAGAGAATCTGCTTTCTTTGTTTCGGTTCTTTCACTTTCCCTTCCATGACTTTGAATCGAGAGTGAAGGTGACTAACAAGGTGAAGAGCGAACAAAACCCTCTCACGTGTCTTATAAACTGTGGAAATGGAGGCCAGGCGAAACGTGCAACTGACCTAGAAATTCCGAGAGAAGAAAAATAAAATGCTTGAGTTGCTGCTTAGACGAGGTTGCTTCCCTTCTATCATCCTGTCTTCATTTACAACGTTGCTAGATGGGACTGCTGGAAGCTTGCAGATCTCAAAGCGCAAGTTCCTTCTGTTCTATAGACCATGCATGATCTTTTGAATAGCGATGATGATGATGCCCCTTATCGAACGAGGAATGCTGCATTTTCCCGAGTGCCCTATCATTTCTTACGATGGGTAATCTGTAAGAAATGTAGTCATAATAATACTGCGGGTGAGAAATACTTTTCTCTCCTGAATATGTACACAATTATACCATGCATAAGATAAGCTTGCTTATCATCGCTCAGAGTTCAGAAAACTTGTTGTGGCATTATACTGACGTAATACTATGGAATCATTCCTCGTGCCAAACGGAACCACATATCAAATTGTGCCGCGTGTCGCTCCTCAAATTGTAAATGTTTATGACACACAATATGCATTTTAGTAAAACTTGAGTAGAGCCTTTGGTATGCGCAGGGCTTAATTTCTAACAAAAAAAAAGTGAAGGAGCCCTAATATTATGATAAATCGATTAAAAAATTGAATGGCTGCAAAAGAATCGATAAATCATATCAATTATTTATGTTCATTTTTCTGGACAACAAAATGCTTGACCTTAATCTCAAATTTATTACTTTTTCATGACAGCGTCTATTTAGGGGTTCTGGCTAATATTTAAATAATCGCCAAAAATGAAGAAGTTCCGGAGCCGTGCTCCGGTGGGCTTCCGCCCAATTTATCCCTGGGTACGTTCCTGATACATTAAAAGAATTCCTTTTTTTTTTCTTGAAATATCCTGATATATTTCACGTGCGATTTACAACGATTTAATAATACCAAACGCAAAGAGCGCGATATACTTACTAGATGTATCCTTATTCTCCAGTCAAAGCTTTTTTTAAAAGATATCAATATCAATTTTTCGCTTTTTTTACTTCACCATTAACGTAAGGATGAACGATCTTAAGTGATAGGGAAGAAAGTTTGGGATGACTTAAAAATGAAGTTTTGGATGATGATAATAGGTCTAAGCGACTTCCGAGAAATCAGTCTGCTTGCAGATATTTACTGTTTCGTACACTTTTCCCGACAATATTTAGCAACGTTTCTCTTTAAAATGTATAAAAATAGAAATGAATATTATTTGAATGAATGAAAGAATGAACCAATGAATGAATGAATGAATGAATGAATGAATGTTATTTGAATGAATTTGATGCTTCTTGTGAATTTTAAAAGTTATATAGTCGATTTATTTCTTTTAAATCACTCTGCACGCCGTGTGTCGCACGCGTGTCGTAAGTTGTCGATCACTGTTAGAGCTCAAACTTTAAAAAAAAAAAATAGGACTCAGTAAACTTCTTTCTTTAAACTTGAGGAAACTTTTGAATATTTTGTTATTTGTAAAAATCTAATTTCAATTAGTTTGCTTGCCTTGTATACATGGATATACTTGTATACATGGATTGTTGTATGCATGGATAGACGACGGATGAATAAAATCCCCTTTTAGACCTAACATCTATTTTCTTGATATATAAAATATTAAGAACCTCAAATTACTTGGAGGTAGTAAAAACAACTCAATTCTGAACGTCAACGTCATTTGCTAGAAAAACTTTTGTATCGTTTTAATCATGAATAGCATTTAACGAACGCGCATTTTTCTTTTCGAGTTTTTATAGGTTAAATCGATCCCGTGAGTTCGTAAAGACTTTCAAGACTTATTTTTGAAATTACAAAAGAATTTTCAGTTAGGAAAGTGTGAGGCAAAATAAAATTTTTAATACCATTAACCGGGGTGACTTTGTCTCATTTTTCATCTACTTTTTATTTAAAACCCTGAAGCTGAATAAATTTTCTATTTAAAAAATATACATTTCTCCCACATTCTTAAGTGTTTAATAGACAATTTTATACACACTTTTGAAATTTTGGAAATTTATAAGTGGAAAGAATTTTTTCCAAAAAGGTGGGGACAAAGCTAACCGGGCTTGGGGTGACTTTGTCTCGTGTCTCAAAAATCATTTAATAAGCCTTCGCAAAAGGCCTGGACACAGAATACAACCTTTTCGTTCATGGTCGGAAAGGGCAGTTACGGGTCCGTAGGCAGTTTTAGCAGATCAAGTAAACATGTTACTTACCAACTTTCTACATAATGTGGAACCAAGTTTTTCAAAGAAGTTCATCACAAGCAAATTTCCTGGAAAAGGTATGGGTAGCAACAACTGCAGTGATGCCAGCTTCAATAAGTAAAACTTTAAAATTAAACCTTTTATGTTCAGGCCAGTACTTCTACCTGCAGAAATCACATTTTATTAAAATATTTCGACAAAACAGAGAAGGGTTATCACCACTTTTACACTTTTCCATTCGGTGGGACAAAGTCACCCGAGTTGACGGTACTTGAAATTTTATATTTCGATTCGTCTATACAGAGCTTCTTCAGAAGGAAGGGAGTAAGTATTGGGATCTGACTAATGCCATTCTAGTTACTTACGATTCAAATATATTCTAAAAAGTCACTAAGAGACTATTTTTGGACAAAGCCAACATAGAACATCAATGAAAAGAAAAGCAATGAAATGTAAAACAAAAAATTATTTTCATATTTCTTACAAATTCTTTAAATTGGGTAATCAGATATTGGAAATAGTTTTGGCATCATCTGTATTTAAATTGTTTGACTGCTTAGAGATTTCTATGTGCTCTATCTCTCTGTGGGTTCCTGGGCAAATTCACAGATTAGACAAGAACTTTTGTACAGTCAAATAAAATATTTTTATCATTTTGTATTGCACGATCGGCTACTGCATATTTAAGGGCCTGATTGTTTCTTAAATGGCTGCTATAAATACTTAAATCTGCAATAGCAGATCATGCACAATACAAACTAATCAAAATATTTTGCTTGGCCACACAAAAGTTCTTGTTGAATCTTTGAATTTTTGGCCAAGAACCTTCAGAAAAATGATCGACATCTCTAACTAGTCAAACAATTTAAACGAAGATAATTCCGCATACATTTTCGTTACCTGGTTACCCATCTTAAGAAAATTGCTATATTTAGCTATATTTTTGTCTACCGTAACCCAGGATTCAATTTCCTTAGCAACAGAGGTTCGGAGTC
>QLNU02014176.1:66655387-66688786 GCA_006491805.2 Dysdera silvatica
GAAGTGGACAGTTCGTTTTATAGGGTAAAATCATAGTATGTAAATTGAAAGTAAGGTATAATATTTCACATTTCGTTAATTCAAATATTGTCGAATGGAAAAAGCAAGATGATGTTTTGTAACTTATTATTCAAAAAGGATTTAATTTTTATTAGAAGCTGGATATATATGCAATAATATATAAAATATATACTTGTTAATGTATGTAATGTATTTTGAATTTTTTGCCATTCAAGGAAAGGCGATATTTTTCATCTTGCTCCTAATGCTTTCTGCTTGTAAGTAATGTCACTTGAAATACGAATACTTCGTTCTTAATTGCTACTCAACTTCAAGCTTCAGGCACTTTCCAAATCCTTAAATCCTTTTAACAGCCGTGATCGAACTACAAGAACCCAAAATCAGCAATAATCACAGGGAAATTGGATATTTTCAACACCAAGAATTTCTCATTTCCGTAGAATTAAAGCAGATATGAAAGCGTTTGAAAAATAAATGAGGAATCGTTGATTTAGATCTTCATTTCCTCTCAAAAGGTTTTTGAAGTCAACATACGACGTGAAATACGTTTATTATAGTTGTCTTTAAACAATTAGTTAACCTCAAAACATATTAGGCTAAGCAAATAGACTAGGCACATCTTATCATATAAACTTTGGAGTATTTGGACCAAAGAAAGGAAGGAAATTTATACCAGAATTTGATGAGGCTTAAGAAGTCAAAATAATAATGATAATAGTAGTAGTGGAAGAAGAAGAAGAAGAAAATGATGTTGATGTTATTTCAGACATTATATTATTTAAGATTAAAATGAAAATTATTTCCTTGGGCATTTGGTATTTACCCTTTGGCAATAAGGCAAGGACTCCAAGACATAGGCTTAAATATATTATTACAGTAAAACCTCCCTACAACGATATCCGATATAACGATAAATCCCTCTACAACGATAATTTTTCTCGGTCCGTATAATAGTGTTGTAGAGAGGTTTTAATGTACAATATATTCAGTTTTTATTATATTCAGGGCTAAGTAATACACTACTTGACACAATTGCTAGGAAACAACCAGTTGTGGCCATGCAGCTCCTTACCCCAGCGTGCAGACGAAGTAAAACGGATTGAAAAGGGCGCTGTTGTGCAAGTTCTCTTATCTGTATAAATGACAGTATCCCACGCAGGCCTGTAGCTAAACGCTTATTACTGGTGGGGGGGGGGGGCTCAGAAAACCACAGGGGGAGCTTAAAATTCGTTAACGTTTTGATGTTAAAGAGAGAATATCACCGCTCGATGAAGTAATACGATATATATGACAACGTAAAGCGGGTAAAAAGTTATTTTATTACATTAGCCTGGCTTTCGGCTGTTCCATTGGACAGCCATCATCAAATGCAGAATGAAAATGTTATCGAACATCGAATACAAACATTTAAAATAAAATAAACAATCGTGATGCGTGCGGGTATAAAGATCAATGTGCCGCTGTAAAAAACTTAAAGACCATTATATTTGATGGTAAAATGAATTATGGAAATAGAAATATAAAATGTATAGTGTGTAAAAGTAAAATGGTGGTAAATAAATAATGTTATAGTTGGAGTCAAGGCAGGGTTTTAAATAAGTATTGCCAAGCATTGCTGATGTGGATGGGTTGTTCGGTATTGCAAATAAATGAACATTGGCTAAATATCTCTATAGCCTCTCTGAACCTTAAACTTTTCTTACTTTTTCCGGTTGGGGCTAGTATTTTGGTATGAAACAATGGGACGGCATCATTTGCCGCCTTTTTGATGCGGACGTCAACTTATCTATCTTGTAATACTTATTTAAAATCCTGCCTTGACTCCAACTACAACATTATTTATTTACCACCATTTTGCTTTTACACACCATACATTTTATTTTTCTATTTTCGTAATCATTTTACCATCATATATAATGGTCTTTAAGTTTTTTTTATAACGACACATTGATCTTTATACCTGCACGCATCACGATTGTTTACTTTATTTTAAATGTTTGTATTCGATTTTCAGTATCATTTTCATTCTGCATTTGATGATGGCTGTCCTATGGAACAGCAGAAAACCTGGTTAGTGTATATAATAAAATAATTTTTTACCTGCTTTACGTTGTCGTATATATCGCATTACTTTATCAAGCGGTGAATTTCTCTTTAACATCAGGCGTTAACAATTTTTAAATACCTGGTTTTAGAGCCCCGTAATAAGCGTTTAGCTACAGGCCTGCGTGGGATACTGTCATTTATACAGATAAGAGAACTTGCACAACAGCGCCCTTTTCAATCCGTTTTACTTCGTCTGCACGCTGGGGTAAGGAGCTGCATGGCCACAACTGGTTGTTTCCTAGCAATTGTGTCAAGTAGTGTATTACTTAGCCCTGAATATAATAAAAACTGAATATATTGTACATTAAAACCTCTCTACAACACTATTATACGGACCGAGAAAAATTATCGTTGTAGAGGGATTTATCGTTATATCGGATATTGTTGTAGGGAGGTTTTACTGTAATAATATATTTAAGCCTATGTCTTGGAGTCCTTGCCTTATTGCCAAAGGGTAAATACCAAATGCCCAAGGAAATAATTTTCATTTTAATCTTAAATAATATAATGTCTGAAATAACATCAACATCATTTTCTTCTTCTTCTTCTTCCACTACTACTATTATCATTATTATTTTGACTTCTTAAGCCTCATCAAATTCTGGTATAAATTTCCTTCCTTTCTTTGGTCCAAATACTCCAAAGTTTATATGATAAGATGTGCCTAGTCTATTTGCTTAGCCTAATATGTTTTGAGGTTAACTAATTGTTTAAAGACAACTATAATAAACGTATTTCACGTCGTATGTTGACTTCAAAAACCTTTTGAGAGGAAATGAAGATCTAAATCAACGATTCCTCATTTATTTTTCAAACGCTTTCATATCTGCTTTAATTCTACGGAAATGAGAAATTCTTGGTGTTGAAAATATCCAATTTCCCTGTGATTATTGCTGATTTTGGGTTCTTGTAGTTCGATCACGGCTGTTAAAAGGATTTAAGGATTTGGAAAGTGCCTGAAGCTTGAAGTTGAGTAGCAATTAAGAACGAAGTATTCGTATTTCAAGTGACATTACTTACAAGCAGAAAGCATTAGGAGCAAGATGAAAAATATCGCCTTTCCTTGAATGGCAAAAAATTCAAAATACATTACATACATTAACAAGTATATATTTTATATATTATTGCATATATATCCAGCTTCTAATAAAAATTAAATCCTTTTTGAATAATAAGTTACAAAACATCATCTTGCTTTTTCCATTCGACAATATTTGAATTAACGAAATGTGAAATATTATACCTTACTTTCAATTTACATACTATGATTTTACCCTATAAAACGAACTGTCCACTTCTATTTTATTAAAGCAATACATATTATCACTTCAATAGAATCTTAATACTCTAAGTAATCTTCAAACACATGAAAAATAATAATAGATTGCTCGATGGTAAATTTATTTGTGAACGACGTCTAAACACTCTAGAACAATGGTTCCCAACTGGTGGTTCACAAAGGAGTCCCAAATGGTCCACAAAGGAGTCCCAAATGGTCCGCCAAAGAGTCCCAAATGGTCCGCGAGACGGGTCATTATTTAAAAAAGAGTATTAACAAAATTAGTTAAATATTAAAATTAATTATAAAAAGGAAACTGGTTGTGTATTTGTAGCATTTTGTCCCCCCCCCCTACCCCACTCTTGAAGAAAAGCTGCTACGCTGTTGCATGTAGGGACTTTCTGGTGAAATGTAGAGACTTTCTATTGCTGCCACTAGGGATTTGACCTTGACAGCACTGCTTTGTTTGACTTCACTGTTGAAAACACTGCCTTGTTTACTTTATATCTATATCTTCCCCCCACCCCAAAATTTTTATTAAGGTCTTGCAGTCAACTCGTGTAGGGACGGATTTAAAGGTCATTCGGGGGGCGATTAATGACTTGATTTTTGAAAATGATACCTAAATGGACCTTTACCTTGCATCTTTTCAATGTTAAATTTTCATTCAAGGGGAAGACGATCGCCACCTTCGCCCCTTAATCCGTCCCTAAACTCGTAAGAATTTTTCGAAATGGTCTGCGGGTGAAAATGAAGTGGAAAAATGGTCCGCGGCTTAAACTGAGTTGGGAACCACTGGTCTAAAATATCAAGTCTCCAAACAAAAACCCAAGTGGATATGCGAATTTCTTTTTAAAGCTTATAGCAATGGTTTTTCAAACATTTCATCCTCTGTAACATGTTTCCTTACCAAATCCCTAGCCATAGAACCCAATAATAATAATAATCCCCACAATTTAAGGGAAACCTAACGGACAATTATTTATTACTGCTTGGGTATAAACATAAAAACAAACAATAAATCAGTATAAATATAGGTAATAAGTTCCTATCGTCGCGGTGTATTGGTTACGGATAGTTGACTGTCCAAGGAGTTGTCATATCGAGGGAAGGAATTATAGAATTTATAAAAAGATTTTTTTGTGATATTTTTGGTGATGATGATGATTTACAAATTGCTTGAACAAGCCCTGGAGAGTCGTCGAGGAGCCCTGGAGTTTCACAGAATACACTTTCAGAGACGCTGGTTTATAGTAAGCTTAAAACAATAAGTGATTCTCGAGAGCCATAAATAACAATTATATAAGAGAATCTAGGCAGGTTATACCCACGTGTGTACTTTGGAGCCACTGCACCAGATTATTAGAAAGAAGAACGTTTAATAAATTTCGAGGTTATTATTATTATTCAAATTAGTGGAATATCATGGCTAAGTAAATTGGATAATTCTATAATCAGCATTTTTATGAACGTAAATTGTTTATGTTACATATTACATATAACAGGCTTGTTGTATGTAATAATTTGTTATTGTATGTTCAAATTGTTTATGTCACAGTTTACATATAAAATGTTTGTTATGTATAAATTGTTTACGTTACATTTTGTGTAAAAAATGTTCGCAATATAAAAATTATTTAGGTTTAATACCACTGATCGAGTCTAATTATTAAATCTGGAAATTGTATTGTCATGCAATATAGGTGACGATATTGTAGATATACTCGTAGGTGTACTTGGGACAAATCAAATAAAAAAACTGATATAAGTAAAAATGCTGAAGAACAAAAGCTGATATACCCAGAACCAATTTGAATGTAATCAATAAAATATTACACGATGTACTTGTATCGTAAATAAAAAGAAATATTGTTGATTGTTAAAAAATAAACTACTAGACACCAAACAAATAAAGAGAGAGAAAAATTATAAGCTTATAATAAACAACGATTGTGTAGAATATTGATACGAAACTTGAGGATGCTTTTTTACATTTCCAACCTAAACGTAAAATAATATATCATAATTTTCGTAATTTTTTTCTATTGGAAATAACAAGAGTCTTAGGTTATATTATTCTTATATTCTTATTATTCTTATGAAAAAGTCGATTAGAATAAGGCACTCGAAACCACAAACAGATCAAGAACGATTTTTGATTCTAAGAAATGTGAAACTGAAAGCAAAATAGATCTAAATCTCATCTTACTCTACGGTGTATTTGTAAAATTATAAAATAAAATACAACATCTATGCATATAGATTTGTAATATTGTTATTATAATAACTGTTATAAGACGATACCAAGATAATAAATAGTAAGTAAACCCACGGAGTGCAGATCTAGCGTCTGAAGGCGCTTGTAGAAAATCGATACAGACATGTAGTGAACGGCCACGTGGAAGACATTCGTTGGGTTTGACCTCCGTTATCCTTCCTTGAGCTGCTTTAGATGTAAAATGTAACTACACAGAAACTTCATGATTGCATTTTCCTACAGCATTGCAAAAAATACTTACTGCATACTGGATACTTTCCTACATATGCTATAATTATTTTATTGCATCTATTATTTATGTAGCATATATTATGTAATGCATATTACCAGATTTAGGCATGCTATGCAATATTTTACGCATACAATACCCACTACGTACATCATATGTATAATCTGTAGTATTTTCTATATATTTAATACACACTGCATATCATTTCCTACATATATAATATACACTACATAGTATTTTCTGCATATGCAATACACATTATATTGAATTTTCTACATATAATACGCATTGCATAGTATTTTTTACATATATAATACACACTGCATAGTATTTTCTGCATATTTAATACACACTGCATAGAATTTCCTACATATATAAGATACACTTCGTAGTATTTTCTACATATGTATTACACATTACATAGTATTTTCTATATATATATAATACGCATTGCACAGTATTTTCTACATATATAATACACACTGCATAGTAATTTTCACTCACGAATCTGAACCGTGCACAAGATTTCTAAAACGGAGGGATATTTTTGATGGAAATGGGAGAGATTTTGATGCAAACGAAGTTTTCCTTCTTAAGAAAATTTGTTTTAAAACTAATGTTTATGTCTGTATGAGAGGTGGTCAACCCTCAAACTTGCAGCCCTATGAGCATCCTTGTTACGTAGAATATACTATGCAGCATATAATTCTTTATGAAATATAATTAGACGTAGCACTCAAAGCCGTTGTTAGACGCTTTCTACTGGGGGGGGGCAATACTTTGAAAGTTATAGGGGTGGTTTAGAAAGCCAAAGGAGGCCTAAAGTTCCTTGATGTTATTATGTAGTTTATTAATACATTTAATCATACTATATAGTTATCTAAGCAGACTAATATATTTAACATTAATGAATGAATTTCGTAATATAAATTTTGCATTGAGAGCTTGCATACGCACGCTAAATGTCCATTTTCCTTGCTAAAGAACAGATAGAGACCCAAACCTATGTAAAAAAAAAGACCATGAGGTATACAAGAAAGATATACAGTAAAAATCTTTTTTAAACATATTCTTAACATTAAAAAACAATTTCCGTTGTCGTGTGCAACTTTCTACAAAATATTTAAAACAAAATTTTAAGCAATAATTCGTTTAAAGAAAAAAATATTTTCCAGAGGAGCTTAGCCCCTTCTTACTCCAGCCTGGTTACGTCCCTGATAGCACTACACAGATTAGACTAATAAGCAATAGATAACAGTATAACCGTGGAAATATTCTAGGTTCAATTCTGCTTATTAATAGTTTTGTAGGACATAGGCGCACGCAGGGAGGTGTTGATAGGTTTTGTAACCCCCCATTGCAATGAAATGTTGTATATTTAACATAGAAATATGTGCGTTAAAGCTCTGTAACCCTCATTGAGCCTATATAACCACCCCCATTTACGAACTTTCTGCGTATGCCTATGACATAGGCATAACTTGAGGATTAAATATAGCTTAAATTGGATGGAAAAAATACGGTTTTGCTTCTGTTCTAAAAAAACTGGGGGCATGTGCCCCACCCTCTCTCCCGCCAGCTTATGTTGTACGATATTATTGTTCTTCTCAAGGATAACAGAATTGTCAACAAGCAAACATGTGAAACTACTGGAGCCTGTTTCCTTCCTTCCTTCCTTCCTTCCTTCCTTCCTTCCTTCCTTTTTTTTTTTTTTTTTTGGAGGAAATTGAGATGATTAATAATTTTGAAACCATATATAAGCTCAGACTAGAGCTTTTCGGTAAAAAAAAAAAGAATGACACCGTCCTAGCTCGGAGTCTAACCTGGGACCCTCCATACGAACCGGAGTGCCATAACCAGCTTGGCCACCAAGACAAAGAAGCGATGCTCTTTTTTTTTCATATTTAAGGTTTTGTTGGGTATTATAACCATTGTCAAGAGTAACACCATTGCATAAGCATGGAGTTATATGGGCTTGTGGAGTTGAGCCCACCAAATAATTTGAAATAAATTGCAATTTTACATATACTGTAATGTATAAACGTGCATAATATGTGCTTCTCCCCCCCTCCCCCCACTCTCCAATAATTTTGAAAACTCTACGTTGATTTACAATTGCCAACTGACCAACACATTATACCACCGGGATCTGGTTTTGTAACAGTATTACTGATGTTTATTAATAGTACTTTGTGCCTGCATAATACATACTTCAGCATATTTTTTGCATGTGTGCATACGAATCTTAATTAAGTAACATTTTACAGCCATTTTGCTCACATGCATGAAACATTAAACAAGTTACATTAAAATGTTATATAAAAACAAAAACAATTAAATGAGAAAACAATTAAGGATCCATCAGCGATAAATTACATTCTCCAAACATAACTTTTCAAATGCGAAGTTTAATTTCCAGAATTAAATATTTCCCCTACTTTAATTTTCAATTTTATAAAATTTTTGGCTATTATGTTCTGAAACACGTGTAATATCTTAAAGGGAAAAAAAGTACTGCATGGCGCTGAAAAAAGTAGATGGCGCTAAAAAAAGAGGAGGGGGGAGGGAAGGCCCGACTCTTCCACCGTATTAGCGCGCCAAAACAAATGGGAAACTTAAAGAGAGATGACAGCTCTTCATTTCCCCAATTATACGTTAAAAGCTTGTGAGCTCTTCATCCCTCTTCTGGTGAATAGCTACACTTCAAGGAGGCGGGGATTTCTCCTGGCTCTTATAAGCAAAGACACTGACCCCTTCCGTCACTTTCTCTCTTCGAATCTACCATCCGGTCCGTCGTAGAATGCACTCTATACGAACTTTTTTCCTTCCGTTCCGTGGACAGTATATTTTATGCTTTCTTGACGTCCCTTTAGAAAATGTTGAATTAAAAATAATATGGGAGAACAAAAAGTTCCTTGAATAACCCCACTAGAAAACTTTATCCTTCATCAACGCCATTTTGAAAGTTTATGGTCAAATTATAAACAGCTCTGATAAACCAGAAACAGAGAACTTTGTGAAAAATGCATTAATTTATTATACTGAATGTATAAGTACGCAATTATTCTCAACAACGTTCATAAAAAATTGAATTTTCTCAATCGGATGTATTTAAATTTAAATATTACCTAGCCAAAGGAATTTAATCTCAGTTCATCCGCTATAATTTTCATAAACTTTTCTTCACATGGTGAAAATAAGATTTGTAAATTTTAAGTTTACATATTCGCACAAATTTAATATTTCACATACCAACTCAATATTTCATATCATATGGTTTATTTTAAAAGTAACTGTTCTATTTCCAAAGCATCATGATTTTCTCTTTCTTAAACCAATATTGCTTTCAAAGGGCGCTTTCAATACAAACCAAAGATCCGTTCCAGGATGGCTGCATTTATTTAAGAGTTATTATATAGCATTAAAATAAAAGCTAATCTTCGTGTATTATATTTCAATATATCGTCGTTATATATCATAATTGTTAAATTACCGCGAAAAATAAGGATGGTAAAAATAAATATATTATTTCTTTTGACATATTTCTAGGATATGCTTAGTGAAAGGGTTGGGATTACCTTTATTTTCTTGCCCAATGTTTATTGAATTTCTAGTACCAATTTTAAGGCATTTTACTTGCTGTTGGACCATGTGTTTCGCGAAGTAGTGTAACAATTTAAAAATTATGGGGAGGGCCTCAACTTGCTTTAAGGAAGATCATGTGACGAAATATGAAGAATTGGTGTGTTTTGATATCTAGTGGGGGCTTCAGGCCCCTGATTCCCCATTTCTATGCCACTGGTTACGCTTCCTTCTTTCTAGTTAATGGAAAAATTATCTTACTTAGTTAAGAAACAATTTTTATCAACGTTCTTTAGACGTAGTAATAGTAACGCCGATGTTATGGCATGGTTAGATTGCGAAATGTTCGTAAAGAAAAGAAATGTTTTGTCTGCGTCTAGTAGGGCACGATCCCACGGTCTTCTGCTATCCGGGAAGGTGCTCTTACCAACTGTGTGTTTGTCGACTGTAGCTCAGTTGGTAAGAGCACTTGCCCGGATAGCAGGAAGTCGTGGGATCGCGCCCGCCAAACCCAGGAAAAATCATTTCTTTTCTTTACGAACGTTTCACCATCTAACCATGCCATAACATCGGCGTTACTATTACTACGCCTAAAAAAGTTGATAAAAATTGTTTCTTAATTTAATCGACTTGTATAAATAAATCTTACCTAGTATTGACTATTGCGTATCTTCGAAATAAATGCAAACTCGAATACCGAAAGCACAGTTATAACGAGAAGAAATATAACATTTGTGTGGCTGCGCTCAAACAATACAGGACGAAAATCTTTTATTGCGAGGGACATTCTATTAAATCGGGTAACCGAATTCTTGTTATAACCGAGCTGGATATATTCGGGTTAGAATGTATTATAGCGTGACCTTACCGATAGGTCAAATGACTGAACTAATCAAACTGGAAACGTCCTTTAATTTTATGATGAGATCGGTCGATAGTAATCTACTCATTTGAAACATTATTGACTTAAAAATGTAATCCAATCACTAAAAAACAACAACGTCATTAAAACATATTTTGGTATTTCGTTTTTTATTTAGCATAATTTTAAAATTCATCTTTTTTAGTTTTATTTTGTATATTATGCTTGAAAATTGTCAAATATGTAAATGCATAAGGCATAATTCAAGAGGGTAGCTTACCTCCATCTAGACCCAAGCGCGGATACAGTGGGGAAGGTCACAAGGTTCGTGACCCTCACAAATATATATATATATTTTTTTTTTTGCAAAAAGTTCCAACTTTTATGATAAATGAAGGATGCTATTCCAAGGCAATGGTAAATTCCGTCCTTGACCCCCACAAAATGGAAGTCTGTGTTCGCTCCTGCCTAGACCCCGAGACTAGCTACGCCAACAAGTGCATGAAAAATAAGTCGGCTTGTCCATATACATATACGGAAAATGGTTACCAACACATCGTTATACATCACATAACAATAAAATATACAACAGTGGGTGATGCTCTCATTCATTCAAATTAATTTAAAACATTGATTTTTGAAAGATGGTCCGAGATTCCATACCTATAGAGGCTTCTTTAACATTCCTTATTATCTATGTTTTAAATTTAACACTGGTTTAATCATGAGCTGATTATGAGGTGATCATGAACAGATCATAAACGGATAATGAGGTTTAATCAGTGTTAAACCTCATTATCCGTTGTAAAAAAAACTAATACTCAAACTAATACTTAAACTAATACTAAACTTGTAAAAAAACTAATTGTAGAAAAATGGAAAAAAAGGTAACTGAATGTTCATAGTACTTAGATTTAAAGAACACCGACTTCTTAAATTTTTCATTTACTCTAACTGGACGCCAAACATAATTTCCGCGTGTGTAATGTAGAATTACGAATACTAATTTGCCTCATATAATTATGACACAATGCACTATGAGCCTGGTATCATAATTATGAGCTGAAGATGGTAAAAATATTAATTAATATGTTGTTAAAGGTGAGATTTATAGTCATTAATCATCCAACTATAAGTGCATGGATTTAAAACGACGTTGATGTTGTTAAAAAATTTAACAATACATAAATATGTTTTCAACCATTGGAAGTGGTGGTCATCCTCAGATGTTATAAAATCTGAAAATACAAAAAAATATACAAAAAAATATAAAAAATACAAAAAAAAATAATTTTTGTTTCAACAAATCGACTTGTAAAACAATATTTTTTATAAAAACCTATTTTCAGATTTTGTAATATCTGATTATAAACATCACTTTGAATGATTGAAAACATGTTTATATATTATTAAATTTTTTAACCACTTCACTGTTGTTTTAAATCTGATTTATAATTTGTATTGTAGTGATTTGCATTTATGAGTGCATTATTTGCAACGTATAAATTACATTAAACTTTCTCTTCTCCTTGTGAAAATAAATTCTTCCACACATGTTATTAAAGAATTATGTACGGCCTCGTCTTAACATACCCACACTGGCGTACGCAGGGGGTGTTGATGGGGGTTGTAACCCCATTGCAATGAAATTTTGTATATTTAACATAGGAATATATGAGTTGTAGCTCTGTAACCCCTCCGCTTATAAACTTTTTGCGTACACCTTTGCACGCCCATCTTGTAATAACGAAGAAATAAATTAAGATTTGTGCCCCCCCCTCCGCAGTAGCTTTAATTATTCAATAAAAACAAAAATCTCTTTGTTGACATTCTGATTTAAATATTATAAAATGGTCTACTTTGCACCTCCTTTAAAGTTTCTGAAATAATTTAAAAATCTGTTAAATATTCTGTAGATACGTATAGGCATTGTATGTAATTTTCACTTTTTAAACCTTATTAAATATGTGTTAATGTTAAAAACCTTAATACTGTAATAAAATAGGACTATATATTTGAAATTTGGAATTAAATTTTTTAAATGAGAGTGTAGCTACTAATATAGCCGCAGGCTTTATAAATCAAGTTTAAAACAATATGATTTTGAATTCAATATTATAGTTTGTTTTTGTTTGTACAAAGAGGCAAATATAATATGTTAATAAAGTTGTCATATTTTATTTATACGAAACAACATGAAAATACGTGCAAGCAATAACAATAATTTTAATATAACAAGAATAATAATAATTATTCCTAGTATATTATATTATTTATAATAATATAATATACAATGAAACCTTGATCCATCGTTTTCCAGGGGGTAGAGAAAAGAAAAAAAAAGATAAATGCGAGGAAACTAAAGTTCCGGAAAAACGTTTATATAACGCTTCATTTAAAGAGCCATAATGGCTCTTTAAAAAAGAGCGCCAAAAGTGTTTCTTAAATCAGTTTTTGAATTCGGCTATTCATACCATATGCAATGGCTCAGACATTGACCTTGAACATTTAATTATTTTCTTGAAGTTCATCTTAACCATGAATAAGAAGACAGTATACGGACAAGGACGAAGGAAGGTCAGATTGTTTTTTTTTTCTTTCCTAGGATTCTAAAGTAAAAAAAAGTTCGAATGTAGACCTTTCGTCTAAAAGATGGACTACCAGGAGAAAGCTTGCCTCGACTGAACATGTTTTGATAGTATCAATACTAGCGAAAAAATTTTACCAGCTGCATTTATCCTATAGAACAGGAGTCGCAGTTCTACACTACTGGTTGCGTTCTTTGCAGTTATAGAACGAAAAAGAAATCCTGAAATGTTCGAACCTTGAAACAGGATATTGGTCTTCAAGAAATGAAAAGAAAAAAAAAACACAAGCCGATGGGCAGTTCGACAACATTCCGTTCTGATACCCCACTCTTAACCTTCGGCCTTCTGACGCGTGAAGGACAACCCTTCTTCACTATCTCGTTTCGCTCAGAAGAAGACTAAGCTGAAGTTAATGTAATACCTTACCAAGTGGTTATGTCCTCTCTCAAGGACATCACCTCTCACCAAATACATTGGACTGAAAATCGCGCGCACACACACACATACACACATACACACATGGATATACATGAACAACGGTGGAATCAAGCATGAATATGTCATTAGGTCAACAGAGCAGGATCTTCAGACTGCAACGTTTTCTTCTTTGCCTGTTTACTTACCAATTTTTATTTCTTTTTCCCCACCAAGTCCACCAGACTGCAACGGTCCTCATCATCAACTCCAAGTAATGCTTTTCCATCATGCGTTTCGTCAAAAAAAAACATTAAATGAGAGGAAGCGTTATCGCAAATGTAAACTTTCTTTTCCAATGAAGTTCTTCAGGCCAAGTAGCGTAAACAGTTTTAGAACGCCTTAATCGTTGCACAAAGTTAAAAATATGTAATAATCCTTTCGTAATAGTTATTACGAGCTACGGATCAAATTTGCTGACGCTTTTATTAGGCGTAAAAGTCCTTCAAACGATATGATGGGAAGGAAAAAACACACCCTCTCTCCATTAATAAATATGCGCAAAAATCATTAGCGTAGTGTGACTTGAGAAGTGAGTAATCTCCAATCAATCACCTCCCCCACAAACTCGTATTAAAAAGTCAAAATGTCTTTATGTCATAAGTCTTATGTCTTAAGTCATTATGTCTGTATCACAAAACCGCAGCCAGGATTCAATTTCGTGCGATTCAAAAATTTTACAGCATATATCAATACAATCATAGCATGCAATTTCGTAGCAAATTCCCATTAAAATTCTAGATTTTTGGGGACTGGTCCTTAAGACCCCTCTGGATACGGGCGTGATGTATCATCATCAACATGATATATATATAATATATTTTGTCCGAATTTGGGGTGGGGGTGGGGGAGTAATGATGAACAGTTAGAAATTACCTGCTTCTGAATTCACGCTATGCCACTGATAAATACAAAACTAATATATTCTCATGCCGTTAAAAGTACTGTTCCACCATTTTTTCGCGAACACGTACTAATAACGATCAGAAATCTCAATATATTGTCCTTATTAAAGTTAAAATGTTACGTGTTGATTAGTAGTTCATTATTATTTTATTTTGCATATGATTTATGTAATATTTATAAATTATATTGTATCACATAGAATTAAAGTAAGTAAGCAAAACAACGACTAAGAATACTACTTTTAAATTTTTTAATCACCATCTTCCTTAAAAAATAAGAAAATCATGTACAAAAATAGCACAGCATCGAAATAGATTTAGCATAGACAAAGGAGAAATGTTCTTTGCGGATGCTTGTAATTAAATATAAAAGTTTTCTTTTACAATCTTAATAAATGCTTTGTCCTTATTGGCACTTTAGAAGTGTGTAATCAATACTGAGAAACTTACTGTTTACTAAATTCATAATAATTTTATACATATTTTGAATATAATATATTTTGTTTATAATATTTTATATCTTTTCTCACGTTTAAAACTTAAAAGACACATATTAAAGTTGACGATATTTATATAATTTTGATTATATAAATAATAATTTTGATCATAAATTACATGGAAATATAATATGGACGTAAATGTAACATATGGAATTTAGGTTCGTAAGTGGTTATAACCTTTACTACTTCTTATACTAGATCTACTAGTCATGTTATCAACAACTTATAGTACTAGTTATAATATAAATAAATAGCTAACTACTTCTAACATTTTACTTTTATATTATATCTTTTACTATACATACTATGCCTATTAATATTTTACCTTGCCATGCTATGCATATTACCATACTGTTCCATCTTGTACGCTTTAAAATGTAGCTATAGTATCACACGTAACTATGGTGATGACAGACGATTTAATAATTTATTAATCGTGATAATGCTGAAGTCAAAATTACATTTTTTACTCATCATATACAGTCGAACACGGTTACGACGAACATCAAGTAACCGTAAGATTTTAATCGATATAGAGCGGTTATTCGATATAACCCGATATATCATACATTAAATCAAGTTAACCTAAAGCATTTGTCCATTAGAGGAGTGGATTCGTCATAAACGAGTTCCATAGCATTATGGAATATGCGAATTTTTTACGAAAAAAATTGCAATTCATTTAAATTACTCATATTGTTTATAAACCTCACTAGGCATTTCAAATATATACACGTTCGCAGAACGCCCGTTTTGTGTACAAAATACATATTTAGCCTGAGTTTTGCTTTCTCCCAAATAATGTATCGTGCAGCACGTTATGAGATTCAATTAACATATGGGTTACTTTAATGGCAGACAAGAGATTTACAAGAAGAATGTGAATTTTCAAATGTGCTTGTAAAACTTTTCAAAGTAAATGCACAGCAGAATCGGGCAAACCAAATTTTTGAACGACTAAGGGGGCTCGATCCCCCTCTACCCCCCCCACACGGACGCCCATGTGGTGTATGGATGTGAATGATGAACATTAAAAGCAAGAAATGAGAACGATGACGTAGCAAATTAAAAATTAGGGGCTAAGTAACTTTAAAAAAGATTATGTGATGCGATGTTAGAGAGAATAATATATTTTGATATCCAATAGGGGGGATTGATCCCCTGCGTCCCCTTGTCCCACGCCCCTGAACGCGAAAATACTCCATGCTATAGAAACGTGCATGATGAGAATATCCTTCCGCGTAGCCCTTAGAGACAGAAAGCGCAACGCAGAAGAAAAAATATCAAATGCAATAGAAAACAAAACTGGGGTGGTCATGCTCTGAGAAGAGAAAAGAGCCATCTGTTACAAAGAGTAAGAAAGATAGAGCAAGCCAGCAAAAGAAGGATAGGAAAACCACGAGAAACAAGAGAATAGACCTTCAAGGATATGGTTGGCCTTGGTTTGACACCCAGCAATATACTAGATAGGAAACCATAGAAGCGCTGATGTTACGTCGTTGACCATGAATAGGTAAAATAACGAGGAAAAGGAAGGAAAACGAGATTTTACTTTCTCTTTGTTCCAGTTTTTATTGTAATTCAGTTCAATTTTTAATGAGATTAAGTTCAGCACACACCCACACATGTTATACTCGCATTAGAGCATTACTGACACATAAAATTTGCAAGAAGGGAAAAGGAAATTTAAATTATGAAAATTTAAGCGTTGAAAGTAATTATTTGAAGCTATGAAATTTAGTACCCATATACATATATCCCCGTAAGCATTGACTCAAACATTGGCTAACATAGGAAAAATAAGACCAATGTCACCCCCCCACCCTCAAGGTGCCATAGCATAATACTTTTGAACGTTCTCTAATTTCTGCAAATCATTATAAATTGCATAATTAATTTCATATTTCAAAACATTTTTGCTATCTACCGTAATCAGCTCCCACCAAAAGGATCCTGAAAAGACATTTTTGGTTGTTTGTTTGTTTGTTTGTTTTGTGGTTTTACGGCTCAAAGACTACAATGGTCATGCTGCGCCGGGACCTACTGTTTTCCGAGGAATCCGAACCTCTTATGGCCTAGGGAACCAAACCCCGGACTACAGTGAGCAGTGCGATCTTTTTATGAGATCTCTGAGTAAGCGTTCTTTGTACACTGTTAAGTCAGAACCTGGGATTTTGGTGGAGTGGAGGCAAGGGCCGCGATGCTCGAAAACCAATTGCGGTCTGTTCCATTCCGTGAAAACTATTGCCAGGTTTGGATAAGTCATCATAAGTGTAAATTTTTGTTATTTTCGGTAGGGGGGCGCGCCGACTGTGTCCCCCCCCAACAAATACTGTTGCAAAAATAAACAAAAGAGAAAAGCGCTTCCCATTTTCAGAAGCGTCGAAATCATGACCTACCATTAGGGGTGAAAGTCATATGCCAAGAATGAGGGGTCGTTTTTATTCGCATAAAAAATCTCAGCAACCTTAGAACACACAGGGAAAACCATTTTCTTCTGATTTCAGACTTCCCCAAATATTTGTCGTCTTTTCCACTTTTCATTTTCCAATATCTTGTTCACCCCCCCTCGCCATCCCCTCCCCTATTTGTTTTATGTGTTAATGAAATCAACCGCAATAACGGCTACTGCTCACGGATTTGTAAGCTTCACCGTTCTCTCGTTTTTTTTTTGTTTTTTTTCAGCAGCGAGTGTTTTTGGTGGGAAAAAAAAATGTAAAATAGTCATAATTTAAAACTTCGTCAAACAATAAATAAAAAACAACGTGAACAGATAGCCTTAAAAAACAAGTGAGTTAAAGCGTGTTTTAATGCATTAGTATGTGCGGGAAAAAAATAGGTAGATATATTAGATTTTTTTTAATTCAGCGTTAATTACACATCGAATAACCAATGAGATTTCCCTTTAAATTTTATACCGTGCTGCCATCTGTTGGCGATATTTTCTTCGCGTTCCACACGGTAACTTTCCTAAAAAGTTAGAATTTTCTATATATTAATGTTGATCAGAGCCGGCGTGACAGTATGATACTGGGCGAAACCATATTTTGGCGCCCCCCTTTCTAATTTTTTAATAAGTAAAAAATCTGCTTTACTTTATATACAGTCGGCATCGCTTAAACGAATATTGACTGTTCCAGAAACAGTATTCGATTAAGCAGGGTATTCTATTATGCGGGGAAATAAATACACAGCTACATATGCTTATCTTTAAACATACTAGTGCACTAATGCAGAGTCCAAGCCAGTTTTGGTCTATAGGGGCTGAGCCCCCCTCCCCCCCCACGAAAATATTTTTTTCAAAAATCAAATATTGTAGAATTTTATTTAATTTTTTTTTGTTTTTGTACGAAATTGTACATGACAATGATTGTTCTTTAACGTTAAAAATGTATTCAAAATAGCTTTCTACCGTAGATTTTGTGTATATAATTTTTTTTATATACGTTTGAATCTTCATATACTTTATAATAAGGATTGGAAAATTATAGCGGTATACTATGCAAAATTTACATTAAGAAATTCATTAACGTCAGGGGGTGAATCTAACTCATATGGCGCCCAGCGCGAACCCAAAATTTGGCGCCTCCGCCCTCCCCGTTAAATATTAATTGTTCTCAAAATAATTCCTTTTATGGCGCAGATTTTCTTAAGGGATCTTCTCAATAGGTTACTGAATATTATTACGGGGTGGAAAGCCAGGATAACAATTAAAATTTCCTTACAACAAATAACATGTAACTAAACAACAAATACTTTTCTGATGAGCCAAAAAATAAATTGTTTTAATATGGAAATTAGTCTGATATGCATTGGCGTACGCAGGGGGTGTTGATGGGAGTTGTGACCCCCCCATTGCAATGAAATTTTGTATATTTAACATAGGAATATGTGAGTTGTATCTCTGTAACCCCCCATTGAGCCTATAACCCCCTTACGAACTTTCTGCGTACGCCTATGCTTATATGAGTTTCAATAATCTGGAATGTCCTCTGTACAGTCAAATAGGTTCATCCATTTTAATATAATTTTTGCTTTCCTAATTTCTTACCTGGAGCGTCATATTGTGGTTTTTTGTTGGAAAAAAGCTTTTTTACATTCTTACACACTAACTTAATTAAACATTTCGTAATAAAGAATAATTTATACAAGGATTAAATAAGGGATAATAATAAAAGGATAATTAATTTATTAAAAATTAAATAAGGTTTAAAACACTGCAAGTTTTTTAAATTTGATCTGAAACTTTTTTTTAAAATGTTTTGCACTTCGGGGTCGTTAGACCATTTTGCCGTCCTCCTTGTCTTGGCGCCAAGTGCGGGAATACCGATAGCACTGCATTTAATCCGTCACCGATTAATGTTAAATATATTAGTCTACTTATATATTTAGTATTATTAAATATATAGCTAAAACACACTAAAACATTTACAAATTTAAAGCCTCTCTTTACCTTTCTGAGACCCCCATGCCCCCTATAACAAGCGTCTAGCTACGGGCCTGCACTAATGATGATTGCACGACTAATAAGTATCGAAAATAATAATATCCTGTTCAAAAAAAAAATATGCCGTCGCAAACCCCACTCATAACATCCACCCATCACATCCTTAACCATAGCATTTTTCAAGGGAAATATTTAGCTCTTGTAATATTTTCATTTTATTATCCGATATTACTAATACACTAAAAAAGTAAGAAGAAATCACTTACGTTAGCTCTGAACAATTAATGATATAACGGCATGGCGAATTTCAGTACAATACTTTCAGCTTACTTGCGGTAGAAAATGGCGTACTCCCGCTTTCCTCAGGCCCCAAAACATCACATGTGAGTCCAACCTTATCACGTTAAAATCTAAGACTACACTATCTGTTACATTAAACTTTACATGAAGGAGAAAAAGCAATAAAAACAAAATGTCTAAAGGAATTTGATGTTGACGGTTGCCCTATTTCCCGAGTGGGGTCTAAATTGACCTTTGACCACATGCTGCTAAATGTTTCAATTTTCCGTTGCTTTTAATGATGTATCCCATAACTTTTTCAAAGGTGACCGTCAGGACATAGGCGTAACTTGGGAGTTCGATATAGCGCAAACTAGGGGGGAAGCAAAAAAACCCCCCCAAAATTGTATGGGGGGGGAAGTAAAATTTTACCTCTTCTCAAAAAAAAGGGGGGGGTAACATGCCCCCTTGACCCCGCTAAATTACGCCTAGGCATTGGGAGACTATCTTTTCCCCAAAACTATTTTGGGGTGTTAACAATTTTACGAGCTTTTAACAACTGCATTGAAAAATTGAGAAGGGTTTTAGAAGGGTCAGACCTCTGTTTCTGAAAGTCCAGGGAAAAGGAGGAGCGTGAAACGCATTGTGCAATTGTATTGTATAAAAACAGACTATTATTTAACATCCTGAAACGACGCTTCTCCTGATCAAGCGCCTTTAAACGGTGTGGATCTAGTTGTCTTGATATTTAATCAATTTTTATTGAATAATAAGAGAAGCTGAAAAAAAAATTACGATGAAAAAAAAAAAAGACTGATTACGGCGCCTACACGTGAAGTGTCGTCCGCTTCGCCTGTATCTTCCGTCGGCACTGATGTTGATATTGGTAGCAAATTTTTCCATGAAAACTCAAATATCGAACATCTTCTCATCGTTAAACCATAATTTGATTATAAAAATGCTTTTCATATTAAACCACTATCGGTATTTGTCAGTTCACTATCATCCCGATCTCAATGGTCCGATTTATCCGCTTCCTTCAGATCCTCTGGGTTTGAGTTATACTACCTAGCAGGGGCGTAGCAATCCAAAAATTATGGAGGGGGATCAAGTAAAAAAAGATAAAATGTTTCGACCTTAAGGAAAACAATGTAGTTTTTTTATGGAATGTGGGTTTGAGCCCCTCCCCTCCCTTTCCTATGGACAGCTCTCAAGCAAGGTTGGTTAGTCATAAACGCTCTATGTAGTGTCAGTTGTCTGTTATGATGTTCCTATGTCATAGCAACTGACAATTATCTATCAGTTTAAAAAACTATAATTACCTATGGGTATGTATTTTAATCATGCCCGTATCCAGAGGGGGATCTTAGAGACCGGTTCCCCCCACTCGGAACTAAATTTTAATACGACTTTGCTACGGTATCGACATGCTGCAAAATTTTGGCCCCCCAAATTAAATCCTGGCTACGATCTAGATTTTAATCTTTCGATTATTATTCGAGGTAGATGGAAATTTATATTTCGTACACATGTGATCATGGTTACAAGAAAATACTAGGTGCCCATATTTTTAAAGTACATATCAATGCAAAAGGATTTATCTGAACTCCATTTGTCATTATTTGAAACATTGCGTCATAAAAAAAACGCCTAAACTTTTCTTTAAAAAAAATTGGTTTTTTTTTTTTGGAAAACACTCTTGTCAGAGAGTCGAACTTGAGTGATTATATGCATTTCTGTCTTTTTATATTTTAGGATCATAACACCAAAAGTAAACTTATCAGAGGCCACAGAAAAAATTCACATTTTTTTTCCCATTGTATATCCACAGCTCTCAATTTATTTTAGATTTTTATTTTAAATTTACATAAGTATTTGAAATTTTTTGTATGAGGCAGAGATGCTCTTATTTCTTTCATGAAAGTCGCAATAAATTCTGTTTCTCTCTTCATGGTGCTCTATTCCTCTCATCATGATCTCCTTTTCCCTATACCCTAAGAAACATAAAAAGCATTCTTACGATCCTATATTAAATGCACGAAAAACATAAAAAGTTAATGATTGTATTCAGCAGTTCTTGATTTTCACGACTTACGTGAATATTTAGAAAAGCGTGCATAAAGTAAATGTGTTATTAGTGAGATCGTGAACCACTGATTTCGTGAACCTAAGACTTCAAATTGCTTCCGTGACGATACTTACATATTTTTTTTATAAATTTGTAAAAAACAAAATTCAAATTTTAAAATTTTTTAAATAATTTGGCTATACAAACATATGTCAAAATTTAAAGTTAATTTTTTTCACATTCATAATCAAAATGTGCTAGGTTTTTTTCATTATTTTTTGCCCTGTGATGTTAATTATTGTGTGTGTGTGTGTGTGTGTGTGCCCTCTCTCTCTCTCCTGAAGTTCTCTCTTTTTCTTTTCAGGCCAAAGAAAGAGGTCCTTAAAATTAGAACGTAAATTTGGTGAAATATCTCATTTGCGTTAGCTTTCAACTACCAAATGAGAGTTACTGGCCACTGCTTACGGAAAGAACGATTCATTATCATTTAACGCCATCTATATTACACGCCAGCGTGCACGTTCGAAACGAGCCAGTTTAAGGTCGGGGCCTAAGTAAAATTAGATGAATATTTAACTGTGTTGGTTCTAAGTTCTGCGGAAGGCTCCCTGATTTAAAAGGCGCTTTATTTAATAGTCCACGAACTCCTTGCAGGCAAATTACTTTTTAATCTAATAATTCCTTTGCCCATTTTCAGAAATTAATACAGATTCTTTTCCTGCTAAAGGTGGCCCTGCGGTGGCGCAGTGTGGTAACGCGTTCTCCTAGTGCGCCGCTAATCCGGGTTCGACTCCCAGCAGTGCAAAAAGAACGCTTACTCAGAGATCTCATAAAGATCGCACTGCTCACTGTAGTCCGGGGTTTGGTTCCCTAGGCCTTAAGAGGTTCGGATTCCTCGGAAAACAGTAGGTCCCGGCGCAGCATGACCACTGTAGTCTTTGAGCCGTAAAACCAAAAAGCAATCTGCTAAAAGACTGCATGCGTTCATCATGCGTGATGCTGCATAAAACCAATTTCTTAAAAAACAAAAAAGTTGACCAAAATCAATATTTTAAATTTGACATACAGCCAGGGGCGGACACAGATTTTCATTTGGGGGATCAAGGACAGAGTTTGCCATGGTCTTTGAATAGCACCCATCATTTACCATGAAGGCTGAAATTTTTTACAGTGGAAAATATATTTTGGGGGTCATGACCTCTCTGATCTCCTCCTGTGTCCGCCCTTGCATACAGCTTCTTCCTAACAATATTTAGTATGTAGAAACATGTTTTTCCACATCTACATATTTCTACATGTAGAAACATGTAGATGTGGAAAAAAATAGGTAATTTAGTTTAGTTCTTTTTGAAACTAGAAGCTGCTTGGTAAATTAATTTTTACCAAACTATATTAATTCCCTTTTTTTTGTGGAGTGCCCGACCGGAAAGTGGGAGGTCATGCCCCACCAAACGCAAAAACATTTCTTTTCTTCGCGAACGTTTCACCATTTACCCACGCCATAACATCGGCGTTAATATTACTACGCCTAAAATAGTTGATAAAAATTGTTGCTTTATATTAATTGCATTGAAACAACATGGAAAAATGCTAAAGAATATAAAGTAAAAAAATGATATAATAAATGTTCAGTTGGATAATAATGTAAATATCAATGGAATAATAAAACAGTTTTTAATAAAGCGAAAAATAAAAGTTGAGAATCCTTGATGCATCAAGTGAATTTAAACAAAATGGCTAGAGATAGGAGCTCTTCCAAGTTGAATTAAAAGAGAAAATCGACTAATAGCAATCCACACTTTTGAATTGTAACATTTGAAATATATTTCAATTAACGTGCATCTTCTTTTCTCAAAGAGGGATAGTTGTCAGCCACCGAACATCTATGTACAGCAATATTATCCCTCTTTTTCGTCTTAAATTTATTTATATGTTAATCTTAGTTCCGAGAGGAAGGGAGAAAGCACACAGTACTTTCCTTTTCATGATCCTGGAGTACTATAAAACAAATCTCGATGCATTAAAAACGTATTTTTTGTAATAGACCGCAGGCCCCCTTCTTTGACCAGGAAGTAATTTCTACCCTGTTCACGTTCTAACTACTAATATAAAACCTCCATTGTTGTTTTTTACTCTTGAAAATACTGGTAAAATAAAAATACCAATTATTATTTAGAGACTAAACGCACATTTCAAACTAAATTGTCAAGGACTTTTTTTTTTTTAAAGAAATTTGGTATTCAGAAGAACTTACGCAAATATATAATTGTATGGATTTTTACAAGTGTTATACATTAAGCAAATACATCTAATTGAAAAATATATTATTAATTATTATAATTTTTTTAATTAATTTATAATTAATTTACATTTTTTTGGTTACGTAAGTTATTTTAGTCTGCAACATGCATACGACGCAATGCTGTCTTACTACAGCATTGTAAATTATTTACTGATATTATGCTACACATATTTTTTCACATGCATTACAACACTTCTGGACTATGTACGTATTTTATGTTCAATATATTACAATCGTAGACATAATCAGGGGATCTAGGAGAAGCTCATCCCACCTAGGAAAAATTTAGCCCCTCATAGGAAAAGTTCTGATCTAGTACAAAATTTAAGCAATCGAGGAAAACATCAAGGTGGGGGGGGGGAGTGTACATCCCCCTCAAACCTCAAGGCTAATTGAGGTTTGAGGATTGCCAGGCCACTGTATCATGTCCATATATCACAGCATATTATCTCTCACGTTATTTTTATTCTCATGCACGTGTAATGTTTTTTATGTAGTGCAATTTATCTGTCTGAGGAAAACGGGTTTTTGGCACTATTTACATTAAATTTCAGACAAAATGGCGAAGAATAACAGACACGATTCCCATCTAAAAATAGAGAAAAGCCATTTAGAAAATTCATTAAGAATCCAAACTATAAACTAGAGAGTAGATAAACTTTTATATTCACTAAATTCTTTAACTACCTTTACCCCATGGCACCATCTCAACCTGACCCAAAATCTCCAATCGATAAAATTTCCAATTTCAACTCTGCCGTGGATACTCACTGTGGATGGAGAACTGTTGAGGCTGAGGTGCTGTGCTTGATGGCACAGTGAAAAGAAGGGAGTGCTGAAGGTGGTGGTGGTGGCGGGCAGAAAGGAAAATTCGTTTATCGACCGGAAGGGTCGTTCACCGGAGCGCCAAATTAAACCTACAGACGGCGTGATCCTCTTTCGTTCCCGCCAAAATGTCCTCCGCCCTCCTGCGCTTCAGCTAAACCAATCTCAAAATGTCTTGATTACGACGTTATTCACTACTTTTAGGCAAACAACTCCTTGTATGCTTAGATTTTACCAACTGATGTCGCTTTACTTTTTAAAGGTTCTCGTTTGATTTCGTTAATACGACATAGAGACGTCTAGACAGACGTAATTGAAATGTCTGGTAAGTTATCTACTGAACTATGTCTTTTGGTTTTGTCAGATATAAGGATTTAGACCATCTAGGAGAGAGAGAGAGAGTTAGGTGAAGTGTGTAAAAAAAACGTACTTTGAGCAAAATGTAAAAAACTCCAAATGTACGAAAACACACCACTATCTCGTTACACAAATGGCACTTTACTCTTATACAAAAATTAGTCCTGCAAATTATAGTGGAGAATTAATATTAAATAAAAATACACTTATTAATCGTGGAAAAATGTTCAAAATAATAGAACACTGGATCTTCATAAGCGATATTTAAGTTCCCGTAAAAAAGTTATTTTTCTCTGTATTTTTTATGTTCGGAGTTCAAGGAAGAAAATCTGGCAACAAGACATATTTTCTTGTCTGTCTTCACTTTCTACCCAACTTACCAGACCCAAAATATTTATATATTATCAAATAATTCAATGTATATGACTCAACAACTCTAAATGATATTAACTATGCAGCACATTACTGGCTAGTTAACCATTATTATTGTTAATGGTAGTAGTAATAAATAACAGGAAATTAGCAATTCAGAAAATGTTTACCTTATCCTCTTACATCTGTTTTTTAACGCAAGCAGAGCATGCCGCGTCAGAACCCACAATTCTCCGGGGGGTTCTAAACCACATCACCTTGGGAATCAACACAGGACCATGGATTAGTAGAAAAATCAGCACTCTTACAAACAAGTACTACAGTGGACTCTCAATTTTACGAACTCGGAAACAAAAATTGTAAAATTTATTTATTTATTTTAAAATACAGCATTGGCCTGCTCAGCCTAAGCTGGAGGCAGACGTGAGCAAAATTGACCAGGCAGAATGAAAGTAGTAAAAACAATATTATAATCATAAAAAATGTGTCAAACACGTGAGAATTTTTGGATGAATCGAGGCAATGATGAGGCGCAGGCTATTTCTGGGTCCAAGACATTCTAGTCTCGGATAGGAATGGGAAAAAAACTAAAATCGAAAGTTCTTAAGTGAGAATTAACATTTTATGAAATGTTTTTCAAGATCAACGCAATAGTTCGTAGAAACATGTGGTTCGTAGAAACTGAAGATTCATAAAAACGCGAATTTACTGTATTTGGGTTCAATCCTATGCTTTTTATATAGTAATCAAGCACATTACCACCACACTATCTTATAATAAACTCGTAAATGAGAAAACAAATATTGAAAATATATCCTTAAATTTTATTAATGTATCTTTTAAATCCGCATATTAAAAATAAAGAGTTAGAAAATTGTGAAGATGGTTTGTATCATGAACGTATAGTTTGCAAAATTATTGGAGGGGCCCTCAAGCACATATTATGTATATCAATGCATTACAGTACGTTTAAAATTGTAATTTATTTCAAATTATTAGGGGACCGGGTCCATATAACTTCGCGCCTATGGCTGCTATAATCTCTGATCCATCATTTATTATTAAATTTTTCACGTTCTGATTTGAACTCCCAAATTGAACTTTCTCCTTTCTTTCCAATGTAAGCTAAAATGAAAATTTTACGTGAACGGTGAAAACAAAATTAGTTAGAATAGAGTAAAATTTAATAGCACAGACGCCTGCCCCACCCAAGAAGTATGAAACCCTGACAACAAATAGGTTTGTTTTCTTAAACTTACGTTATAATTGGTTAAAATTCAATTAAAGCAACAATTTTTATCAACGTTTTTAGGCGTAGTAATATTAACACCGATGTTATGGCGTGGTTAGATGGTGAAACGTTCGTAAAGAAAAGAAATGTTTTGCAAAAAAGATTTCTTTTCTTTATGAACGTTTCACCATCTAACTACGCCATAATATCAGCGCTAATATTACTACGCCTAAAAATGTTGATAAAAATTATAATAATTATTATAATTATTTAATCTGCGTAGTGTTCTGGAACGAAAAATAATTTAAAGTACACCAACAATTTTTTGCTCTTTAACATGCATGTGTTCTTTATTGGCTGTTGACGAGCACCAAGATCGTGATAATTTTGCTTATAAAATTCATTATTTTGGAAATGTAAATTTAAATGCGATATAACAGACGTAGGGTTATATGAGTCTGCGAATCCAGATCATCCCCCAATCATTTTAAAAACTCTACGTTACTAATATACAACGACTAAAATGGTGTCTTTTTTTGTCTTAAAGATAATATAAAGCGATCTTCCAAATTACACTTGGTGGCCTTACAACGTAGGCGTGAATTCTTTTTTTCTCTTTAATTCACGATTGAAATGAAAGCAAAACTCATCTCTCTTTTTCCATAGAATTCTTTCTCCGAATTCCGAATTCAGAGAAATTCATATGATTGATTGAGAGAAGAAGAATGTAGATGTAAAATTACGGAGAAAGGTTGCTTAAAGGAAAATATCGGTTTTTGGAAAAACAGGCCCTGGAGAAAAGTATTTTTTAAATAAGAATTTTGTGAAAGATTGAAGTAGTATTTTTCAAAATTGTATCTTAAGAAATATTGGATATATAACCTCAAATTACTGCAGTACTTTTCCTCATTAGCATATTTTGTAAATTTTATGTAATTTTAAAAATCAGGTAATTAAAATTTGCAAACATTGATGTAGTAGCAAACTCCCTATGAATGACAGAAGGTAAACCCGAATTAAGAATTTCAAAATACCTTCGATTATTTTTGAACTTTTTTATTTATTTAAAATTTAAAATTGTCCCGTTTATGAATATTGTAAAGCTTTTTAGTTGCGGGTTGTATTTATTGAAAATATGCATTCCCAAAATGAAAAAAGTCAATATATTTATTATTCATAAAGATAATTTTTAAGCGCTTAAAGAATCGGCTTGGACTAATGAGGTCTTAGTAATTTAGTTTGCCTTACATCAAAGTAATAACACGAAGGCCGCTGATTCAAATCACTTCTAAGGAATATTGTTTTCCTTTTTTTTTTTCACTTACATGAATAAACAAGATCTCTGTCGTGTCTAAAACTCAGTGAGCGCGTGTAAAATAACTAGCTAAACGTGATTTCCCTACTGACACATCTAAACCTCTCCACTCTGGCATAGCAGGGCCTATTCAATCTTATTTTATCTATTTAAAAAATTCTTTAAATTTAGCTTTGATCACATCCTACAAAAAAGTTGCAAGTGTTAAAATATTCAATGGGAAAATTGGTTTTACGTAACTTGGTGTAAAATAATAAGATATTATACAAAGGTTAATTCAACAACAATACTTCGCCGTGTGAAACGATTCCCCTGCGCGGATATTAAACTCATCTCGTTACAGATTCCTTGCTCTGATTCCATTCCCCCGGAATGGCTCTACCTTCCGCTATTAAAGCTAATAAACCAGTAAAACGCCGACATTTAACGTTCAGAAAGCCTTCTTGTGGTTCTGAATATATTAAATGTTGTATAAAAATTCTGAGCGCGTATGATTAACCACACGCTAACAATGGTCGTTTATTACTCCCTCTTTGATAAAGGAGGTACATGGAAATAGGAGCTGACTATCATTTTCTCCCCATATTTTCCCTTCAGCGATTTTCGAGGGTTCGACTTCGACCATAGATAAAGGTGACTCACCAGGCAGCAACGTAAAATCGATACAGACAAGGTAATTTTGATGTTATATTCCACTGTGTCCCTCACCGATGTGATTCATTCTTTTCAATCGTTATCCATATCATCGGTCAAAACTCAAAGAAGCGCAACAAAGTGTAATAGCTATAAGTAGAGTAATCGTTGGAATCTCTGCCGTTCAATCACACGATAAATTGATACAATGCCGATATTCAATTTCTTATAACATTAATGTCGTTTGTAACTTACGTGACGTTCTACATTACGTACCATTAGCTATACGTATATGAACGTTATTATGTGTTTTATGTTATATTACAAAATATTGTAAATTATGTTACAGGATGTCTCATACTAGGTTATATATTATCTCATATTATATCGCATAATAAAATGCAGGACCGTGTTGAGGGTGGGGCAAACGTGGCAATTTCGTCAGGTTTAAAACTTAAAGGGGGGGGGGGCAAAACTAAGTAACTTTGAAGTGCATTGTGCTTCTGGGAAGATATTTATGTGTTGGGACTTTAAAAATATGTAACTATAATAATTTAAAATAGTAATGTAAAAAATGTGTTTTTCAGCCAGGGAAAGATTGTCATTTTTTACACCATTGCCTCAAGCACAAAAATTCCTCGACATAACCAGATCACATTACAAAATATCCCATGTTATATTAGAGAATCTCACATATTATGGAATGTGTTTCCTATTACGTTATAGAGGATGTCCCCTATTATGTTATGTGTCCCCTATTCAAGGGCGAATTTAGAGGTCATTCAAAGGGGGCGGTTAATGGCTTTATTTTTGGAAATATCTCATTGAAAATATACAAAATAAAGGTCCAATGTTAAATTTTTATTCAAGGGGGGGATCGCCACCCCGCCCCTAAATCCGACCCTTCCCCTATTACGTTATGGAATGTATCCTCTATTACGTTATGGAATATGTCCGCTATTATGTTATGGAATATGTCCGCTATTATGTTATGGAATACGTCGCCCATTATGTTATGGAATACGTCGCCCATTATGTTATGGAATAAATCCTCTATTATGTAGGATGTCTCATATTTCAGAATGCCACACATCATGTTGTATAATGTTCTATGCTAATTTTATATAAGGTTTTACAATATTCAAATACCAACCAACTTTCGAAGTGTATACTATAGAATTACTAATTGTAGAAACTATAGTTTCTCAAAGAAGTACTAATTGAAGATGTTTAAAAAGAGAACACCTAACTATGATTTGACGGTTTTATAACTGTGCATTATTTGCTATAAGCGCTGATCTCTTCAAAATATTAAATCAATGTTTGCTGGTATAAACATGTCTTGCAACTTGTTTGTCAGTTGTTTATTTTGCTACTCTTTCTGTTTTTCAGTCCTAATAAGGTTTAATCCTTTATTAATTATTATGACTAAACGTTATTTATTATTCGACAGTATTTTCGTTGTTATCTTTGATCGACATATTGTATGATGTATTTTGCATAATTGGTGTATTATGTATGATTACGTTGTATTATGCATCATTATGTTATATTATGTCTGATTATTACTAAAAAGTAAAGAATTTGAAATATTGAAAATCTTTATATAACGCCAAACATTTAAAAATTGAGACTATTTGCGGGATTTTTAGTAGTTTTATTGTTAGATTTTGCTTTTTTAATTTCTCACTCTTTTTTAATTGAACAATCCGCCTTTTAAAAAGCTATGAAACAAACAAACTGAAAAAAAAGTATTAAATTTAAAATACGCGTAAAACAAATATTCACAGGTCTGCTTTATTTTTCTTCAAATTCACGTTAAATAAATCTATTGTTTTTTCCTAATTAACCCCTCCCCCCTCCTTTATTTTCGAGTGGGCTGCGATAATATTTCCAGCTTCAAATATCGCATCTTCAACTTTTTTACCTTTCCCAAAACTACCTTCTCTCGGTTTAATTTTCACCATATTTATAATTTGTTTTGTCTCTAATGAAGCTAAAAAAAGCTATGTGCTCTAATTTACTTTGGTTTTTTTAATTTTTCTAATTATTTTAAAATTGTGAAACAGGGAAAAGTTTTTATCTTTAATTACTTTTGGCAGGGTTTTCCTTGTTTACTCAAGTGTGCTAAGTTGTCGACTTTTTATCAGTAGAGTTGTTACAGCGGTTTTTTTTATTATTTATTCGCGGATCGTGAACTCAATTGAATTTTGTCTATTCGTAGCCATTTCTTATTTGTTTACTTTCTTGTTTTCAGAAACTTTTATCCAAATATAATACTAAAACAATCGGACAACATTCCACTTAATTAAAACAAAAATTTAAGGTTACAAATAATTCGTACATACATATTATATTACACATATTACCAAAAAAAAGAAACAATTTAATATGATGTGATCTTTTATATATATAGAACAACAGGACTTCAGATACGTATCATTAGAGTCCGGATTATATGTTCTAAAAAATAGCAAAATATGCATACAAATACGCACTAAAAATCACCAAAATATGCATTTATATGTACTCAAAAGTGTAAAATAGGCATATAAAATGAAAATATATGCGTTTAAATATTTATCACTATTTTGAAAAAAAAAACAAATATCCTGCGTCTTAATACAAAATATTTATTTTCTCACAAACTAACTTAAGTGAATAGAAATATTTAATATACAGCATAATATTTATTATATCATATCACAAGTTTTCTATCAACAGTCTGAACAATTAATCTTTGTTTTCCATTAATCAATAGCACTCTGTGGCCAAACAGATCCTTTCCAGATTTACTACGGTTAATGGATTGTACATTAGGGTGGAGTGAAACAAGTGAATTTTTAATTTATTTTTTTTATTTTAAAATCCAATACCGCGGAAAAGTTGTCTTATACGCTGCATAGTATTGTGGTAAAATTTGGTCGAATTCGGTTATCTTTTGCCTCCCCAACAACCTTGAATGTTCCATATTTTTGCGGTTTTTTTTTATGGTATTGGCATGCAAGTAGGAAATTTCACGACAGACATCTATTATAGTTAGAATAATTTTATATGTTAATATGTAATTAACCATATTTTAACTCTAATGACTTAATTACTAATTTTAGTAATGTAATTACTAAGTTTAATAATTTGATAATACGAATAATACAGATTTAGTCAAATGCATGAACTAAAAGGCAAATCACATTTACACGCTGCAACATCCAAAAGTGTGGCCCTTCCTTCTTGCTCTGAATCTTGGCGTTGTATCTTGTATTGTTTCATTTGCCTTTAAATGGTTTCATAAGCTTCATATATTTTGCATGGTATGCTTGCAAGAGTTGTAAAATTCTGTTATGGGAAGCTGTAGGAATGGATGCTTTATGCCAAATTTGTTGTAACTTACCTGCCACTTACTTGGCTATTTCAGCAAACGTTGGTTCCTACCGGCTTTCCTTTTAATTGAACTTTGTCCATGCACAAATTTTGATAACTTGTTCAAAAGTTGGCAGCATAATTTCACTTAATTCCGATGGTGTTCCCAACATGGGGCGTCTCACGGCGCATCTTGTTTTCACACCTAACAGCCTTGGTGGTGTGAATTCGCTTGATTTCACTATCACTCATAGGCGTACACAGAAAGTGCATAAGAAGGAGTTATAGGCTCAATGGGGATTACAGAGCTACAACTCGCATATTTCTATGTTAAATATACAAAGTTTCATTACAGTGGGGCTGTTACAACCCTATCAATACTCCCTGTACATACACCAGTGCGTGCGTATGCCAGTGATGAACTTAACACGCAAAAATAAACGAAATGTAAAATTCCAACGAAGCTAAACAGTCACAGCTAATTATTTCACTCTTTGCCTTGACGGACAACAATATAATGCTTATTTATGCACGGTATTTAGAATATGAATTTACGAGTAACCAGTGGCGGTTCAAGGATAGGGTCGGGAGCCATGCCGCTCCCATAAAATATAACTGGATTTTATTATATTGCTTATGTATACGGACGCCGCTAGCAGCGCCCGTGCACATAGGCAGGAATTTACGCCCCACCATTTTTTTTTTTTTTCTAAAACCGCTACCGCGAGTAACTAATTAACCGTCTAAACACTTGAGTTTTTCAATAAATTCGACGACGTTGTGGAGGCAGATGAAATTATCAGAATCCAAAAATATTTCAGAGCATTAATAAATAATGCATTAAGTTGCTTTCGCACGTTATTAGATCTAATCATCACAATTTTTATTTCTGAAAATAAATTGTATGGTTTGTTAACAATTTCACAATTTTTACAAGTTTCAACGTCGTTGGGAAGGCAAAATTTTTTTTCCAAAAATTAAAAAAATTATATAGGAATCCTAACTAACACCAAAGGCAACTTTTGCACACTATTGGATTTGAAATTTCAAACTTTCATTTTTTTCACTCCACCCTATGGTGCGTATTTATAAAATTTAAAGGTAATTTATAATGGGTATTCTGTTCGTAATAGATTATCAGCATCGTCTGTTCGTAATAGACTATCAGCATCGTCTGTTCGTAATAGACTATCAGCATCATCTGTTCGTAATAGACTATCAGCATCATCTGTTCGTAATAGACTATCAGCATCATCTGTTCGTAATAGACTATCAGCATCATCTGTTCGTAATAGACTATCAGCATCGTCTGTTCGTAATAGACTATCAGCATCATCTGTTCGTAATAGACTATCAGCATCATCTGTTCGTAATAGACTATCAGCA
>QLNU02014176.1:66688886-66701094 GCA_006491805.2 Dysdera silvatica
CGTAAGTGAAAGAAAGGGCGAGAAATCACATTTTCAACATGACAAAATGTATGGAGAGTTTGGAAAGAAACTAAAACCTAAGTGTTTTGAAAGAGGAAACCATATACAAGTTCCAATAATTTCAAATTAAATAATCTTGGAACAGTATTATAGTAGTGTAAATGAAATAGGATGATTTTAGGAAAAGGAAAGAATAAAATTTTAAAAATTATTTGCGAAATGTACTCAGAATTCACATCATAGGCGTACACAGAAAGTTCATAAGTGGGGGATTACAGGCTCAATGAGAGGCTACAGAGCTACAACATATATTAATATGCATATATATATATATATACAAATTTTACCTAAATGGGTGCTTTTCATAACCCCACTCAACTCCTCCCCTTGCAGGCAATGCCATTGATTCGCATATACTAGAAATTTTCAGTAATTGATGAGGTATTCCTTGCATTTTCAAAGACACGTTTCTCTATACATAATAAATATTCTCGATCGCAGCCAATCCAAAACTAATAATTTAACAAAGGTAACATAAGACCTGCAAACTGCTAAAAAGCGGAACTTTCGGAACACACCCTATTTTGCAGTGACACCTGAGGTCAAAATACTACCGAGAAAGAAGATCCTAGTGCAAATATTGTCTTATGCTGACTTTGTACTGCGTAAGCTAGATCTAACATACAAAATTTGCTCCCTACCCATTTGTCCAAACATGGGAGACATGATGTGAAAAACGATATGATTCCAATATCAGGACCGTGTTTGCTCTTTCTTCAATCTTCTCCTTGTTTCTTTTTTTTTTCCTGTCTAACTTTTATTTTTATTTTGTTTTTCTCGATCGTTTATGCTTTTTCTGCTTTCCGTATCATTTCTTCCACTCTCTCAGAAATCGATAATTTCTGGGTTCGTAGCCAAACAAGAGGCCAGTCACTTTTGAAACACGTGTATCCCCCCCCCCCACCCTTTAAACTGCAATGTCGCCATCTAGTGGCGTTAAATTGAAATTGTAAAGTTTGTTGAAAATCTCTCTATATTTTTTTTAACATAGACTTATCGGCATTTTAAGTTCCTGAGCACGCATGCATTTTAATTGCTTCTTTTTGCAATAAATATTATACAAGACCATCAATAATCTCATACATATTATGGATACCATACCTTTAACTATTGATACAGTAATACAGAGTTACTCAAAGTGTATTCTGCGGATCTTCGAGTTTCTCAAACAGTTCGTTAAACACCGTCAAATTTTTTTAAAAAAAATCTATATTTTCTGTAATTCTTCCCTAATGGCAACCCCTTAGAATCTAAGGGATCACCAACCTTTTAAAGGTATTATGCCAAAGTAATACTACAATCTCCTTTCATGTGCCAGCCTACACTCACCCAAATTGTGAAAGTTTAGTTTACTACCTAATTGTTAATGAAAATTAATAGATTAGTTAATTAATCGAATAAAAATTAATGGATTAGTTATTTAAGGGAACGAAAATTAATGGATTAGTTACTTAAGAGAACAAAAATTGATGGATTAGTTACTTAAGAGAACAAAAATTAATGGATTAGTTATTTAAGAGAATAAAAATTAATGGATTAGTTATTTAAGAGAATAAAAATTAATAATTAATCAATTTAAAGAACAAAAGACTCTCACAGACGGAATTTTTTACAATGGGTTTTATTTTAAAATCTCTCCGCGTGTCATCCAAAAGCAGTTAGCTTGCCAAGGATTGCCTACCCCAACCTTATGAGATGGTTGATATAAAAGTATTGAGTAAATCCTCGTATATGGTTGATATAAAAAATACCACTTTCTTTAATACGACCAAACTGTAAAGACTTTGTAAAAAAAAAAGCCACTCATGAATACATTTTATCGAGAAATGCTCATGTTATCTTATTAAAAAATTTATTGTTTCACCATCGCCTTTTGTAAGTATTGCCTATTTGTTGATACCAATTTATTGTTTATTTTCATATTCATGTCCAGGAGATGATAAATAATTACTCTTTAAGCTTGTTTTAAATAATATTTATAGAAGGGTTGCCCATGGCTTGTGGAAAGAAAAGGGTTCCACAAGACAAAAGATTTGAGAATCACCATACAATATTTTTTTCGAAAACTCAATGGACGGTTAAAGACGACATTCATATTCAACATGAAGATGACATGACATTTATTAAAGAGTAAATAATAATTAAATTTATATGCAGCAGAGTTGAATTATCTGGATTTTAATTATCATTCAATTAACCAGGTCTCAATCCTTGCTCAAGAAGATCACTTTACCTTGTGAGGGCCAAGATGAACGAAGTTTACATGCGATCAGCGTTCAAAAATTCAGTTCAAAAATACATGATTGGAACCTGATGTAACCAAAATTTTTGAACGTTCCCCTTTAGTATTATTTCCTTTCCTTCTTTCTTTCCTTATATATGTAAATTGCGAAGCAATCGTTGGTCCGCAATTTACCAATTCCTCGCCCCGGCCATGAAAATACGGTGTCATGAAGGATTGCTTTGGTCCGCAATTTACTGACAGCCTTTTATTCAACCATAGTAACAAAAATATATAATAATTTTATACCTTGATATCTAAAATTTTGTCTATTTTTGTGAAATTCGAGGTATAACTGTGTTTGTCGTTTAAAAGCGATGAGATCTAAATCAAACTAATTATGACTTGAAACTTGCTCTCTTCCCAATCCGATCGATCTTGCGTCAAGGAATTTTTCTTTCTCCTCAAATTCGTCGTTCAATAGAAATATACGAAAAATTTACAACACAACGTCGTGTTTCGTCTAATATTAGATCCAGTGTCGACAACGTTGCTATAAAATGCAACATAATTGCATATGTCGTCGTGACGTTCTTACATGCAAAATTTTGAATAAATCAAACAAATGCTGCAATTTCGCTTCAGTATCGTTTGACAAACAAAGGCCTCCCAGTATTCCATTGTTTCCCTTAGATGAGGGAATTTGACACCAATTCAAACAATTATATAATAAAATCTGTCTATAACAATACTCTAAAAACCATGCCCGCATCCAAAGGGGGGGTTATAGGGACCGGTCCCCCTCTCAAAACTAAATTTTTAATGGGACTTGGCTACGGCCTTGCATGCTCTGATTGTATCGATACATGCTGAAAACTTTTTGACCCCCCCCACTGCGAAATTAAACCTTAGCTACGGTCTTGCTAGGGACAAGAGCGCCAAGAGGCAACTAGGGCCCCAGGCTCTCTTGGACCGGCCCCACGACCCCTTCCCTGGGCAGGGGCGTAGATTTTTTCAGGGCCGAGCCCCCCACAGCCTGGGTCCTTGCCAGCACGCGGCCCTAAACCTCATCTGGGCCCTCGAGTTTCAGCCCCTGCTACCCCACTTCTCGTCGACTCTGGCTAGGGACCGATAAAAGGTATTGTTATAGAAAAGTTTGAACCTAAAACACTTTATATCTGTCAGAAGCTTGGAAAATATTGTTATAGGCAAATTTATCATAACGAGTAAAATTTTTGACACTGATCTGAATGCGAAAAGAAAAAAGAAAATAGAAAGGAAAATAAGCAAAGTAAAATGGAAATAAAAATAGCAAAAGTAACGAAAGGAGTAAAATAAATTAGAAAAATTCACGAAAATAATAAAGGAAAATAAAGAAAGGAAAAGAGAGCTAAATAAAAGGAAAATTAAGTAGAAAGAAACAGAAAGAGAAAAATAATAAGTTTTACCAATGACATAAGAAAAATTTCGCAAAAATTTTCTTATGCCGTCTCCGTCATTTGTCTAATGACGCCATATAATCAACGCAGCTAAATATTCTGATATATTCTTAGTCTTCCCCTTCTGGGTAAGGAACTTAAAATATGAAATTTGGTACTATCATCTAGAGACGTTTTGTAAAATATTTTATGCGGAGCATTTAAAAAATCTCATATACTGTTTTTTTTTAACCAATAGACACATTTTCCCAATCAGCAATTTTTCTTTTCCTTATTGTTGATGTTTCCAGTTACTTCGCTGAAAACAAGAAACGTTATACATCATCCCTTCCATAGAAGGTGTGCTCCTTTTATGACACAGAATGTTATTAGTCAGGGGCGAATTTCTAAGTAGGCATACAAGGCACAGGCCTAGGGGCGACACTTCTCGTGGGGAGGCATCAAAGAGTTTAAAAATAAAATTTTCCAAACTGGACAATGTTGAAAATAATGTTTCTTTTTAATTATTGTCCTGTTTCCCCCAACAGCGATGATATAGGCGACTACTTGAACTTTTCTGCAAATAAAAACTACAGAATCGAAAGACAAAGAGATATGACCATATGATCATATTGTTTACATTACAATATCCGATACTTCCCACCAGAAACGGATGTATCTTATATCAACACCTGGAAATTGCCATTAGTTGTTGATGTTAACTTTCTGACTTTGAGAAAGGCCAGTACGGAAACATTTTCAGGCGTCATTAAAAGGTGAACAAAACGACACCGCTCTTTCATTACAATTTTATATTTGTGATTGTGTTTGCTACTTTTTTTTTCCTTTTATCATGCCGGGCAACAAAAGATCTATATTAAGTGGTTTTAAATATAAGAAACTTGCCGACGAGAAGCGGGAAAAGGAGGCAAAAATCCTCAAAACTGTGATAAAAGCAGGTAGTTTTTTAAACTAACCAAAAGATAGAAAATGAAGATGCACATAAAACTGATGTGAATCTAGATTCAGCGATCTATGACTAGCCAGACTGCCCTTCAAAATGGGACAATTATGAGTCTCTAGGGGACAGTGGGACACTGTCGCCCAAAGCGGGACTGTCTTATCCGAATCGGAAAGCCTGGTCACCTTACTCATAGACAAAATTTTACGATCGGTACGTAAGTAGAATTTAAAAAAAAAAAGAAAAAAAAAAAGAGTTCGTCGCCTTTTAAAATTTTGCAGCGTGGGCACTTGACCAGCGTATCCATTTATAAATCTGGGCTTGACACACTTTTTATATATACTTTATATATACTAGTAGTAAACGAATGAATAATGAAAAACTTGAACTGATAACGAAAAAATTCATACAAGGATGCGTACGTGTTTTTTTCCCCAAATATACGAAATATACGTAAAAACATCAGAGGCTCCAGGAATCCATACTAAAATTATTGTGGATTCAAAAAATGTCTCAAATCCACGAAGTTGGCGATTATGGTAGCAATAATTTTGAGTTGTATCTTATTAATTTGAATAATTATATGAAAAATAGCCGTTACATACGAAACGCTAAGAGTATGATATACTTTCTTTTTTACAAATATTCTTTTCTTTGTAAAGGAGGGAGGGGGCGGCAGTACAGGCTGTGCCTAAGGGCGGCAATTTTATAAATCCGCCACTGTTTATAATAATTTTCAGGTAAGTATAAATAATTTGTTTTACTAATTTTCATTTCTGTTAGTTTTGAACCATGATCGTTCGAAAAAAATGAACTGGTACTAAAAATTGCGATCTATTGTTTTAATACCATTATATAAATGTTGAACAATCTTCATCCATATTAGTCCTAGTTTCCAAAGTTATCAAAATTTGCTTTTCGCTTATAAATTAATCGATTTAAGCATTTGCTTGAGCAAAGCCGATTCTTGCGTTTCAAAACTTTGCCACTAATAACTTTGCATTTTGCAGCGATTTCCACTACTTGTTCCCTTAGATTTTTTTATATTTTGTAAATGATTAAGTTCATGTTGCGTTCTTTTCCCCTCCAGTGATAAGGCTTCTAGAATTACATTTAATACATTCGCAGAAAAACTCTGGTCTGAAACATTTCACCATATTAATGGTATTCCTCTCCCATGTTTTGAAGTATTCTTAAAATTCATGGTAGTTTATCTGCAAAATAGATCACTTAGCACAATGGGTCCCGCTGTGGTGCAGTAGTAACGCGTTTGCCTAACGTACCATTAACCTGGATTCAATTCTCAATGATCTTAAAAAGTATGAAACACTTACCAACTGGCTAATCATTGTAATCCGAGGTTTGATTTCTTAGGCCTTCAGAGTTTCGGATTCCTCGGGACACTGTAGGTCCTGACACAACATGACCTTTGTTGTTCTTGCACCGTAACTCCCCAAAAATTTAGCACAATGGACTCAAACATCTACACCATAAATGATATTATTTGTTTAGCTTTATACCAATTACTACTTTTACACTATTATTTTTAATTGTTACTTTATATTATTATTTTAAATCATTACCTTTATAATATTATTTTAAATTATAACCTTCATATCATTATTTTAAATTATTACTTTTTATATTATTGCTTTTATTATTTTAAATTATTAATTTCTATTTTATTATACTAAATCTATTTTCCTGAAAACTAGCTGATAACACAACGTATTGCACTGATTAGTATGTATTTAATGAGCTGAGTATTTTATGAGACGAAAGTCAAATGAATATAAATACTGAAATACCAGCTAACCCTTTTTTTATTTTTAGCGTCTGCAAATAAAACTTACATCGGAAAATATTTTGGTGGAACTGGCTTCCGGGGTAAAAATCGTTTAGGCTCCCTCTATTACTACTATTCGTGCTCACTATTTAGAACTAAATAGTAATTGAGAATATTCATTATGACGTCACAGTAAAACCTGAAGAAGTGGTGGAAAAATTTTCGAAACTGGAAGAGAACAAAACTGTATTGTAAAAATGAATTTTTAAATAAATATTTTTTTTCTCACCATATTTGTATATACAGTATGTCGTCAACTTACAAGTCCAAATGCATAATTATGAAAAAGGGACTTAACGGCTTTACCTCTTTAAAAAATGGAATTCAAAATGTAACTTAAATTAAAATTTAACCCTCGTTAGATAAAAATGTCCTTTCACTAGTCTAATAATCATCAAAACATCTGGATCTAAAACAGAATGAAAATTTGGACTTCGTTTATTTTAATGTAAGCCGACGTTACATTATATATGTTACCAACAAAGTATGAAATTCACAAACATTTTCTAATAGTATTTTGTATACCCACCTCTAACTGACGAGACCATCCTAGCGTGGTTTCCATGTCTAATTTATTTATTTATAAATATGCAACCAAACTTTTCATGAATATATACATATACAGCAGAACCCTTACTATGTATTCTGAAAATAACAAGAGTTCTCGGGAATTCTTCAGTTTCAAATGCTGAAAAAATTATTTCATCATATTCACCTTAGTAAAAAAGACGTTTTTAATCATTATTTATTTGTTTCTTTTCCTTATTTTTGATTTTTTTAAATTGCTTGTAAAATTCAGGATCCAAAAAAAAAACTTATTGGCTTAAAGCGGTTAAATTACATCGTATTTAAGCATTATAACAAAGGAAATCCATATTTTATTCGCTATATCAGGAGGCTCGCTAAATGGGGGTTCATTATAAGCGGCTCCTACTATATTTTACGTCCCCCCTCCCCCCAAAAAAAATCCCTCTCTGGATCCGCCTCTGAAATAAATGTTAATTTTTTTTTTCGCTTTTGTCTTGGAGACTCCAATGATTATCCACACCCACATATGGACCAAAGCAGCAATAGAATTAGACTTTAAATTAGACGTTAGAAAATTAGAAGACTACGATCACGGTCATAGAGTTATATGGGCCAGTGAGGCCCGAGCCCCCCACCCCTAATAATTTGAAATAAACTGCAAGTTTACATATACTGTAATGTATAAATGTACAAAATATATGCTTGCCCCCCTATACCTCTAAGAATTTTGAAAACTCTGCGTTGATGGTCAAGATCATAGAACTTTTTAAACAAAGTTATATCTGCGTAAAAAACGGTCAAGGTTTAGTGTAGAATAAAGGGGTAAAAGTGAGAATAACTAAGTTTCCTAAACACAAAAGATTTATTAAACATAAAAATAAATAAAATTTTCATGTTATTGAGAGACTTCGCCAAAATATCGGAAATGCCGAATACGAAAAACCACCACCTGGTATAAAGCAAACGATATTATATCGTAACAAGCTTTTTCCTGGAAGGGCATCGCCCCCAACGAACTCGTCGGTCGCCCCGTTATAAGTTATGTAGCGAGGGGACGACTCACCCCACTTTCGCCACCCCTCAGGAACCTTGATGAGATTTTATATTATCTAAGTTTAAGAGTTGTTTTAATCTTGTTTATTTTAAAGTGTCCGATTTTTTTTTTCCATAAATCTGAGCATTAGAGACAATGAACTTCAAATAAAAACTCATGATTTATTGATTGAATATCGCGGATAAATTATGTTAATTATTACGTTAATGGATATAACGGATCTATTTTCGCCTTCCAGACTAGGCCCAACAAAATCCTTAATCCAGCCGTCCCCATTTCCGATAATCTTCAGTATTCGATCATTTCCGTGGTTTCTCCCCAGACCAGTGGCGGATTAAGCGGGTGGAGGACAGTGGCGGCCTCCAGGGGCCCCGAACTTGAGAGATTCCTAGTTAAAAACTGCCACAACACAAAAAGCGAAAGATGCAATACTTAATATTATTCACGTATTTTATATATAAGTACAGAACGTTTTTTATTAAATTATAGCCAATTAAAAATCATATTACTTCATGAATGTTTGTTTGTTTGGCTTTTTTATGGCGCAAGAGCATCTGGGCTATACTGCGCCATATTTCATAAATGAGTGCGAAAAGATTAAATGTTACTGTCATAACTAGAGCCCGGATTATACGCAATTGTATATGCGCATATGCAATCGCATATTTTAGCTGTTTTTAGTGTTTTTGAATATAAATGCACAAAAACCATGAATTTCCAGAATAAATGCATATTTTAAGGGTTTTAGTAATTTTAAGAATTTTATTATTTCCTCATCCGAAAAATTTCACCACAATACTAAAGTTAAACGTTCCTCTTACTTCTTATCTGAGCGTAAAGGCAATGGAATTTGTAAGCGTACACGTTTAATTATGCCCTAATGCACCAAAATGTTGTCGTAGCAAAATTATTGCCACCATCCCCGTTAGGGAAACCAAAGCTGAGTTTTACTGTGCTTGGCTGGCAATTGATTGAAAGTCAAATTAAAACAAACACTTATTCTAAATTTCCACACCATTTTCCTTCAGTGATAGACATCGTTCTATCATCGATAAACTATTCGTAATAGACAACCTGTAAAAATGTGTGTTGTTCAATATCTTTTGTAGCTTTGGAAAGCTTTGCGCCCAGCGATGGCGCAGTGTGGTAACGCGTTCACCTAGTGTGCCTGTATATATATATATGTACAAGATGTTGTTGACTGATTTTTTTGTGACACAAAGACTGCTAAAATCATGCTGAGCCAAACAAAGTAAGTTTTATTATCAACCAAATGTGGGGATAAATGTCTTGAAAGTGGAGGTTTATGCGAAGTTAATCCAAATTCTCGTACACATGACAGGAAAACCCAAAAGACCTGACACAATTAGCCTGATAGAAAAGTAAGAGCTAGAAGTTCCTGGCAAGACTCTAACCTGTAATCTTAGCTCTCTATGTACATGGTTATAAACGCAATGCTCTATCCAAGGGACCTAGATAGCCATATATATAAAATAACCAAGTAACTCTTTGTGATTACAAACAAATTGTGGACAACGCAAAATATAAAAATGCATTCGCTGCATTCTGCTAATTAATAACATACAATTCGCGGATTTTTGTGAATTCGCTGAAAAATCGAATCTCTGTTCCCAATATAATTTACCTGATTCTGAGGGAGGGGGGGAAGGTTCTGACAGTTTTGCAGACATCACATCTTAAATCTGTCCATGCTTAGAAGGATCCGTTATATTTTATGTATAATTTTAAGTATGCACATGTATACATATAAAAAGATACACAATCAGGGATATAGGCCTAGGATAGAAATCGGAATTTGATCGTGGTCCCTTGAAATATTTCTGAAACCGTCACTGAATCACATTCGGCTTAGAACAGAGATGGCAACCTTTGAAACATTAGGATATATCCATAATCATTAGCCTGATTACAGTATAGCAAACAACAGTGTTACCAAAAGTTTTTAAATGATATATTATTTTATATGACTCTTCCCCCCCCCACCACTATCTCCTAAGTTGTATTTTGTACAAAGCATTCAAAATTTTATATAAAAAAAAAACCTATTCAAAACAAAATCATGCCTATATACACATAAATAATGAACACTTAAATATCACTCAATGAAAAGGTAAAATAATCTCCTTGTAATTATAACCATTATTTAGAACTTACACGACTATTCAATTTCTAGGAATTTTCTATAATTTCTATACAACAGCCATAACTCCAAAAATTCTGAAATACTCCAAACTATGCTGAAAATCTAGAATAATTATAAAAAATACATGACGGTCCGCATCATTATTAAAGTAGTAATAGCCAGTGGATATAAAATGCTATTAAAGCAAAAAGGTTTGTAAGTTCTTGTCAGCTATTTCAAGTTAATGCTGTTTGAACATACTACTATTTTGTAAAGCTCAAAACAGATTTTTTCTTCAGGCACGTTTTATCAAAGTTATTAAATATTTAAGTTAACTTATACACAACATTGACTATTTTATTTCTGGCAAGTGATTATATATGATATACAAAACAGAATGTAAATGGAATTTATATATGTTATTTACCCCTGTTACTTGTTTATATAAACGAAGTTTTAGAATTTAATTCTGAAATATTATTACATTAATCAACTGCTTTTATGTTAGAAGAAAATAAAAAAAAAAAATGGGATGAAATTAATTAATTACAAAACATCCGGAAAACTTTGAGATTACTATGACAAAAAAAACTGAACAATTTACAAAACTCTAACATAATAAAAACTACTTACCAGTATCACAGTTTCCCATAATCCACATGTAAGTTCTACTCGATGAACTAACATTAAAAACCTAGTAAATTTATTTTCGACGTTAACAATAGCCATCATTATTGCGTAGCGTTACATTATTCTGTGAACTTTTTTTCCCGCGCAAGCTCTCTCTCAGTAAATTTGTAATTCTCTCTGCATGTCTAATGAGATGCGCGCGCAGACTTTTCTACTTTGGAAATCGACTGGTGAAAATAGTCACTTGGAATGAGAACGCCGAAACTTTCGTATCTTTATTGCGTTCTTAGCTTCTCGGGTATTTGATTTTGAATTTGTTATATATTGCAAATAGCTTTCTCTAAAAATGTGTTTAGTTTTGAGTTTAAATTAAAAGTTTATTTTCTGATTACAAAGTCTTAAGTTTGCCTTTTAGCTTCGCATCATTATTTTAGTTAAATAGTATGCATTAACTTAACGTAAAGACTTCCATAGTTTTCTAAAACTATACATCATATTATTTCGGAAAATTACGGTAGTAGTTTATGTTTTTGGTGGAACTTAGTGTTTCACGCATGGTAGGTTCAACAGCGTCCATTACTAGCTTTGGAGTCGAGACATTAAGGGACAATAAATGAACACGCCTAATAACCGATAATTGTCATCGTATTTTGAGAAACATTCTCATTTAATTGGACTTGATGCTCTGTTCTGACTTAGCATTTATGCCTTCACGCTGGCGCTTCGTACGCAGTTAACGCCACCACATTTTTCATAACCTATCCTACGTGCCAAATGCCCATTGCTTTCTACGTTGTTGATTATTTTACGTATTACCAGAATAATTGGTTCTTTACGACGTAACAATTGCATTTAAGCAAAACCTTTACCTTAACCTTTCTATTGAGGACAGGCAGGCAGACAAAAAAAAACAAAAAAAAAGAAGACAGAATTAGCAGGTTCAATATCTATTGAAACCCGCTAAAAATTATCTAAGGAACAATGAGCAAAATATTGTATTAGGAAATTGTTTAAATATAATGAAATAAAACAATTCAGAGAAAAAAAAAAGTATTTTGTTTGATAATTACAGATTTAAAAAAGCTTTCTAACAAATTGCCTAAAAAATCGATGCCTTATTAAAATTATGGAAAGCAATCATAATTCAAAAAAATGTACAAGTGAAAAAGAAAATTGTTTTAGAATGCTAATATTTTTTCTTCCCATTTATCAGTTGCTGGCGCTATTCCCTTAGCACCAGTGACGTCTTAGGGGTGTCTTAAAACGGACCAATACCAGTCGACTGGCGGATTGCTCTACCTTATGTTACACATATCTTGCTCGTGCACAAAACCCATATACTCTCTC
>QLNU02014176.1:66701194-66725139 GCA_006491805.2 Dysdera silvatica
TGCATTTACGGAAGACCTTTACCTTACCCTTAGCGTTGCGGACGGGCGGGAGGACAGAAAGACAGACAGAAAAACCAAAAGCAATTGCGCATCTATTGAAACCCGCTAAAAATTATTAAAAATAACAATGTATAAAACTGTTTTTATATATATTCGTATAAGTTGTTTTTATATAATTCTTCCTCTTAACCTCCATAAAATTTAAAATACAAACCTTGATATATGCTAATATTACAGTATTTCTAGTTTCAATAAACTAAAAAAAATATCAGAAGGATCATCAAATTTATTTGGGTTTATAGTGACGTGATGTCTAAATTCTGTGCCGCTTCTGATAATTGTTTTATACTCGTGAATCCCTGGGAACCCTGTGCCCCATATGCCCCAGTTGCCCCTTCATCCTACTACAGATTTGGCTCTGCATCTCCCAGGGACTTCACCATTGGATCACCATTCTGCCTCCACTGTGACGCCTTCGGTTCTAGAGTATGCTCATTCAAAACTGTTTTACTTGATCTCCCAGTATGGGCAACTTTTATAATTATTGCCGGGTTTTACGCACGAACTACGTTTGAAGTGTTCTTCTTACAGAATACGAATAATCTGTTATTCTTATCCGAAAGAGAGCCCCGTTACTAGCATTGCTACACGTAAAAAAAAATGTTTGGTTGAACTATTTAGTACATTTATTTGGTTGTTTCAACTAAATTTGTTTGAACCAACCAAATTTGTGTAGTTGATTTTAACAAACGTTTTTGGTGGAATAGTTTGGTCGTTTTATTTGGTTGTTTAACTAACTTTATTTGAAACATCAAATATAGATATAGAGTAACAATAGTATTAGAACGCGGTTTTGTTTAAGGGTTAACTTCAATATCAGTTTTCTCCGTACATACGCGCTTCGCGCGCACCATTCTAAAAAATTAAGTCTTTAAAAGTTGTATGTAACATTTCGATACCTGGTCCACCCCTATCAAACGCCTGGAACTTATCTTGGTCTGTTTCTTTTTTTTTTTGGTTTTCGAATACTAAATTTGCTACCTTCCTGAAACTAAAACCAGTTTGGCCGTTCTCCTGCTACGAAAATCTGGACATCCGCTACGTTGCCATCTGCCTTGTGGTATAAAACAAGTGTAACTGAAGCTTTTGCCGGATTCTCAGTGGTGCAGACACCCCTTCAAGAAAGCAAGAGACTTGCTCTGTATTATTTTCATTTGAATTCGAAAGGACGCCAAATTATTCTTTTGTTGAATATTATCACGAGACTGAAGTGAAATTTTTCAGAAGCTAACTAGCCATTTGGCGAAGAAAAGTTTTTACGCAAGAGTTTTACATCATAGTCCAGTACGGAATTCATTCTGAAGAAAAACGCCGGCCTGACACTCACAGTTCTGCAACCTCATCCGACCGTCTGTTTTTGCTGTGATCTGCTCAAATCCGATCGTCTGTCATCGGACAACCTGATTGTTGTGATTCACGTCGCTAGTGATTAAAGCTGTGTTTGAAGTTGCCGTCATCTGACTTATTATCAACTCTCATCATTAATTCCGAATACAGAGTTGATTTCACTCAGCTACCGAAGGGGGCAAGCCAGCCTCAATAGGTGCTGGTCCCAAGCTCGGATAAATGAGGAGGGTTGATGTCAGGAAGGGCATCCGGTCGTAAAAATGCCTTGCCAAAACCAAATGGAAATATGGATGGAGTAGAGAAGAGGCATTGGATAGAAGATTGTGGAAGAGAAGATTAAAGGACCATAACGCCGACCCCATATAACATGGGAAATGGCAAAGCGAAAGAAGAAGATTTAATAGTATTTTGGGTGTTGCCATACATCTGGAAAGACGGAAACACCACAGCATTTCCTGTCTTATTTACTTACTTAGCGTAGTGCACCACTGTATTCAGTGTTTGTGTAACAGGAGTTGTGCTTTACTGTTATTTGTGCTTTAATTTTTGTGTAAGATTGATTTCATAAAACTCTGATTATGTTAAAATTGGGACTATGGAGAAATCGAAGCATGAGATTAATAACGAGACACGCCTCTCAGATAAAAGTATTCACAAAAGCGACTTTAGGTAAACGGCAGTATCACCACTTCACACTCACGAATAGTTTATGTAAAAACTTAACCCAGAGCATAGGATGCACACACTGTACTTACAAATTTATGTCCACCGACTCACAGAAAGACCGAAAGAAAACGGTTTCTCTTATGGAGTTCGAACCTATCGTAAGACCAGAAATTTTTTTGACGATAAAGAACTGGATTTTAATTAAGATGATAGTACAACCTTACCTCGATAACGAGTTTTTAGTCAAAGAATTCGTTCGAGGCGCTAAACAGGTAAAAAAAAGACGTTGATACATGTGTGTTAAAGTTAAATCACCTATTGATTTGTCGCTAATTAACTGCATAGGCATACACAAAAAGTTCACAAGTGGGGGGGAGGAGGAGTTGTTGAATTACAACTCCATATATGTATCTGTACAAAATTTGATCGTAGTGGGGAGGATTATGAACCCCTACATACACCAGTGATCAACTGGTAAAAGCTAAGGCAAAAACTTTAAATATTACATTAGTTTTTTACAACATGAAGGGAAAGTGTCCTTTGCAATAACAACAGAGGCGGAAGAAATAAGTACGTAAAATTTATCGATGCGTTTATGAAAAGCATTTCGATGGCATGTGGCTATCATTATCATTAGAAAATTACTTCAATCAGAAGTCATCGCTGTGACGTAATCGATAAATACAGTGGTCTTACTGTAGTGATTACAAGACCAATGAACTCTAAATGGCGACTCTCTCCCAGAAGAACCCAAAGGGGGATTTTGGTAGGCGGGGTAATGTAAAATGCAGTAAGACTCCCACTTGTAACAAGCCCACATTTAGCATGGAAAATATGGATTTTGCTTGGTATAATGATTAAGCGCAATACAATTTAACTGCTTTTAGCGAACAAGCCTTTTCTGGACCCCAGATTTAATAAATAAATAAAATGGGATCAAACTATTGTAAAAATTCCATCATTATATGCAGTTGGTCGTTATAATCGGTGCTCGTTATAACCGATTTCTACCACATTTTATGAATTGGGGGGTTCCCCCCCCCTGTCGGTGAACCTGCCACTGTAGACTCTGAGGTAATATAGTAGTAACATATTTGGCTTCCATATGAATCATTTGATTCCAACATGGACTAGCATCTACTGCGTTTTTTTCTGCGGGCCTACGGTCCAGTATTTAAATCATAAGGCAAAAGATATTTGTATTCCTCGGAATACTGTGGGACTGGGCACAGCATGATCATAGCTGTCCTTCTAGCATAAGATAGAAAAAAAAGCTGGCTACACAAAGCCGATGATTGTTTTTAACAGTTCTCCATATCCTCATAATAATACCATAAATATGTGGAAAAATTGTCATTATTGATTACAAAACTGTGTCATTTTATTACAAATACATTATTGGCAGGATTGTACATTAAGCCCATGTCTCTGTCGCCAATCCGTGGAGAAAAGTAGCCAAGGTGGGAGAACCAGCAAAGGTCGGAGGGTGGAAGAAGTCTATGGATATAAAAGTTACAGGTTAGACCAAAGACAAGGGTTTTTGAAAATAGAAAGTAACGGCAAAGGGGGAAGGAAGAAGCCAACAAATCAAAATTTTGGGTTAGACCTGGGATGAGGGTAGAATTCAGGGTTGGCAAGTTTCTGCCAAGGTAGTTAAAACCATTATCGCAGAAACTATTTTCCTCCACAAAAGTGGCAATAACTGGCAGACCCCAAAAAAATATTTTGCGTTAAAAACTTACCAAAATACCCCAAATGGCAAAAGGGAGTGTATTTTAAAGTAAAATAGGTTTAGTTACAATGTGTATAGTATTTATTCAAAGGTTACATCATAGCAAATTCACTAGCATTTAAGTTCAGGCTGATCTTTTCGATAAAGCAGTCTATAGCAAAAGATCAGTTTTCCTGCTATTTCCTAATTTATTATGCATAGACAAATAGCTTAAGAAAAATATTCTTCCAAGTCCACCAGTCTGGGTTGGCTTTCTGCCGGCAGAAACTAGTTTTTGCCATGCCAGTGGCAGAAGCTGGGTATAACCTGTTCAACCAGCAGAAAATGGAAGAAACTGGCAGAAACTAATAAAAGTATTGAAAACAGTATTGTATCATTTGGTAAACGAAGTACATACACACATATATATTTTAGTATATTATAAAGCTTTATATTATTTCAATAATTAAATTATTTAAAAATAAATAAATAACTGAAGTCAATCAAAGCTTCGTTACAAAAACCATCTTTTGAAGGCCATATTATTTAACTTACTTGGTCTATTTCATCTTATTTACCTTCTTCACCTTATTAAACCTTTAGCTATAAAATAAAAAGCAACAACATTAACAGCTTGGTGGTAAGAAAAAGCCTTAGTGGTTTATAACCAATCGGATAAGCTGTATTTACAGCCAATGAACCACACTTTTTTTAAAATCTGTTTTAAAACATAGGGTATCTGCTTAGAAATATTTTAGAAATCATTACAAAGTGCTTGGCTAAAGGAATATGCATAAACACTGTGAAGCCACGAATACCTGGCAATAGAAAATAGAAAAGTCAGGTGGATAGCTTGGAATCATTCATAGAGAATCATCCGTATTACTCGCAGATCATGAAAATTATATGGATGATATATAAAGGTGCTGTTCAAGTTATAAATAATCAGATGATTAATAAAGACGTAAAAAGACTTGTTGCAGCTTTTAAAATCTATTGCTATTGCCCTGTATAAGATTCGGAAAGATGACTTTTCTATTCCAGATGTATATTTGATTGACCTTAATAAATGATAATCTCATAAAAATGAATTAAAAAAGGGTAAAAAGTAGACTTAATCAGGCCATAACTCGTCATATATGCCAGTTTATATCTTCACCCAAAGTACATGTGATCTAAATTCTCACATGAGAACTAGGAAATTCCTTAATGTCATTAACCCAAATTTTATGCTTTACGTTATAGCTTTTTGAGCAAAATCAATTCCTTTTCCTGAAACATATTACTCTAGTAAAATCTTGGAAAATGTCCCAGTTCCTATATGGTGGTCTAGTTTAAAGGAAACAACTATAAATGAAGATTTTGTAAATCATCTTGTTTACATCATTTGTTACACATTTTAAAATCATCTTGTTTACACAGTGATGGTATTGCCTGCAGTACTGGTGGGCTTGGAAGAATATTTCTCTTAAGCTATTGGTCTATTCATAATAAGAAATTATTTGAATTAGGAAATAGCACCAAAACTGATATTTTGCAATAGGCTACTATGAAGAATTATATACAGAATTTATATAGAATTTGCTATGATATAACCTCCGAATATATACTGTAAACATTGTCAATAAACCTATTTTACTTTTGAATGCATTCCCTTTTGCAATTTGGGGTATTTTGATAAGTTTTTAATGCATAAAATAATTATTTCCTGGGTTTCTGCCAGTGATTGCCACTTTTATGGCAGAAACTAGTTTCAGCCATGCCTGTTTTAACCGCCTTGGCAGAAACTTGCTAACCCTGCTACCAATACTGTAGGCAATATCATCAATACATAAATAAACAGTTACAAAGTCTTTAATTTATAGTTTTCTTTAAACTATACCACCACATAGAAATCTGGACATTTTCTAAGATTTTATTGGAGTAGTATGTTTTAGGAAAAGGAGCTCATTTTGCTCAAGAAGCTATAATGTGAAGTACGAAATTTGGATTGATTACGTTAAAGAATTTTGTAGTATTTTCTTCCTGCTCATGTGACAATTTAGATCACATGTACATTTGATGAAGCATATAAACTGGCATATATGATGTTGAGTTATTGCCTGATTTTTACTTTTAACCTTTTTTTAATCACTTCCATGAGATTATCATTATCACTTAGGATTAATTTCACATGCATCTGTAATAGAAAAGTTACCTTTCGAATCTCAAACAGTGCAGCAGCAATAACTTTTAAGAGCTGCAACAATTTTTTTTTACATCTTTATTAATCATCTGATTGTTTATGACCTGAAAAGTTCCTTTATCATCCATATCATTTTCATGATCTTCGAGTAACATGGGTGTTTCTTTAGGAATAATTCCAAGAAATCTACGTGGTTTTTCCACCTTATATTGCCTGGTATTTGTGGCTTCACAGTATTTATGTATTCCTTTAGCCAAGCACCTTGTCTGTAATTATTTCCAAAATATTTCTAAACAGATACCATATGCCGTACAACAGACTTTTAAAAAAGTGTGGTTCATTCACTGTAATACAACTTATTCGATTAGTCATAAACCATTGAGGCTTTTTCTACAGCCAGTCTGTTAATGTTTTTGCTTTTTATTTTACATCGAAAGGTCTAATGAGGTAAAGAAGGTAAGACCAAACAGGCCTGGTAAGTTAAATAATATGGCCTGCGAAAGATGGTTTTTGTAACAAATCTTTGATGTACTCTAGTATTTTTTAATTATTTTAAAATATTTTAATTATTAAAATTATTAATATAAAGCTTTATAATATACTAAATTATTGTAATAAACATATATTTTGTAATCTTTCATTTACTAAATAATACAACACTATTTTAAGTACTTTTATTAGTACTGCTCACTGTAGTCCGGGGTTTGGTTCCCTAGGCCTTAAGAGGTTTGGATTCCTCGGAAAACAGTAGGTCCCGGCGCAGCATGACCACTGTAGTCTTTGAGCCGTAAAACCAAAAAAAGAAAAGAAACTTTTATTAGTTTCTGCTAGTTTCTCCCATTTTCTGCCAGTTATAACCAGTTTCTGTCACTGGCACAGCGACGCTGGTAGAAGTGAGTGTTTTCGAGAAAAGAAAGGTTCTCAAACAAACTCACCATAATAAATGATGCTTGTCGAAGACATTTCAGAAATATTGATGTCGGAATCATGCCCGTATCCAGAGGGGGGAGGGATCTTAGGGACCGGTCCCTCCTCCCCCGAAACTGAATTTTTACTGGAACTTGGCTACAGCCTTGCATGCTGTGATTGCATAGATACATGCTATAAAAATTTTTGAACCCTCCCCCGAAATTAAATCTGGCTACAGCCGAATTCTTGCTTAATAATGTGACTCTTCAATCAATTGTGTGCTGTCCTGTCTCGGGGTCCTTGAATGTCGGATTATAATTGACTGTATAGTGCACAAAACCTGCGAAGACAGGCTACTGTATTGCTTTCCAACAGTCAGACGCAATTATGGACCCCTGAGGAGCCAAAAGAAAATTATACTATACTGAGATACTAATTATATTATACTGTGAAAAAGAAAATTATACTATACTGTGAAAAAAAAGTGAAGTCAACGTCTCAAAACTTTTTTAAAAGTCATGAGTGTTTTTTTACTCACATTTATTTAGCTTTTGAATTATGTGCAATATAGTCACTGTTTTATATATATATATTTTTTTTTTAAGGCCATAGTACTGGTGTCCAATTATTTAGCAAAAGGCAATTTTGAAGCTCTTTCAGGTCTTGTCGATGAAAACGTAAGCTAATTTTTGTGTTTTCCAAATTTTTTTTTGCATGTTTATTTGTATATACAGATAAACCTCATTATCACAAGCTGCTTCCTAAATCCTCGTCAAATTGTACAGAAATCCCTGTGCTTTAAGTTTTTTAACACAAACTGATAATTGATGGCCCTTGAAAAAATTCCTCCACTCAAGCAAAATGCACTGTTCTAAATCTCTGGGTGTAATTTGTTTTTAGTTCTATTCTTTCTTTGAAACAGAAAGTTTCAAAGAAAGTCAAAATCGTGTTATTTTTTAAAAGGGCACTCTTTCATTCCGATAGCCCTAGGACAGTGTTTCTCAAAATGTGGTCCGCAGGGTCACCACCAAATTTCAGAAGAAGAAAATGTACTAGAAATTGCCAGTGTAGCTAGAATTTAGGTTCGTGCGAGATTTAAGGAATTTCTCATAAATATTACTTGTCATAAACCTTACCTTACGGCGTTTCGTGAAAGATTTGACTCCTCTAAAAATACCCATGCTGTCTACATTGCTTATTATTATTTTATTAAATTAATGATGTCATTTTCATTATAAATTTGACAAAATAAGATCATAACTCACACTCTCTTTATCAAATAGCATTACTCTAAAAATTATTTTGTTTCAGGTAGGTTATAACCCATATTTTAAGAACGTGGTCAGAGATTTTCTGCCAAAAGCTAGTGCTTTTTTAAAGTAAAAAGTACAACTAAAAAAGCTTAAAATTTACCGAAAAAGAAGTTAAAATTATCTATAAATTATATTTCAAGGGATGAATACATCTCTCCTACCGGAGTTCATATATATATATATATGAGCCTTTCAATAAATCATATATATCGAGAGTTACTTTGGTTATTTCTTTCCTTAGGAGAGGCGGGGGATCAGCATAGTATGACAGTTGCGAAGTAGGGCTTATTATTAACCATACGTTGGCAAACTTAATTTCAGGCAATCTGTGTAGTTAACCAATTTGACCCTGCTTCATTGACTTTAAGTGTATTATTACAATATTAATTTCTTTTATCTTGGTATAATATGCTATAGAGCTGATGAATGTTTACTAAAATATAGTAATATGTACATATAGTACAGGGTTCAAAATTAATGGGTGCCTTATGTATATGAATATTTATCCGTGCACATAAATTTTTAATTCGGGTGCACACAGTGCACCTAATTATTCAAAAGTATGGCTATATTTTTCAAGAACAGTGACCTATGGAATAATTTTATCAATGTATCTGTATTCACTTGACGAGTGTTCAATTATTTTGAATGAATTATTTTTAAAGAACAGTGACCTATGGAATGATTATATCAGTGTATCTGCATTCACTTAATGAATGTTCAATTATTTTGAATGAATTGAAATTCTTGATGTTGAATTTATTGAATGTTTAATTATTTTGAAACGTGGGTTGTTGTTTTTTTTTGTTAGCTTACATGTTTTAATGTAATTATTTCACTTACATTTTACCCGTTTTTAAGGTTGAGGTTTACTTTCTATTCTGTTAATTACTTGTACACTTAACTAGTATTTAGTGCACCTAAGCCACAAGACTTGTGCACCTGATTTAAAAAGTTAATTTTGACCCCTGACGTAGTAGAACAAGGATTTTTCAAATCTGCTGTACATAATATGGACCTTAAAGATGAATGTACACAGCGTTTATTTTTGCTGTATGGTAACCAGAAATGCAATAAATAACCTCGTAATGCAACCTCATCCTGTCCAGATAATATGAACTACTGCTGACACAAACAAATTTCTTCTATCATTTAGTGTTCATATTAACAAGGTTTAATTATGCTCTTAAGCATGTACCACACAGTAACTTTTAAAGCACATCACATTTGATTTAACTCATTATCTAGTAACCTTATGAGGCATGGTTAATGTTTATACATTAAACCATGTTATTTTGCCTGTGTGAAATAACATTCACACAAAAGAACAAACTTAATGTTTAATATTGCAAACTCAATAAATATATTAAACCGGAATTGGATTATTTATGTAACCAGCACATCTTCGCCAAAGGCAGAAACTCAACACATCCGTATTGTATGAAAACCGAACAAGTAGTGATAAGTTGTTCTTGCCACGGACCTTACCTTTCCTCGTGCCATAAAACAGAAGCATGGCGCAGAATGACCTTTGCTGTTCTTGTTCCATAAAAATACAAACAAATAACCAAAACACAAGCAAACAATTAGTTTAAGCCAGCCCATTTGATATGGAACTATCAACATTTCACCACATGATGCAGTTTGGGGCTGGAAGGATGGAATAAATGCTCAGGATCCCAATAAGTCTGGTTTTGAAATATAATATTTTTTAAATAATTTATGAGGGGTAAAATTGTGAATTTGATAATCTGTTGGCTTCTGGCTCTTGAGAAGAAAAATGATTGAAGATTGGGCGATCTGCTAAACTGCCTAGGAGCCCATTAAAATCTGTCCCTGGTTTTGCATGTAAAAATTGTGGTTTGGATGTAGAGAGCCGTTTACACACGTCTTATTGTATGTTTCGTCTGATATGACAAATCCTATCATGTAAAACGTAGTGTGTGAACAGCAAAATGGACATTTTATCTTATGCAAATGAAGTCCAAGGTCTGGTGGGAAAAGCACCATTTTCCGAGAGGACTTGTGTCACTTTTCGGCTACTTTTAGCTACTTAAAACGACTTTTTTTGGCTACTAGAAGTTGGAAATGATGTGGAAAATGGATGAAAAAATGTTACCGTGTAAACACTTCACCAAAGATACGTTTTGCATCGCCAATAAGACGTGTGTAAACAGCCTTAAATCTCTTCTTTCAGCTGTGGTGACCAGTTTTTAAAATTTAACGTGAACTATTAGAAAACGTATTAGTAAAACATGTTTATTTTTGGTGCAAGGGAGAACACTTTGGATTCTGATTTCATTAAAAAACTTGTATTTCATGCTTTGTTCAATAATAATTTTGATAATTACTTATCACTATTTGTTTTTAAAGGCAGTTTCCGAAATTAAAAGAAATCATTCGCTGCTGAACGTTAAAGAAAGGCAGGAGATCGCCGTTAAACTATCCGATATTTTATTCACCTTTCCTTACCAAATCGGACTTATTTTTGATGACAGTAAGTTCCAAATTTTTAATTTCGAATATGATGTCAATTTTTAATCAGATTCATCAATCTGCTAGCCTTTATGCTTGTGCTCGAATAAGTATTTTGAAATTAAAATCGTGGCATCCCAGTAACCTTTGAACCTAAATGCTGACTTTGATGGTTAGTCATTTGGCTCTGTGTGAACATATTGTGGTTTAAAGGAGCTCTGCAGTGGTATGGTGTTAATGCATTTAGTTACCATATGAATAACTCGGGTTGGACCCAGTGCCGCACTTCTGCATAGGCAGACAAGGCTGCTGCCTAATGGCCCCAGCCTTGCATGGGGCCCTGGCCCCGAAGTCTTTCTCCCCCCTTTTTTTTATTAATCACCTTAACAAAAATTTATGATTTTTTTTCAACCATCTTAATAAAAATTTATAAACGATGTTTTCAACAATTTTTGAAGTTCGTAGTAGATGATAAATTATGCAATCTATAGACTATAGTAAGGACATTAGTTCTTTTTGCAGAGAAGAAAGTTCCACAGTGTAATTTGTAAAACTTGTAATTAAATGGCAGCATAGTATATGTACACCTTTGAAGGTCAAAATATGTTAAGTAAACAAAAAGTAAATGATGTTTTTTTTAATATTACAACAAAAGTGGGGAGCCTCGACTTCGCTAACTGCCGTGGGTTCACTAAGTCCGGGGCTGGTTGGACCCCTGCAGGTATGCCCAACACTTTGTTTCTTTAATTTTTCAGTCTGGAGTTTGATTCCCTGGGGAAAACGGGAGTTGGGTTCCTCGGAAACCTATAAGTCTAGGTGCAATGTGACCTTAGCTGATTTCATGCTATAAAATACAAATATATGACAGATATGGTTTAAATTATTAATTTTGTCCTGAATGATCCATTATTTTGATATGAAATGTAATAATATAATGTAATATCAGTTGTTTTAAGATGCAAGGAAAGTGACAGTTATGCTATGACAAACTATATTTTACTTAAAGGATTGTAGTAAATTTGTTACTGCCCTCAAACTCTGATTCTCTGCATTGCTGTAACTTCTTTCTTGTAATATTATCAAAGCTTTATATATAATATCCCATGCCATCAATAGCTTTCTAGTTTATTCCACTCTAATGTGTTTAGCATATTCTGTTTAGGGCCACTTATTCATTTCATTTATTTTACATTGTTTAAGGTGTATATGTATGTATGTATATATACTTTTTTTTTTTTGGTAGATACCCAGCGATTTTGTGAAATCACAGTCGTGTATCATGTGCTGAAAGGGTTTGAAGACATGAAGCAGGCTGATAAAGTACTTATAGAAACTGCAAAAGAGGATGTGACAATATGCAATTACAGGTTGAAGTGTTTATCAGTTTGACAATCATACTATTTATAATTTCATAAGAGACAGAGTATTTTCAGAAATTTAGGAAGTAAAAAAAGCGAGGAACCGAAAGTGGTTTAGGAGGGGTTGTTTTTTTTTAATGATTTAAAGACGCTCAATAATTAATGTTGATATTTATTATAGTGCATCCCTCCCCATACACACACACACACACTAATGGATATTATCCCTAAGGGGAAAAAACTTCTCATAGTTCAAAATTCTATCTCATATGATAAAAGCAAGCTCAGAATGATTTGAAAGTTAATTTGAAAGCTTTAAAGTGAATTGACTTGCTAAGGATCAAGCATTTCTACAGATAACTGTCATACTGACAGTTTTTTACTCCTTTTCTCTGCTGGATTGAGCTGGTGAATGAAATCAAGGACAATATTATAGAAAATTATTCATAATATTACACCCTCCTCCCCATTAGTGTAATAGAAAGTACAACTGTGGAAATGAGCAGGTTGAACAAGCACAGCTTTATATAGCTTCTACATTTCTCTGGGCATTCAAATTCCGGTAAACTTAATCATCTATAAATGTGGGATTTACATGTCAAATTAAACTGTTGGTCCCATTTCATAGAGCTTACTTCACCATCTTAAGACAAGTGATGTCATCTGTACAGATTCATTCAGCATTCTGAACAGCTTAGATTCATACAAAATCCCGCATTGCTCTGGAATCCACGGAGTTCACAAACAACTCGTGAATTTAAAAAATATACAGTATATTGTGAAATTCTGCTGGGTTCCAGGCCATGTTGGAATTTCCACCAATAAACAGGCTGACATTGCTGCAAAACCAGCAATTGTAGAACCTGAGTGTACGACCATTCCATTTGGAGATTTTAACACTCATGTCTTATCCCATCTGTACAAAAAATGGCAGTTGGAATGGGACAAGCAATTTTTTAATAAGCTTCACCTCATTAAACCTCGTATTGAGGTGTGGCAGTCTAGCTATAGTAGTGACTGTCATAAAGAGGTCACTCTGGCTAGACTCAGCATCGGGCATACACGCTTCTCCCATCAATATCCCTTAAAGAGAGAAGATGCCCCATGTATGCCACATGTGGTGAAGCATTAAATGTTTCACATATTTTATGTATTTGTCCCAATTTTAACCAGCAATGACCGTTAACTTTTAACCAAAATAATTTTACCCTTTGTGACATTTTATGCAATTCTTTTAATCATGAAATCCTGTTTAACTTTTCATCTAATATTGGATTCTCCCATCTTGTCTGATTTTTTATATTGTTTCGTTTGGTAAATGCAATACATTACGTCCAATCAGTGGTGTAGTTCTAAAAAAAAAAGTGGCCTAACGCTCTTCCAAATCAAGGGTAGATCCACTTGAGGAATAAGGGACAGGGGCGGATTTAGGGGTCGGGGGATTGCTCCCTTGAATGAAAATTTAACATTGAAAAGATAGAAGGTAAAGGTCCAATGAGGTATCATTTCCAAAAATCGTCATTAATCGAACCAAATTGCCTCCCGACCTAAATTACCTGATCATGGGAACAAACAGCTATAGCCATTGATCTGATAGGAAAAAAATTGTCATTATGCATGTGGTTGTTAAGCTGGGTGCAGAGACCCCTCAAAAATGCTAAATCCAGGCATTGGATTCAGGAACATTGAGAACATGCACACTTTGACCTAACATATTACTTTGGGTGTATAAGCATAAATAATAATGTGATACGAGCTGCTAAGCAATTAAACCTGAAATGCACCTCTAAGTGAACTAATAAAGTAAAATCAAACTATTGAAAAAAAATAAAAAACCAGTGGAGTTATACTAAAATAGAAATTTGTCAAAGCCATGCCGTGTATTTATTTTGCTCGCGGGATTGGTAGTTTCCATTAATTTAATTTATTTATAGGCACTATAACAGTGGATTTCATTCCTACATCCATAGGGTGCGTTTTAGGACCCCCAACCCAATGAACCAAATTTGTATGTAATAAGCCCCCAAAAAATACTTTAAATGTACTTACTTGCCAAACTTGTAAAAGGTGTTATTGACAGGAATTGACTCAACTGTTGCCTTATTATGAAAATAATGACCTCAAGATGTGTTTATGAGCAGAGCACTAATTTAGAAAATATTTTAAAGAAAAATACAAACCATTTTATTTAATATAAATACATAATACAAGAAATAAATGAGACAATACCCCATTTGCCTTCAAACATCATACCCTTAGAAAAACCGTCAAAATTTTTATTTCATTGTAATGTCTCCTGTATTAAAAATGGTTTATATTTTTTTTTTTCAATAAAGGTGATACATCTTTATTCATCAATTTTATTTTTTATTTTATAATACTTATTGCAATTTATAGAACTATTCCAAAAATATAAAAAACTGTTTTTGATATAAACGTGGTTCTTCTATTAATGATAACTGCCAAATATAAATTTAAAATAAATATCAATGCTGAAGAAAAAGCAACATTACATTGACATGCTTAGTGTTCATACTCGGGATGTACATTCTATGCGGATAATAACATGTGTTTACCCAAACTCTATTTTAAACTTCAATTTCCAGGCTTCAGACCAAAGGCTAATCGATTCCAGTTGCTAGTTACAGTAAACAACACACAATGCACTAAAATTTACATAATTAAAATAAGTTTTAAGGCCATTAAATCGATTAACCCCAAAGCCATTTATAACTCAATTAAAGTAAATTTACAAATTCAAAAGCTGTATTAAAAAGTGTATTTCTTTACACTAAAAACTTGCACTAATTAAATATTTACAGCAACATTTCCATTCCACCCTTTTTGAGTTCATTATAAAAGAGTTTAACTATATAATCGCAAAGCTGATGCTTCATCTTCTATTTCATTTAAAAGGTGTATGACTATATATAACAAAAAGGAGATTGGTATGATCAAAATCCCTTACAGATTAAATAATTTAGCTAAAAACACTTTTTGTTTTTCAAGTTTTAGTTATATATTTGGCAAACATTTTCTCCTGAGAAATATATAGGCTTAATAATTTTATATAAATTATATTAGTTTTGGTGCAAAATGGTAACTTTTGGAAGAAGTTTAGTCAAAAGTACAAATTTTTCAGTAGGCAATGTGGTATGAAAAGCACAGTTCAGGAAAATTATTTATTATAACAATAAATTTCAAATTTTCCTGACTTGGGCCTTTGTATTTCCAATTTCCCTGACTTTTCCAGGTATTCCAGATGAGTAGACATCCTGTAATAAATAATACAATTGATCATAGAGCTATTTTTCGAGAACTTTGATTTACTTTCATAACAGCTGAATATTCTGTTTGGAGAGTAAGCATATGCAGAAAGTTCGTAAGGTGGGGGTTATAGTCTCGATGGTTGTGGTGGGGGGAGTTACAGAGCTACAACTCACATATTCCTATGTTAAATATACAAAATTTCATTGCAATGGGGGGTTACAACCCCCTATCAACACCCCCTGCGTACGCCAATGGTTTGGAGGAAAAATTGGATCAAAACAGATGTTACTTCCAGACCTGCTAACGCAATGGAAGCACTTATAAGTACAATGTGACTAATCTTTTTCCAAAAGCATACATGTTATTAAAGGTTATTGCCACAATTCCGATTTCTACTGCAACGGTAGAAACCGCATTTTCATCATTTAAAAGATTGAAAATATACTTAACAAAAAATTTAATTGATGTTTAATTTGACGAACTCACAGATTTCAAGCTGAAAATACGATAAAATAGGAAATGAAAATACGATAACGAGAAATGCTTCCGCAGCCATACCCATTGAGATCTACAGTTAAACATTTATGGCTGGAAAGCAGAAATTGCATTGCTTATGATCCGATGTCAGTCTCACCCTCAGAATGTGGCGCCATCCAGTGACAAAAAATTACGAAGTAGCTAGTTTGACCTCAGACAAAATTTTGGATACGCAACATAGATTTTGCTGAACTTTCACAATTAAGTTTTCCTTAATTTAAATTGGCAATGGAAATGTGTTTCAAATTGATATTAGGCAAGCAATGCTTACATTGCTTCTATGGACTGCACACCACTGGTCAATGCCCATGGGATGTACCGTCACCTTGCCGTGGTGGACAGGCTGTAAACTAATACCACTTAAAAAACGATTTAGTCAGAGCAAATGCATAAGTACAAGAAGTAAATAAACATGTATAATCAACCAGGAACTGTTCATGAAGTCCGTCTGTAAGATTTCATCACTTTTTAACCCACCCTGGTCGCTTTCATTGACCCCCCCCACTTGCGGATATCCGACAGAAGACTGCAGGCCCTTTTGTTATATTTGCAGGTATTTATGCCACTAATAAATTTCAAAATGGGTCAATTGCCTATGATTTGCTATCTTAAAATATACCCTATGCTTAAAATATACCCTAATGTACTATTGACTAAATCAAATAGATTCCTTTGGAAAATTATCCTTTCAAAAAAGGTAACGAAACATTGCTACTTAGTGGACTCTCGGTGCACATAAAAGTTTAAAATTTGGTTTAGTTTGTTAGTTTTACGTCCCAAAGCTACACTTTGGGCTGCCTCAGATGGGACCACTAGCTTTACGTGACCTCCGAAACACAATACGTTTCCAAAGAAACAAACAGCACGCGGGGATTCGAACTGCCATTCGAGTAAGTTGCCAGGCTAATGCCTTGTCTTAAATCTTGTTTTTATTATACAAATTTTAATGCGTTGTGTGTTGTTTACTGTAATTAGTGACTGGAAATCGATTAAGATTTGGTCTGGAAAACCTGAAAAAGTCAAGTAAGATTAAAACAGAATTTTGTTAACTACTTGATTACTTTTAAAGAATTGCTTTTCATTTTCAAACTTGTTTCATGATTATGTTACTTCTTAGATTGTGTTTAATTATAATGCATCGTAATGCACCTTTATTTATTCCTTAAAATGGTGTTATAAGAGTGAAGTCGCTTGCACAGATTATCTCTATAATTTATTTGGTGTGTGTGCGTGTCCTTAATTTTGTTTAGGTCTTTAAATTTTATATAGAGAAATGTATATAAATCTTGTTTTAGTGTATTTAGAGACTTATGAAATAAGAAATATATCTTAATCTTGAGAAATCATTTTTGATTTTATTTTATGCTTAATATGACCTATATTTATCAATAAATAGTGCTTAATAAGGAAAAAATATAGTACCCCATTTGATTAAGGACAGGGTTCACTGCATGTTTACGATTCATGTGTCAATGCATTAATCTTCAAAAATTGTAAGAATATAAAAATTGAAATGCCGGCAAATATACTATTGACGGATTGATGATACTCAATAATAATGCTGAAAGTCAGGTATTATCAAGTCCTGTAATAAAGACTTTTTATTTGAAATTTGTGACTGCAAATGTTGTTCTGTTGTATGGGATTTTATGCTATTATATATTTCTTTCTTTGGAGGAGAATGGACTAAGCCTGCAGACCAGGCGAGTGCTTTTGTGTCAACAGCGGCGACAGCTAAATAGAATTTAGTCACCTCATTTGATATTTCTGATATAATGAACTGTGACTCAATTTGATCAAATCATAATTCATGGTCCGACTTCAGAAATGAAGAGGGTCTAAATGATACTCTTACCAATTTCATAGGCTGGGTGCAAGTTTTTCAATCATTTTCCATAAATTTAAGATAAAATCGAAAGCGCTATGACATGATAGTAAAAAATATTACCAAAAATCTTGACAGCAGCTTGACTTGACTGCATGGAAATAAAAAATTGAAGGTCACATCCAGATGGTTACGAATATAGTATATTTATTTACCACATGTTGAGTTGAAAGTTTTAGTAACTAAATATCGAATTCCATATTAATTACGATTGAAATAAATAATGAGCACCATAATTAGAACACTTTTAGATATCCCAAACTATTAAAACTATCTTAAAACTGTTACACTATTGAAAAGTGAAAACCAGAATACCGTGTTGCAATAATGAATACAGTGATAAATAATATCTGCTATTTTAATGCAGAAGTCATATACGCTGCTGCCATTGGGATCCCCCACTATTATGACTAGGTTATGAAATCAGTGTGTCTGATATTTCTTTTTCAGAAACTGTTTCTTGTTTAATGCCGACGAATGTAATTGAAAATCACGTTCAGGTCGTTATCGTTATGACAGTTTTGTAACTTTTCCTCGAGTCATAATAACACCCACCGTAGCGACAACAATAACTCAGTGGCACACAGATACAAGACGAAATGTTCTTAAAAGCGATTCGAGGGGCACTTTGTTCACGTTCACGTTATGGTAAATAGATTTGCCATTGATTATTAAGTGGAAATATATACATAGGGCATAATAATAATAATAATAAAAAAATAGTTTTTTCTATTATGTTTGTTTTGTTTTTGTTCTTATATCTGTGCCTAAGCTGCTGATTTAATTGTGAGAATGGGACCATACAGTATATTGAATTAGATAAGGTCTTTTTTAAGGCATGCAATTAACATATTTTGTTAAATTTTTGCATAAGGCAACTTCTTTAACGACTAAATTTTTGTTGGAAGACAACTATTTTTGTGACTAAATTTTTTGCTTGAGGCAACTATTTATAAGTGTTTAGGCTACTAAAGCAACTATTTTCAACATAAATTTGTGTGGCAGCCCTGTGTGTATGATCTCACCTTGATTGCTTTCAGAATGACCATTGCTGTCCTTAGTATAAACTACAACCAACAGAAGTGATCAGAGCTCTAGAGGGTAAAACTAACCAGTCCATAATGTTTCTGTTGGAGCATTTCATGTATGTTCAAGGGGCAAGAAGACCCCCAGGTGGCTTCACCTTCTCACATTATCCATTAAGTTATAGAACTTAAAACAGATAACAGCTCCACGAGTGAGGGGGGGAAACTAATACAGCGAATTTTATTCTTCTGTGCTCTGTATGAGTTGACTTGAGTTTTTGAACCATATGAGTTGAACCTGGAGCATATTGAGGGATAAAAGAGCTTACACTTTTACAAAAGATCAGAACTTCAGCAAGTCTACTCCATTTTTAGACAGTAAGAAAAAATGTAGCACTCTGCTGTATTATCGAAAATCAGCATGTATTTCGGGATAGCAAAGAAATACTGTCACAGGAGTAGAATCCAACAAATGACGAAAAGCAGTCAGTCAGTCATTGACTCTACAGGTTGCTAATACTAAAGCAATAAATATTTTACATGTACATAGTTGTGGACTGTCTCCTAGGAAAATAAACGTACCACTAAAATACCTAATAATCTTTTTTTACCCACAAAATAAATGATGTTCTCTTAATATTAAGTTTGAGCTGTGCAAAATAGTTCATAGGCTAAATTGGTGAACTATTCTTCCCAATTACTGTACATAGGTAGCCCTGTGGTAGCACAGTATGGTAACGTGTTGGCGTAGTGTACCATTAACCTGAGTTTGACTACCAATGGTGCAAAGCACGCTTACTCAAAGATCTCATAAAGATCACACTGCTCACCATAGTCCGGAGTTTGGTTCTCTAGGCCTAAAGACATAGGCCATAAAACAGTCAAACAATCAATCGGATTCCTCGGAGAACTGTAGGTCCAAGAGGTTCGGATTTTTCGTAAAATTGAAGGTCCAGAAGTTCTGATTCTGCGGCAAACAGTGGTCCTTGAACTGTAAAACCACAAACAAACAAAACAAACTATACATAGGCAGAATCGATTGTTCATGGATTCTTTAGTTTGAAAGTTTTCAGACCTCTATATTGAGTGATTACCAGATGTCAAATCTTTAATTTTACACAATTTTTCTTTACAGATTTATTCGAGAATACACAAAAGGAGTACAAAGCAACTGGATTATTAATAGATTAGGACATTTTCGTCTAATTCATCTCGAAAATTGACGCATTATTTAATGGTTTTTGTTTTATATATGTATGCAATCTTAAATTTAAAGTATCATATGATTTAATAAAGCAGCCCAGTTAGAATAAATAACAGTTGTCTATTTGTATGATTTTGATATTTTTTCATTTGTATCATTTTGTCTATCTGTGATATTTCTTTTATAGTTTAAAATGTATTTTTTTAAACCAACATACTAACACTACTACATAACATAATTTTACAAGTAATCCATCTATATTACTTGCAAAGTTCTGTCAAATTTTTTAACTGAAGGAAAATCTTTAGCAAAAAATAAATATAAAAAGAATGCAGCATAATTTATTAGTCTTCCGATATTTTCACATGCCATAAAAATGTGGTTTTGTATGTGAATACAACTTTATTTTCAGAACCTGATGTATAATACTATGATGGCGTCATGATGTAATAAACCACCGTGTTTTTTTTCAAATGCCAATAGGCAAATGAACAAACAAATAACTTTGTTGGAATGTTTCTTGTGATGTATATTCATCATAAGACCGATAGCCTGTGCTAAGCAGCATCTGTGTTGATTGTTATGCTACAAAGGTTTTTTTTATTGCAAAAGCACTGTGTATAAGTAAAGCTGTGGTCTTTGTTAGGGTGCCAACAGAACTAGGAAATCAAGGAATTTTACCGCTCTGGAAAAATCAGTGAATTCCGCTAAAATTACTCTATAATCAGGGAAATTTCAGCTCTCGCATTTCCCGTAATTCCTACATAACGTAACACCCTGATTTTCCAAGTTCAGAATACCATATCTACGTACGTTAGAAGTGCCTCTTTCCTTCTGTTACTGTGTTCTAAATTGCAAGAAACTGCCAACTGGACCAATGGAAGAGTCATGATCCTGTTCTATAAGCATAAAGAATCATAAAATTTTTTAAAAATTGTGCCCTGTGAATTAGAAATACTTTCTTTTTATTATTTGTGGTGAAATAGTATCTAAAACATTGATTTCAGGTACTCTTTAAAATAAATTTAATAATGCAATATTGTTTATAAAAATGTGAAAAAATATTCATCGCATTCAGAAAAGTATGATCTGTTTGATGTAATGTACGGCTTTGAAAACAGGTTAAGTTTGAAAAACAAAAAATAGCTTCTGTATGCACGGGGACTAGAACTCTTGACCTGGTGATCTGAATGGGGGTTAAAAGTAGCTACAATGCTTTTTTCAAAAGATGAACTGTTGTCTTAGGAGAGATTGTTGTGGGTGTGAAGGCTATAAAAAAATGTTCTTTAATTTCAGGCACTCTTTAAAATGAATTTAATAATGAAATGTTGTTTGCAAAAATATGAAAATACTCAACACATTCAGAAAAATATGATCTTCAAAGCAATTTCTGGTTGCAAGGGATGAAATTGAAAAAAAAAACGATACTTGTGTGCACTGGAATTCGGACCCGGGACCTTGTGGTCTGAATGGAATTAAAGGTAGCTGCAATGCTTTCCTTAAAGATGAATGACAATTGGACTATTGTCTTAAGAGAGTTTGTTTTGGGTAAGGCTGTAGAAATATATTCTTTAATTTATGCAAGTGAGAGTAAAGACAGAGGTTTGAAGTGGAAAACAGATTCGGAACGCTAATAAGGCTGGCCCTTTTTCTCAGTTTCAGAATAGCTTTTTTTCTGTTTAAAATTTCAGTTTAATATATACATTGTATATAAAAAAAATATACATTTTTTGATGTTGACAGATATAAAAGAGATTTTCCTTTAAATGATTTGGGGAAAATAATTATTTAAATCGTGAATTTCAAGTACACTCAAAAATGGAATTAATAATGAAATATTATTTTTAAAAGTGTGAAATAATATGCATTGCCTTTAGAAAAACATGATCTACTTTATGCATTTTACGACTTGGAAAACGCATAAAGTTTGAAAAAAAAAAGTGGTTTCTGCTAATACGAGGACTCCAACCCGGGCTGGTATTCCGAATGGAGGTTGCTACAATGTTAGAGATTCTTTAAAAGAGTGAATGAGAAATGAACTGTTACCTTAAGGGTGATGGTTATGTCTATTATTTTTATTATGTAAAAAAAATATGCTTATGGAGGTTTTCAGTGGAATTTGTCATAAGGGAAAAACGGATTCGAAACGTTATTAAGAAAGGTCCTTTTTCTTAGTTTCAGAATACTTTCCTTCTGTTTAAAATTCCAGTTAGGTATTCACATGATGTATAAAAGAAATGCTTTATTTCCCAGCATTGCTCTGCAGTGGGGTAGTGTGGTAACCCGTTTGCCTAGTGCGCCGTTAACCAGAGTTCAACTCCCAACGATTACTCAGAGACTATTATACTAAAACATTTCATATAACTAAACACGTTTTTCTAAAATGAGGGAATCGCGATATGCATTCCCACCCGTAATGGTGACATTTAAAAAAAGTCACCAACGTTTACTGTACTAGCACCAATATTATTATTGTAATACAACATTTGAAGTGGAAAAAAGGAGTTATTTTTGCAATTAAATAAGCAAATACTTGAGACACCCAGAAAAGCGCATTAACTTCATAACCCAGCAAAATAGGTATAAATAATGCTACCTAAACGTTCTGAATATTTTTCCAATAGAAATAGATTCACACGTTTTGTCCTAAGTTACAAAAAATAATCTATAGTAAATATAGTTCCTTCTATGCTAGACTTACTAGTACATGGGAATTAGAAAGTTAGATTTCTATTAATTTTGAATAACCCTTATGTGAAGGGTATTGTTATTATGAAGCTGCATTTGGCTACTTTAATAGAATATTTTAAGTTTAAATTCTTAAAAGCGACACTATTTTTGACACACATGAAAAGTAAGAAAACTAGGATTAAAAAATGTTAACACTACTTTAGAATAATGTAATCCTTCTTAGGAATCAAATGTAACCATTTTCTTTTAAGTTCATTATCTTTCGGAAAAGAAAAAATTGCAACTTTACTTTCAGATTTACAATTGCCTTGACAAAAGGGAAAGCAACATTTAAAAGGCATATTTAGAATATTATAAACTAAAATATAAAATTCTACAGCATAAGCTTTCGAACATGTGCTATAGCCAGCAGCCGACGACTCGTATCAGGATGCAGTAAACGCTGATGGCCTACTTCTGCTTGTTTGGCCTTGTAATTTAGGTGGTATGGCTTTAAACCATCTTCGATGAAGCTTTTTTAACAACGAGCATGGGAGGTGGTACAACCGGTAAGGTCAAAGGTGTCATCATCCATGATAGTTGACCACCTCATTTTGTTAAAAAGCTTCATCTAGCAAACTCATTGGAAACGTTTAAAAAGCTAAACTGGTATAATAACTGTGTGTAATAAGCAAAGTGAGTCAATCTTCAATTCCTACCTAGTAAGTATTCTTAAATACTGATACAGAACTATTATCTTATTTAGATATGCCTTGTGGTGTCATAACATTAATGCAAATAACCCATGTTATTCTAGCAGATACCCATTTTGCCTATAGATCTGATGGTCTAAAGTTCGATTCCTTAGTGCTTCTGAAACATGTTATCCCATGGAATCCCGCATAACTAAATGCAAGAAATACCTAAAGGCTATTATTTATGACTGCTTGAATAAAATCGTAAAAATAGGCATCAGTATAAAAATATAATTTTCTATTGTTGTGAGTTACTAATTATGCTTAGGCTCTAAGAGATTGCCATGAGGGAACATTATGGAATTTACAAATTTCCTCGGAATTTTTGATGATGGTTTACAAATTGCTTGCTTGTGGAACCCCCATGATTCCACAGAACACGCTCTGAAGAATTCCGCTCTAAATGAAAGATTCCTTAGGAATCAGTATGTCTTAGTGTAGTATGGCTTTGTCTTCGATTCATAAAACAGGAAAACCAATATCCAGCTACACAAAATTTTCTTAAGAGTGGGTTGTAATAAAAAAGAATCGCTCAATCTTAATTGTACTATTTAAATAGAAGCGTACTCTTTTAA
>QLNU02014176.1:66725239-66751170 GCA_006491805.2 Dysdera silvatica
GAGAAATGTATATAAATCTTGTTTCAGTTTATTTAGAAACTTACGAAATAAGAAACGGATATTAATCTTGAGAAATCATTTTTGATTTTATTTTCATCTTAATATGACCTATATTCATCAATAAATAGTGCTTGATAAGGAAAAAAAATATAGTACCCCATTCGATTAGGTACATGGTTCACTGCATATTTACAATTCATGCGTCAATGCATCAATCCTCAAAAATCGTAAGAATTTGAAAATTGAAATGCTAGCAAGTATACTATTGACGGATTGATGATATTCAATATCTCTGAAAGTCAGGTATCGCCAAGTCCTATAATAAAGATTGTAGCTTTGAAATTTGTGACTGTGCTCTGTTGAATGCCGTGAAATGCTCTGTTGTATGGAATTTTGTGCTATTATATATTTCTTTCTTTGGAGAATACTGTAATAAGTCTGCAGCACAGGCGAGTGCTTTCGTGTCAAGAGCGGCGACAGCTAAATAGAATTCGTTCTGATATGCTGAACTGTGACTCAATTTGACCAAATCATAATTCGTGGTCCAACTTCAGAAATTAAGAGGGCTTAAATGATACTCTTACCAATTTCATAGGCTGGGTGCAAGTTTCTCAATCATTTTTCATAAATCTAAAGTCAAAAGCGTTATGACTGGATAATAAAAAATAATCTTGCCAAAAATCTTGCCAACAGCTTACTTGACTGCAGGGCAATCAAAAATTGAAGGTCAACTTCCAGATGGTTACAAATATTGTATATTTATTTACCACATTTCAAGTTAAAGTTTTAGTAACTAAATATCTGATTCCATATTAATTGCGAGTGCAATAAATAACGAGCACAATAATTAGAACACCTTTTGATATCACAAACTATTAAAATTATCAGAAATTGTTACACCATTGAAAAGTCAAAACCAGAATACTGTGTTGCAATAATGAATACAGTGATAAATAATCTCTGCTGTTTTAATGCAGAAGTCACACACGCTGCTGCCATTGGGATCTCCCCACTATTATGACTAGGTTATGAAATCAATGTTACTCATACTTCTTTTTCAAAAACTTTCTCCTGTTTAATGCTGAGGAATGTAATTGAAAATCATGTCCAGGTCGTTATCGATATTATGATTTTGTAACTTTCCTGCAGTCATAATAACACCCACAGTGGCGACAACAATAACTCAGTGGCACACTGATAGGAACCCAGAACTGTTCCTGAATGATGCTGAGGGCACTGAAGTTCGCGTCTAGATGGTTACCATTGTGATAAATAGACTTGCTATAATTATTAAGAAGTGGAAATATATACATAGGGCATAATAATAAAAAATTTGTTTTTTTTATTCTTAAGTTCATGTTTTGTTTCTGTTCTCATATCTGTGCCAAGCTACTGATTTAAATACAAGTATGGAACAGGTAAATTGAATTAGCTAAGGTCTTTTTTAAAGCATGCAATTAACATATTTTGTTAAATTTTTGCATGGGGCAATTTCTTTTACGGCTAAATTTTTGATAAGAGACAACTATTTTTACGACTAAATTATTCGCTTGAGGCTATTTCTAAGTGTTTAGGCTACTAAAGCAACTATTTTCAACATAAATTTGAGTGGCAGCCCTGTATGTATGATCTCACCTTGATTGGCACAGAATGACCATTGCTGTCCTTGCACTATAAAACTACAACCAACCAACTTAAGTGATCGGAGCTCTAGGAAGGTTAAAGCTAATAGCAGTCCATAAATGTTTCTGTTAGAGCATTTCATGTATATTTCAAGAGGGGCAAGAAGACCCCAAGGTCACTTCACCTTCTACGTATCCATTAAGTTATAGAACTTAAAAACAGATAACAGCTCCACAAGTGAGGGGGGGGGGGGAAACTAATACAGCGAATTTTATTCTTCTGTGCTCTGTATGAGTTGACTTGAGTTTTTGAACCATATGAGTTGAACCTGGAGCATATTGAGGGATAAAAGAGCTTACACTTTTACAAAAGATCAGAACTTCAGCAAGTCTACTCCATTTTTAGACAGTAAGAAAAAATGTAGCACTCTGCTGTATTATCGAAAATCAGCATGTATTTCGGGATAGCAAAGAAATACTGTCACAGGAGTAGAATCCAACAAATGACGAAAAGCAGTCAGTCAGTCATTGACTCTACAGGTTGCTAATACTAAAGCAATAAATATTTTACATGTACATAGTTGTGGACTGTCTCCTAGGAAAATAAACGTACCACTAAAATACCTAATAATCTTTTTTTACCCACAAAATAAATGATGTTCTCTTAATATTAAGTTTGAGCTGTGCAAAATAGTTCATAGGCTAAATTGGTGAACTATTCTTCCCAATTACTGTACATAGGTAGCCCTGTGGTAGCACAGTATGGTAACGTGTTGGCGTAGTGTACCATTAACCTGAGTTTGACTCCCAATGGTGCAAAAAATGCTTACTCAAAGATCTCATAAAGATCACACTGCTCACCATAGTCCGGAGTTTGGTTCTCTAGGCCTAAAGACATAGGCCATAAAACAGTCAAACAATCAATCGGATTCCTCGGAAAACTGTAGGTCCAAGAGGTTCGGATTTTTCGTAAAATTGAAGGTCCAGAAGTTCTGATTCTGCGGCAAACAGTGGTCCTTGAACTGTAAAACCACAAACAAACAAAACAAACTATACATAGGCAGAATCGATTGTTCATGGATTCTTTAGTTTGAAAGTTTTCAGACCTCTATATTGAGTGATTACCAGATGTCAAATCTTTAATTTTACACAATTTTTCTTTACAGATTTATTCGAGAATACACAAAAGGAGTACAAAGCAACTGGATTATTAATAGATTAGGACATTTTCGTCTAATTCATCTCGAAAATTGACGCATTATTTAATGGTTTTTGTTTTATATATGTATGCAATCTTAAATTTAAAGTATCATATGATTTAATAAAGCAGCCCAGTTAGAATAAATAACAGTTGTCTATTTGTATGATTTTGATATTTTTTCATTTGTATCATTTTGTCTATCTGTGATATTTCTTTTATAGTTTAAAATGTATTTTTTTAAACCAACATACTAACACTACTACATAACATAATTTTACAAGTAATCCATCTATATTACTTGCAAAGTTCTGTCAAATTTTTTAACTGAAGGAAAATCTTTAGCAAAAAATAAATATAAAAAGAATGCAGCATAATTTATTAGTCTTCCGATATTTTCACATGCCATAAAAATGTGGTTTTGTATGTGAATACAACTTTATTTTCAGAACCTGATGTATAATACTATGATGGCGTCATGATGTAATAAACCACCGTGTTTTTTTTCAAATGCCAATAGGCAAATGAACAAACAAATAACTTTGTTGGAATGTTTCTTGTGATGTATATTCATCATAAGACCGATAGCCTGTGCTAAGCAGCATCTGTGTTGATTGTTATGCTACAAAGGTTTTTTTTATTGCAAAAGCACTGTGTATAAGTAAAGCTGTGGTCTTTGTTAGGGTGCCAACAGAACTAGGAAATCAAGGAATTTTACCGCTCTGGAAAAATCAGTGAATTCCGCTAAAATTACTCTATAATCAGGGAAATTTCAGCTCTCACATTTCCCGTAATTCCTACATAACGTAACACCCTGATTTTCCAAGTTCAGAATACCATATCTACGTACGTTAGAAGTGCCTCTTTCCTTCTGTTACTGTGTTCTAAATTGCAAGAAACTGCCAACTGGACCAATGGAAGAGTCATGATCCTGTTCTATAAGCATAAAGAATCATAAAATTTTTTAAAAATTGTGCCCTGTGAATTAGAAATACTTTCTTTTTATTATTTGTGGTGAAATAGTATCTAAAACATTGATTTCAGGTACTCTTTAAAATAAATTTAATAATGCAATATTGTTTATAAAAATGTGAAAAAATATTCATCGCATTCAGAAAAGTATGATCTGTTTGATGTAATGTACGGCTTTGAAAACAGGTTAAGTTTGAAAAACAAAAAATAGCTTCTGTATGCACGGGGACTAGAACTCTTGACCTGGTGATCTGAATGGGGGTTAAAAGTAGCTACAATGCTTTTTTCAAAAGATGAACTGTTGTCTTAGGAGAGATTGTTGTGGGTGTGAAGGCTATAAAAAAATGTTCTTTAATTTCAGGCACTCTTTAAAATGAATTTAATAATGAAATGTTGTTTATAAAAATGTGAAAAATACTCAACACATTCAGAAAAATATGATCTTCAAGCAATTTCCGGCTTTGAGGGGATGAAATTGAAAAAAAAAAAAAATGATGCTTGTGTGCTGGAATTCGAACCTGGGACCTTGTGGTCTGAATGGAATTAAAGGTAGCTGCAATGCTTTCCTTAAAGATGAATGACAATTGGACTATTGTCTTAAGAGAGTTTGTTTTGGGTAAGGCTGTAGAAATATATTCTTTAATTTATGCAAGTGAGAGTAAAGACAGAGGTTTGAAGTGGAAATTCTTAGAAGGGGAAAACAGATTCGGAACGCTAATAAGAAAGGCCCTTTTTCTCAGTTTCAGAATAGCTTTTTTTCTGTTTAAAATTTCAGTTTAATATATACATTGTATATAAAAAAAATATACATTTTTTGATGTTGACAGATATAAAAGAGATTTTCCTTTAAATGATTTGGGGAAAATAATTATTTAAATCGTGAATTTCAAGTACACTCAAAAATGGAATTAATAATGAAATATTATTTTTAAAAGTGTGAAATAATATGCATTGCCTTTAGAAAAACATGATCTACTTTATGCATTTTACGACTTGGAAAACGCATAAAGTTTGAAAAAAAAAAGTGGTTTCTGCTAATACGAGGACTCCAACCCGGGCTGGTATTCCGAATGGAGGTTGCTACAATGTTAGAGATTCTTTAAAAGAGTGAATGAGAAATGAACTGTTACCTTAAGGGTGATGGTTATGTCTATTATTTTTATTATGTAAAAAAAATATGCTTATGGAGGTTTTCAGTGGAATTTGTCATAAGGGAAAAACGGATTCGAAACGTTATTAAGAAAGGTCCTTTTTCTTAGTTTCAGAATACTTTCCTTCTGTTTAAAATTCCAGTTAGGTATTCACATGATGTATAAAAGAAATGCTTTATTTCCCAGCATTGCTCTGCAGTGGGGTAGTGTGGTAACCCGTTTGCCTAGTGCGCCGTTAACCAGAGTTCAACTCCCAACGATTACTCAGAGACTATTATACTAAAACATTTCATATAACTAAACACGTTTTTCTAAAATGAGGGAATCGCGATATGCATTCCCACCCGTAATGGTGACATTTAAAAAAAGTCACCAACGTTTACTGTACTAGCACCAATATTATTATTGTAATACAACATTTGAAGTGGAAAAAAGGGAGTTAATTAGTTATTTTTGCGATTAAATAAGCAAATGCTTGAGACACCCAGAAAAGCTTGTATTAACTTCACAACCCAGCAAAATAGGTATAAATAATGCTACCTAAACGTTCTGAATATTTTTCCAATAGAAATAGATTCACACGTTTTGTCCTAAGTTACAAAAAATAATCTATAGTAAATATAGTTCCTTCTATGCTAGACTTACTAGTACATGGGAATTAGAAAGTTAGATTTCTATTAATTTTGAATAACCCTTATGTGAAGGGTATTGTTATTATGAAGCTGCATTTGGCTACTTTAATAGAATATTTTAAGTTTAAATTCTTAAAAGCGACACTATTTTTGACACACATGAAAAGTAAGAAAACTAGGATTAAAAAATGTTAACACTACTTTAGAATAATGTAATCCTTCTTAGGAATCAAATGTAACCATTTTCTTTTAAGTTCATTATCTTTCGGAAAAGAAAAAATTGCAACTTTACTTTCAGATTTACAATTGCCTTGACAAAAGGGAAAGCAACATTTAAAAGGCATATTTAGAATATTATAAACTAAAATATAAAATTCTACAGCATAAGCTTTCGAACATGTGCTATAGCCAGCAGCCGACGACTCGTATCAGGATGCAGTAAACGCTGATGGCCTACTTCTGAACAGTGGCCAACAAGTGCTTGTTTGGCCTTGTGATTTAGGTGGTATGGCTTTAAACCATCTTCGATGAAGCTTTTTTAACAACGAGCATGGGAGGTGGTACAACCGGTAAGGTCAAAGGTGTCATCATCCATGATAATTGACCATGCTCCTCCGTTCGATACCTACCACACTCATTTGTTAAAAAAGCTTCATTGAAGATGGCTTAAAACCATTGGGAAACGTTTTAAAGCTAAACTAATTTATCATAACTGTGCGTATTGTGTTATTGTATTTTTTTAATCATGCGTATCGCAAAGTGAGTCAATCTTCAATTCCTACCTAGTAAGTATTCTTAAATACTGATACAGAACTATTATCTTATTTAGATATGCCTTGTGGTGTCATAACATTAATGCAAATAACCCATGTTATTCTAGAAGATACCCATTTTGCCTATAGATCTGATGGTCTAAAGTTCGATTCCTTAGTGCTTCTGAAACATGTTATCCCATGGAATCCCTCATAACTAAATGCAAGAAATACCTAAAGGCTATTATTTATGACTGCTTGAATAAAATCGTAAAAATAGGCATCAGTATAAAAATATAATTTTCTATTGTTGTGAGTTACTAATTATGCTTAGGCTCTAAGAGATTGCCATGAGGGAACATTATGGAATTTACAAATTTCCTCGGAATTTTTGATGATGGTTTACAAATTGCTTGCTTGTGGAACCCCCATGATTCCACAGAACACGCTCTGAAGAATTCCGCTCTAAATGAAAGATTCCTTAGGAATCAGTATGTCTTAGTGTAGTATGGCTTTGTCTTCGATTCATAAAACAGGAAAACCAATATCCAGCTACACAAAATTTTCTTAAGAGTGGGTTGTAATAAAAAAGAATCGCTCAATCTTAATTGTACTATTTAAATAGAAGCGTACTCTTTTAAATGTTTCAATGGACTTCATGCGTAACTGATTTATATAATGCTTTATTTCCTTGTAATTCAACCCCATGGGGGGGAGGGGGTAAGTGAATGGTGTAATTTAAGCTCTGAGAATGAATGGATACAAGACAAACAAGAGACAATATATATGCTTTTTCTTTATTTATAATTTGGTTGGTTACACAGAAATATCCCACAATTACTGTGAAATATCAACCATTCCAAGATTTGAAATCATTATAATCTCTATTTACATATTCCACAGGAATATACAATTTGCGTATCAGACATACAGAACCTGTACAGAAGCAAAACATGGAAGGCGTCTATAAGCTTCCAGAATAGATTTGCATTGGTTGATAGGAAAAATACAGGAAACCTAACCGACAATGTATAAAATTAATGTGCCTTCAAAAATGTGACTAACGCAATCATGATTGAAAGGAGATTTGGCACAACCAATTAGCGAAAGATCACAAAGTTCAACTAAGACTGTTGAAAGCGGAGCTTTGGGTATAACAGAGTGCATACAAAATCGAACTGACCTAATCATCAGTTCTACAGAAAGATCAAAATTTGATATGTTTCTTAGATTATTTATGACGCAAAGACGAGTGCACTTGATCAACGCAATGAGGTGTTCTTAGTAGCAATCGGATGATGGAATAGGCAGTATGTAGGACTTCAGACATCATGGAGAATTGTGTTTAAAATATCTGAAATGCTAGTTTTCTTTTTGGTTTTATTAGTTTTATACAAGAATTAGGCAAAAAACACAACTACGGACTAGGCACTTCAACTTTTTCCGCATTTTTATCACGCACATTTTATTATACGGTCCAGCCACGGCAAGAGCAAATTGCAACATGAATTGTTTCTTAAGAACCTTTAAAATATTTTCTCCGATATTCTATGTACAACACTAAATTATGATTTTAATGAGCCGTGAGCTAATTGAACAATCACGAGCGATAATTTACAGCAAAAACGGTTATTTTACAAAACAATTATCAACACAAAATGGCTGTGAAATATCTAACGGGTGCAACAATTTATTACTCGCAGCACACTGAAAAATAACGATCATATTGCTCCATAATACACATTTCTGTATCACAAATAGTTAAGCAGGATTTTGTACATTCTTTTTTTTTTTTCCGTGTAAAACTAACAAATGAAACGTTCACGAACCAAACAAAAACAGGTAAATTTACTGTGAACCACAAATGACACTTCTGTATGAGCACACAGGTAAATTTATTGTGAACCAAAGGTACAACTTTTGTGTATACCATACAGGTAAATTTACCATAAATCATAAAAAGTGAAACTTCTGTACAAACTAACAAAGGTGAAGCTTCTGTGTGAACCAACAAGGGGGGGACCTGTGTGTGAACTAAAAAAGAGTGAAATTTCTGTACGCATCACAAAGGTAAATTTACTGTGAACCAAAAGTACAACTTATGTACACTATACACATAAATTTACTATGACCTGAAGGCAAAACTTCCACATGGGCGCACATAAGTAAATTTACTGTGTACCAAAGGCAAAACTTGGGCATGAACAATATAGTTTAACTTGCCGTAAACCAAAAAGTGAAACTTTTATTTTACCTATGTAAAATCAACATAAATTTCACATGTGGTACAGAAGATATGTAAATTCAATGAACTAAACTATGAAACTGCTATTCACCTCGTAGAATATGAGTAAAACTGTTATAAATCAAAATATTAATGACATAAGATGCACATAGAGCTCTTCTTAAGCGTTATGCACAGCTTTAAAAAAAAAAAATAAAAAAAAAATGTGGAGCCGAGAAAAAATACGAGGAATTTTTGTATACGACAATCAAAATACAATCTGCTTAAAATTTGAATATCATAATCGTTTTAACAATTTTAATGTCCCTGCCATTGTCCTAAGAAAATAATTTATAAGCAGTATGTACATCCAAAAACTATGAAATCCAATAGTTAGTGCCAGTTGCGTGTAACAATAAATGAATGTGTTTTGATCGAATTCTCAATCAAAATGAACACTGTTTGTGAAGAAGCCTTTGGAAAATCAAGGGTTTCAGATTTGAGGCGGCTGTGATTCTTATCTACAAAAGGTTGCACTGCCTTCATATACATATAACACCTCTTAAATGTATTCGATTCAGCTTTGTATAATAAAAATAATTACAACATATAATTTAATACAGGTAATGGTTCATTATTGAGTCTCTGCATTGATAATAAAGTTTTCTTCATCACTCACTATCTGAAAACAAACAATGACATGAGACAGAAGTTTCATATAAGGCATAATATCAATGTAATCATTATTCAATAACCATATTGCTCAATATTGAAATTACTCAGACGACAATTCCAATGTCGAGCAGACTAAATCGTATTTTTACGGCACAAGGACATCAAAGGTCATGGTACACATTAACCTACAGTTTTCTGAGGAGTCCAAACCTCTGCTGACAAGAAAACCATACCTTGGACAATAGTGGGCAGAAAAATAGCAGACGTTCTACAATAACACTGGGGATCAAACTTGGGTTAATGCCATGATGGAAAAATGCATAACCACTATGAAGCGGTGAACCTGAACCTACCATTTTTCCGAGAAATCCAACACTTTTAGCACTGAAGGACCTGAGTCCCAAAATACGGTGAGCAGTTGTCACACCGATTCACGGTTGAATCAGGATTAATGGTATGCTAGACAAAGGTACCATCACAGCAGGGCCATGAGGCAACTGAGACTACCCCTTTAAATGAGAAATTTTTCAATGGCGATAAGATTGAAACTGTTCTAGGTAGGGATAATTTCAGTACTAAGCAATCTCACTGCCACACATGTATATATATATAAAACTTACTCTTCCCACTCCATTTTCTTTCTTGCTGTATCCTTTCAAAGCAATCATATAAAGCTTTATACTGAAAAAAAAATATATATATATATATTGTTAGTTTCAACATTAAATATGTGATTGAGAAATAATAAAATTTATTTAAATCGTTCATTTTTTAATTGCCATTTTCTACAAACATGCTACAAAATTAGTTTTCTCAAAATTATTAAGCAATTTAGTTCTTCCTTCAAACTTTTTGGTTTTCTGTTCTGAGACAGTGCAGTTGCACTAACAAAAACAGAACCAGTAACTCTTAATGCCTTCATGCTTCAAAGTATTTATGAGCAACCAGGCTATTGCAAGGAAACTAAAGAGCAAAAGCAGGAGGCTTTTGGAAGCAATTTTATTTCAGATTATAACTTATTTTTTTTTACAAATTGGGAGAGGGTAACACCCCACTCCCCCAATCCTTCTGTCTTGTACAGTCAGTCAAACAAAAATCTGAACACTAATTTTGCCATTCCCGTAATAGTTGTGCTACAGAAAATTCAAAGGTGCAAACATAATCATACACAAGTGCAAAACTTATATACCAGACCGCATACTTCGTAGATGGCAACATCATACTAAAGTTATACAAATTTGAAAAGCAGAAATAACTTACATAAGGGGTAAATATTTTTACTAGTCTTGGTTTCTTGTCAGGGCGAGAATATTGAAATGTGAATGCCATGGCTTCATCATCTGGCTCCCATTCTGTGATAGTCTCCCAACTAAAGTCGATAATTTGGGACTGAAATAACAACGAAGTCAATAAGTTCAAAACTGAAACTTTAAGGAGAAAGGTGGTTTTACAAACTATTGTTAGAAACGCTGAAAACATGCCTCTAACGTTCCATCATCTTTACATGCTTGGAGTTTGAAATTACTGAGCCCAACTGTTGCGACCACATGACCTTCCTTTTTAGCATCACACGCACAATGAGGAAATGAAATTTCGCCGTATCCTTCCAGCAACCTTGCTAACTTTAAATACTGCAAAAAAAAAAAATTAAATTTAAGAATTAAACTGGGAACTGCTAATTTACAATTGTATCTCCCCCCCCACACACACAAAAAAAAAATCACAACCATATAGCAATATATACAACACATTATTGAATAGTGTGCACAACTTCACAAATTCACATTTCACAACATATAAACCAGCCTTTTAAGGCATGCTTGAGAGAGAGTCCATCCAAATATTGCACACTAGTCTTTAAAAAAAAACCCAATAATAATAATAATAATGTGTGTATATATATATATATATGGCCTGCAAAAGGGTTGCTGGTATCTAACTGGAAGGAGACCCACACGCTGAACGTATGTGACGATGTGTGGAACCGGCCAGGCCAGTAACCTAGTGTCCTACCCCGCCTTCAAGTGGTGCAGGCTGAGCTTTCTATTTATGTGGCAAATTAATATTTGCTACACGGATAGAAAGGCGGAAGGGGAGGGCTAATTCACCAACCCGTCTAGCCAGCGTGGTGAAATTATGGCTAATTCCTCCATTATGTTGACACACCAGAAACCATGGCCCCTAGTCTCCAGGTGCTGGAGTGCTCCTGATCAAGGCAGCGGTCAGTGTGGCATGAAAGCAGGGGGTGCTAAGAATCACTGGAATGGCCCAGGCTGCCGTTTGTTATTGACCTCACATACTGGTCTCAAGACCAGCGTGTGACTGGTTGATATGCGATTAAGTTTTTATTTTGTATTACACACAATAAATACGTTGAAAATTGCAATTTATTTTTAATTTCGAATTTTGCGTAGTATGTCAACAAACATATTTTCATATATATACATATATTATGTATGGTAAATCAGATCAGTAAAACGAAAAACCCATATCGATGGGAAGAGAACATACCTCAAGTTTGCGGGACGAGTCCTGTAAGGCTTTTAATTCGTATAATTTACTGCCAGGTTTGATTTGACCTTTATTAACGTCATCGACAGCCTGAATAAGAAAGAAATACCGTGAATCCATGATCATCATTCAACATTAAAATTTTGCATAAAAAAAAATTCTGGTGAAAGTCATTCACCTGCCAAAAGAAGAACGTTGCAGCCATGTTATCCTCACTTAATTCTACTTCTTTATTTAGCGTGAACAGCCATTTCCGTATCAATAAACATGTCGATGTGGCGGTGCTGTAGTTCTGTATATATAAGTTGTGGGGGAACTCATTTAACTGTAATTTTCTTTCTGCAATTCAACAAAGGAACTATTATGGATGAATTTGCCCAAATAAGCAATATTAAGATAACAGTTTTACAAGAAAAATGCTTCCATTCATAAAGTTATCAATTATTATAAATTAATATACATACTTTGTGCAGCAATAACAAAGACAAACTGAACCTTCATTTACACTAACATATCATATTCTTTATCATTACACAATTCTTAATCTTATTAATAATTTAATTACACTCATTATGAAACACATCAAATTCGCAGAAAGGAAGATGAAATAACGTTGAACATACCTATTGTACTGTTATGCACATATATTCAATATTCTATATATTTGATGCCAAATGTTCATATACGCCGTAACACGTTTCTTACATAAAATTATAATTTCATTAGTAGCAACAAATTTAAAAATTTTTATTGCTATTTCAAAAACGTTATAGTCGAGTTCCAGTTATACAGATTATTATGGCTCAAGGACAACAAGTATCTTGTGCCACACAAGACGAGGGCATACATACGATTCAGGCTTCTAAATTCTAACGAACAATATTTTGAACGCCTTTCTTTTTTAAATAAGGAGTAAATTTCTTCAATTATTTGTGTTCGCTTTATGATGTAGGGACAGCTAAAGTCGTGCTGCACAGGTAGCTACAGTTTTTCAAGAAATTCAAACATCCCTTGATAAGAGAACCAAGCCCCAGACAATGGTGGGCAAAAATACATCAGGCATCCTACGTACCATTGGAATGGAATTCGGGTTAATAGGAACGCATTGCCTCTGTAAATAAATGGAAGCCAACATTATAAGAGCAATGCTTATAACACTAACTTCTGCAAACTAATTTAATTTGCAGAGTGCACCATTTAATTATCTTGCATTACTTCTTGGTCATCACAGGGCCTTAATTTCTTCAAAATATATAAACAGCCAAGTTCCTGCTCATTTAGAAAACGTAACGTAATATATACAATACATTGTAATTTTTGTTGTAATTCAATACATTTAGTTGGAAGTTAGGTTCCGAAACACCAAAATGGATGGATTGAGATGTGTGGGACTATCCACAACTTAGTGATCTCATAGTCAAGATATATCTGAAAATCATAAGCTCATCAGAACTCAAACAATCTTGGGAAGGCTTGAAATTCGTGGATGCGATAACCAAGGAAGGTTCAATGGTTTCTTCGAGATGTCTGATATGACCATCAAAGAACATGGCAAGAAATATGCAATAGAGGATGGTTGGTCGGTTGCATTTTTATGGATGATATACAGAGACATCTAATTTTGTTCGTGAATTTCACGGAAAAGGGACAGCAGGGGGCACAAGGATATACCATTCTCGGAAGAATCTGAACTTTTTAAAGCCCAGGAAATCAACCTCTAGAGTCTACAGCAGTGGTTCCCAACCCTTTTCAAGCCGCGACCCACTTTTATAGTAACCAAAAGTTTCGTGCCCCCCCCCCCAATTATTTATGACCCCCCAACATACATTAAGTACAAAATTATATATATATTGCATTAATTTTGTACAATGGTCCGATTTTTATTATATTACATACAGTGGGGTCCATTTTTGAATTGCCCCCCTTAACAATCAAATTGCCCCCCGTGGGGTTTAGGCCCCATGTTGGGAAACACTAGCCTAGACTACGGTGAATAGTTGGTTAATAAGCGTTCTTTTTCTGACATAGTTGAGAGTCAAATCCGGGATAACTGCACACTAGACTAACGCGTTATCACCACACAACTGTAGGGCTAGGGCAAGGGTCTTCAACCTTTTTCAGTCCAAGGGCCAATTTTGCTTATTCTTGTAGGCCCATGGGCCGCACTACTGTATCAGCAATATTAGGACTGAACAAAGGTAGCCCAAGGAGTGTACCCATCCCTCCACCCCCAGATCAGCCTTTTTGATATTTTTTCCTTACTTCTCTACATTAGTTTTGCATGCCCACCCAAAAATATTTTCTGTATCCGCCTTTGGGACTAAATATATATATATTACAATGTAAAATACGTATGGAAGCAAAAAACATTTACAATACTTTTAGGTATTAGTAATATGTAAGACGAAATCAAACCTTTTAGCGAGATTTTTGGCACTGCTTATTTTTAACAATCCTGTCAATATCAGGTCTTATTTTTGATATTGCAATCCTAAGAATGCTTACAAGGTGGACGTCAGTTATTCTGGTCCTAACTTTTCATTTTGGAAACAGCTGTTTATACAGACACATTGGCGTACGCAGGGAGGTCGATGGGGGTTGTAATTTCCACTGCAACGAACTTTTGTGTATATACGTATGGAGTCATAGCTTTGTGTAACCCCCATTGTAAGCCTGTAACCCTCCCCTTATGAACTTTCTGTGTACACCTATATGCAGATGTTAAGTACTCCTGTATATGATGTCTCCTGTATTATATGTTATTCCTGTACTTGTTATATATTTATTATTATATGTTATATCCTGTATTATATGTTAAGTACTCATGTATATGATGATGACTCCTGTATATGAATAGTAACATTTTCAGAACATGCAGTCAGATGGTGGGGAAGATGTTCTTATCAGCATATTTAGAATAGAATTCATTGAGTGGTAAGTTGAATTTTGTTTTAAAATCACTGTTGCACTACAAATCAATAAAACTACACCTAACAGTAATAGATGCTAGAAAACTAAAGTAAAAGACGATTGAGGGGGGAAAAACCAAGTGTTACTTTGGTTCTATAGTGTTTTAAGATATTTATTACGAAATATGAAAATGCCAACAGAATAAAATACATATATTTCAGACTCCAAGGGAGCAGGGACGTTATTTTTGTGTGAAACAATTTGTATTTTTTCACGAGCTGGCCGGCCGCATAAAACATGTCAGTGGGACACGGGTTGAAGACCCCTGAGCTAGAGGAACGTTAAAAAAAAAGGGGGAGGGGGAGTTGAACATGAAATATAGACAGGAAAAAATATTTATTAATGCAAGCAACGACTTACCAAAACCGTATTCCACAATCTCAAACAAAGCAAAATATTTAGAAACTTCGAGAGACATAGCAATTTTATCAATCACAGCCTAAAAAAAAAGTTTAGTAATTACTATGTCCATCTTTCAGTTAATTTTTTAATTATAAATTTAGTTAAAAGATTGCGTTTCACTTACGTGGTAAACCTCTTCTGAAGTGCTATTTTTTCTGACATTCACTATAACGGTAGACCTGTCTGGCAGGAGTATCTTTAAATCAACAGCCGTGGAACTTCCACCCTTGAAAACACATGAAATGGAAAATTAAAAATGTAGTTAGAAATATAAATTTTTAAAAAAGAGCTTAAAAAATTATGCAAATTTCATTGAGAAAGAAAAATACATTGAATATTTTTGAAGAACGATCTGTTAGTCTTTTATTTTCACAAATGCTGTATTCTATTCTGCGCAGATTCATTTAATACACCAAGTGTCCCTCAAGTTCGTAACTATTTAAAAAAATTCATAAAAATTGAAGGAATTGATATATTTGGATGTGATTTATGATAAAATTCTCATTAGCAGCTATTTTTCGAGGTAGAGAAAAAAATTAATCCAAATTTTTGCAGATAGGGGGTATCTCAGATACTCAAATCATGGCAAATATAACATAGGATTACGTCCAGTACCGAGTGTACTGTGTTAGCCATCACCACCTCTCTTAGCAAAGTTAAAAGATGACATTCGCCATAAAATCTCCTGCATCCACCCAGATATCCTGCATGCTTCAGTTAATGGTGTTTGTTTTCACTGACTTAAAAAGTGTAATTTCTTATATTGGTGATGGATATATATATATATACTCATGTTTGTAAAAATTGCAACACCATGAAAGACTCGTGTGAATTGAATGAAATTTAATGTACAAACGACCTGTGTTGATACAAATAAACGATTAAAATTACAAAGCAAAAAAAACAATATTACATGTCGAAAATCAGTATTTGGTGAAGCCACCACGCGCTGCAATAAGTGATGCTATACGACGTGGCATGGAATCAAACAGATGTTGAATGTGTGCCTGAGGAAGAGCATTCCAGATTGCTTGTATGCAACCCCAAAGTTCATCTGTAGTAGCTATGGGACGAGGATCACGAGCGAGACGCCGACCAACGAAATCCCACACATGTTCAATCGGCGACATATCCGGCGAATAGGCAGGCCAAGGAAGAAGCTGTATCTGTTGTGATGAAAAGAAGTCTTGAACATTCCTGGCAATATGTGGGCGGGCATTGTCCTGTTGAAATACAGCTCCGGGAATGCCTTGAAGGAAGGGAACAACTTCGGGCTCCAGAACTTCATTGATGTACCGGTTGCTGTTAAGATTACCCACAATTCGTAGCAGCTGAGATCGTCCATGATACGCAATCGCACCCCAGACCATAACGCTGGGGGTTCGTCCACTATGACGTTGGATAATGCACTCCGGAAGGTGGCGTTCACCGGTATAGCGTCTAACACGGATGCGGCCATCACTGTACCCCAAATTAAAGCGGGATTCATCAGAAAACACCACTTGTTGCCAATCAGCACGCCAGTCTCTATGTCCATGAGCCCATTGTGGCCACAGGCGATGATGGTTTTGCGTCAGGAGGATCCTGTATAAAGGAACTCTTGCACGCAGTCCACGGTGCAGTAGACGCCGACGAATTGATGAAGCACACAATGATACACCTGTAGCAGTGCACCAACGTTCTGCCAACTGTCCAGATGAAGCAAAACGGTCCGTCACCGCCATGCGGACCAGGTGTCTATCATCCCGTGCTGACGTCACCTTTCGGCGTCCACTCCCGGATTTCTGAGTTGTCTGGTTCTCTTGAACCCACTGCTTCCACACTCGCATCACTGTGCTGCTGTTACGCCCCATACGAGCTGCTATTGCACGATAAGAAAACCCTCCTTCACGAAGGCCGATCATTCGTCCCCGTTCAAACTCCGTAACTTGCTGAAATGTCGCCCTCTTTCGTCGTAGAGGCATAGTGACGTCTCATGTAACGTTTACCACTAGCAGATAACCATACACGCCCCGCTACAGCCCTCTATTTATACGGATCCATCAGCAGTTCAGAGGGCGCTGCTCAGCCCACGCAGAGGCGATGACTCTGAAATTCTAATCATTTGAATAGCATACCCTAATTTGCATTTCCTGAAAGTTTCAGCTCAGTCACGTGACTCCTTCATGGTGTTGCAATTTTTACAAACATGAGTTTAGAGTAGGTTGTGATATTCTTATAAACATTTGCTGAATACAAATAAATGTAATTTTCCATGGAATTTTGTCATTTGAATGCACGAAGCGTCACCTATTGACAAAAAACATTATCTTTTTCTCATCACAAGTCTCCCTTCATGAGAATAATTGTATTGCTAACTGCATTCCAATGTACCAATTTCTTCAATTTTTATGAATCTTTGAAATGTTTACAAGCTTGTAGGACATCCTATATACACACATTATAATAATACTCAATATTTTTCTAACTCATACACTATCATGCCATGATTCGTTAGAAGTAAATTTTGACTTAGAGATGCAAATCAGCTTACAAAAACTTATTTTTTTAACGAATCCCGTTATTTTTTTTACTGTTTTAAGTCATAAGATTGCACTATGGGTAATTTGTTCATTTGTGTTTTGAGGTTTAAAGGCAGCTAAGGTCATACTGCACAGGGAACTACACTTTTACGATGAATCCAAGTTCCCATCGCCTGAAGAAAAACCCTTTGTAAATGTCAACAATTATTAAAAAATACTAAATATAGCTTACATTTTCATCGTCCATATCTGTTAGAAATTCTTGCATTATGTCGTTTTCTGCAATAACTCGCACAGCACAAACTACGAAAAAAGTATGAGTGTTAGCAATATTAGACGCAACTTTTTCCCACTTCCTCCATCACATCTTAACCAATACCTCAAACCAAAACATTAATTTCAACACCCTTAAATTTTTGCAACTCCTGTTTGTAACGAGTACAATTTTGTCACAAGTCATTCAGATCGGTGACAAAATTTTACTCCTTATGGGTAAATCCTGGTCAATCACCATATTCTTTTGTAACTCCTGTTTGTATTTTATGATGCAAAAACAAGTAAGTTCATGTAAGATAATCTAAAGTAGCATTACGCAGATTAGATTTATAAGTAAAGACAACGTTATATTAACCTTACTTACGCTTATAATGTTGTCTTTACTTATAAAGTAAATTCATGCTACACCAGGACCTACAGTTTTCCACGAAGAATTCAAACCCCTTTCTCACTAGGAAATTAAATCTTGGAACGTTTTTGAACTTTATGACGCAAGGACAGGTAAATCCATGTTGCATCAGAACCCACAGTTTTCCCCGAAGGATTTGAACCGCTTTCTCACTAAGAAATCAAACCTTGAAATGGCCTGGGAAACCAATCCCCGGACTACAGTGGGCAGTAAGTAAGCATATTGGGTTTTGGTTTTTTCTAAGCACTGTTAGAAATCAAACCCTGGGATAACGGTGTAATAGGCAAATGTTACATTACCACTGTGGGGCCATCTTGGAATATGGATCCATTGAAAAAGCACTGGGTATCTGCTACGAACAGAACTCACATTATTTGCACAGTAGCCAATGCGTTATCACTAAGTTACTACAGGAACTTACAGCACTCTCTTTACAATTAATGTTTGGCACTCCACATTTATATAGTTCATACTAAAGAAAGAAAGAAAACGCCAAATACTTAGGCTGGATATGAGTATCTAGTTTGAGAGTATGTGGCACAATTTTTCTCACCCTACCTGAAACAAAAGTTCGAGTATAAAAATGGAGCATCGGAAACTCAACTGTATTTGAATACTCTCTCCACATCTTTTGTTTCTTAATTAGTTCCCCCAACCCACCCTGATCAACGCTCTCCTCCCCACTATCGTTTAACCTTCCCCTACTTCTATGTGAAGATACACGGAATTTTTATTCAGAGATGGAGAGAGCCATGGACCCAAAAGCTTCGAAACTTAATTTAAAATTAAAAAAAATATACATATGTGTACCTTTTTCTAGATATTGTTCCAAACCTCTTCGCCGTGCATCTAACTGTTGATCTGAAAGTGTAAAAGGCCATTTTCCTGGTAATTTCGGAAAACTAAAATCTGGGAATTCTTTTTTCAGACTTACATGCAGGTTTGAGAATTCTCTATACCTCCGAGAGCACAAGTGCCGCCCAGCCATATAAATATTGAAAACCTAAACGGATATCATAAACCCTGTCTTTAATTACATATTACAATTAAAGTTCTATAGACACAAATGTCTACTAATTCACAATACGTACCACATATTTTTCACCTTTTTCTAACCAATTATAATCTGGAATTGAAATGGGAAGTGACCTTTTTTCACTGTAATCTACGTATGAATAACCTGATGAATCATCACTGGGTTCTAACCTTTCAGCTTCCTAAAACAAAAGACATGGGCATCAAAATACATTAGTTCTCTGTAATGAAAGATACAGAAAAAACACTCAAAAGGTACAGGTATTCAATTTTTTGAAAATCCACATGACAAATGTTAAGTACATTACAGCAAAACCCACTTTAATGGCCACATCTAAACAACAGTTTACTCCAAAGACTGGCCATGTGTTAATAGAAGCAAATGTATGCCATGGGATTTACATCAGAGCTAACCTTTGAACAAAGGTCACCTGTAGGTATGCATCATAAGGAAGTTCTTAACAGCTCCCTAAAGTATTAATGTAAAATAGAATGCATGGATGAAAATTTAGCGCACTCTCCTACCTTTGATTCCATCTTCGACCTGATAGAAAATATGAGAAAGGAGGATTAATAGCACTGTTAGTATCGCCTGTTGGACGTTTGGTTTCTTAAACTTGTCACTTTAGCCTAAAAAGCAGTCCAAGCACTGCCCCATTAATTATGAACTTGTCCATAGTAACAGCTCATATACTCTCGCAAGGGGAAGAATGTCTGACAGTTGTAGCTTAATAGTAAGGCACTTGTAAGATATTATTACCCTTCACAGGGATAACACAATTGCCAAATATTGGTCAACACACAAAGCCACCGGGGCGAGATTTTTGTGAGTTTTTCGTGGAGGATTTTTTATTACAAATAAATTTGACACCCACGTATTAGTAGCTCAAACTAGAGCTATTTTTGTTTAGAAGAAAAAGAGACGCCGTCCTCATCCCAGATTCGAACCAGGGTCCCCGCAATTAGCCCGCGGTGTCTTGACCTACTAGACGAATGAGAACAAGAAAAAACGCTTTTTTCTCCGTATATTAAGTTGTAAGATATTATTACCCTTCACAGGGATAACACAATTGCCAAATAATGGTCAACACACAAAGCCACCGGGGCGAGATTTTTTGTGAATGTTCTGTGGAGGATTTTTATTACAAATAAATTTGACACCCACGTATTAGTAGCTCAAACTAGAGCTATTTTTGTTTTAGGAGACAAAGAGAACCTCTATTTCTCCTAAAAATACAGTTAAAATGTCTATCATTATTTGTATCCCATTCATTTTATATTCTGACTTCTTTTTCATTATTGAACCTCTGAATAATGGCCACCTTCGAAAGCCTGTCACTTTTGCAGAGTCCATAAGTGATCGCTATTCAAAGGTTTTACTGTATATCCAAATGCGGTACAGTTAATGCCCCTACTTCGCACGTTTTTTACAATCTAAGCGTGTGTGACATAACTGGAAATCAAACTGAAGATTTTGGTCGAGGACAGATATTCAAGACCAAAGTTTTCAACAAAAAAAGGCGGGAGATATACGTACACCGAGAGTAACCGGGAGTTTCAGTACTGAATTTCACTTTCTAATATAGAAGCTATTGGAAACTAACGTTAAGTTCTTTACCAATGGGGAGGGAGTTATGACACCCCTTTGCTTATGACTATGCCTTTACATCAATGCCCAATTAATAATACATGGGCCTCTGGGGCCAGGCCCTGAGCCCCGTATTTTGTGATCTTTTTCAGAAAGCTTAAAATGTTAGTTTGAAACCTAGTTTTTTTAATTATACTTCAGTAATTTATTAATACCACATTTTTTCTTAATTATAACTTATGCGTAATTGAAAATGGCTTTTAACTATCGATTATGCTGATAATATATACAACAAGAGTTTGCATTTGTTAATTATTGACTAATTTTGTTGTCAGTATGTAGGGAGGGGTCCCAAATAAATACTACGCCCTGGGCCCCACTTTGGTTTGATCAGGCCTTGCTTCATATAACAGTTGCAATCTCCATCAAGGATTGTCAAATGCACAGAGCTGGTGCCAACAACGATCACACTTAACGATAATAAAAAGATAAATTTTCTGTTATAAACATACACCATAGACTCACCTGCGCTGTAACAGAAATTATTGTCAGAGTAAGTTTATCTCCACCTGATTTGATCAAATCTACCACTTGTTTATGAGTCGCACCTTCGACATTAAATCCATTTCTGTAAAAAATAAATTTTGTTTCTTATAATAACTTTCGCACAAAACATTAAAAACTTTTAGAAACTAAAAAAAGTATTTTTAAATTAAAAGCTATTTAGTGAAATGGTGTTAAAATTATGCAGTATGAACTCAAATGCTCCGCCAAATTTTCACAATTAACATTATTTATATTGACGGTTGCATCAAATTGATATATATATATAGTACAGCACTGTCTATAGATCTTTCAAAGGACATACTAAAAATGACATATATATATACACACACACACACACACACACACACAGTGAAATCTATCTACAACAATACTTATGGAATTATACAGGAAAAGATAAATTTATTGACAAAGTTTAATATGATACATTCTATGTCAGGACTGCCAGGAGAACAGATTATCATCATAGACCAATTTCATTAAATATACAGTGATCACTGCATTTAGATAAAGAGAACACGAACATTTTTGTTTTTGGTCTATACAAAGCAGGGTTGGCAGTTTGATGTCAAAAACTAGTTTTTGACATGACCATGGTTTAAATCTGGTTTTAACTAGTTGAAACCATCAAAAACTCAAAACTTCATGATAAAAGGATTCGATTTGAAATTAATGAACTCTACATGTTGTATTACTAATATCCACATATTATTTGTAGCGTATGTTAAGCAAATGTTATAAATCAAGCAATACAAATATATTCTTTCAAAAATATTTTTCACTAAAATACTGTAAAATTAGAGAAAAATAAATGTTAGTTACTGTTTAAATTAAGATACCAAAATTATTCTGAATTTACTGAAAGAATATTAAGATAAATGAAAACAAGGTTTCCTGAATTTTTTGTTTATCAAGACTGCCTGATTTTTTTTAATATTCTAGTTTGGTACAGTCACGTAGCATTCAGTAGCATATTAAAAGTTTTCAGTGTTTCTCAATGCCTAATTGATTCCACAGTTTAGAATGATTAATTCCAAAATCGGAAAACATTCTTTCAATAGAAGCTAAACTGGCAAGTTGAGGTAAAAGCATTACTGTTAGTTCTGAAAATTCAGACGTTGCATTATATACATATTTCTTATATAAAAGTATTGAACTCAAACCATAATATTACGTCAAATCTAAAGTCCAGAACTTAATATTAAAAATATTATTTTTGGAAAAATAAGTTATTTTTTAGTAACGAACTTCAGGTATTAACAGGTGATGGTTTATACAATTTTAGGAGTGAGGGGGGATGCTTTTTCCCTGTTTCTGCCATTTCTGTAAAAAAAAATACCTACCTTATAAAATGCATAATTTTAAATTTAAAAACTATTGCAATACATTAAATAAAAAAATGTGTAATTATTTATACTAGCATGCATATCTCAATGCTGATTTTAGAGAACTAATGTTCTAAAACTTTTTGAATAAATACTATCACATATCATATGCTGATGAAGTATAAGTGATAATAGTCACATAATTTTTAGCAAAATATTTGTTCATTAATTTTTTCATAATTTTATTTTTTTTTATTTTTTTTAATGCGATCCTTTGTATGAGTTGGTGCTGACAATTTTATTTCCCTCTCTCTCCTCACTTTCATTTGCACCTTACCTTACATAACTGCAATGCTTTCTCTCTTATTGTTAAAGGCTGGCCCCATGAGGCTCATGCAGCTTATTGTGAATGAACATAGAGGCTCATGCAGCTTATTGTGAATGAATGTAGAGGCTCATGCAGCTTATTGTGAATGAACGTAAAGGCTCATGCAGCTTATTGTGAATGAACGTATTTATGTTTGTGGTTTTACGGCTAAAGGAGTACAATGGTCATGCAGTGAGCCGAGACATACTGTTTTCTGAGGAATCCAAACCTCTTAAGGTCCAGGGAACCAAACCCCAAACTACAGTGAGCAGTTCGATTTTTATGAGATCCATGGTAAATGAACATTTTGGTGATATTGATAAAACAATCACAGATGCCATTAGGAATTACAATTTACATAAACGGGCTAAAGATCTTGTAAAACAGCTACAGCCAATTTCTGTTGCACTTTATCGTTCACAAAAAGATACAGCAAATATTACTGATGCAAAGCATGAATAGCTTGCATTTCTATAAAATCCTGAATTTAAACCTTACGTTGAAGCTGTAACAGATAGGTTTACCATGGCAATTCTGCCCCACGATATGTTTGCCCATCTTATGCACCCTAAGTACAAAGGAGAAAGATTGAACCATGAACAAAAAGAGAGAAAGAAAATGGATTGAAGAAAAAACAGTGATCTGTCGCCTGGTGTAATACTTTTTGAAACCGAAAATAGTCCATATCTAAAGACCTATTTTACTGACTAAATCAGGAAGACGTTAGATCCAATTGCGTGGTGGAGGGGTGTTTGAAAGTGCAGTAGCATATGCATGGCATACGGATGATAATGATCTCTACGGGTATGTCGAAATACTTTTAAACTCTTCCAAGCTCTGCAGGACTTGAAAGAATTTTTTCATCTTCTGCATTCATCCATTCTAAGTTGAAAAACTAATTGCAATATCCTACTGCTAAAAAACTTTCGTTTTGTTATACTATAGTAAGGAAAATGAGGATTTCGATGACATTTTTTAATACAGTAATTATTGTATATTAGGTCTCTTAATTCAATGGGTGTAAATTAAAAGAATTGTCTTTTATTTAAACAATCTATAAAATAAGTTTCATCGCACAGTAAGTAAGTGATCTGTTTACTAACAGTGAAAGAAGTTCAATAAAAAAATTATGCTGGTCAAATTGGTAACTTTTAATGAAATTGGTGTATTTTGCTGTGTGATCTGATCTTGGATAAAAAAAATGAACGTAATTATTAATTTAGCACATATAATTAATTTTCATAGGTTTAATTAAATTTACTTGGGGTTATCTATAAAAAAATGCATTTATTTTATCTTACAAAGTTGCAACTTATATGGTATTATATGGATTTGAGCAATACTGACTTTGTGGAGACAATTATGTTTTGACAGCACGACGACAAAGGAGCTGAACGATTTTCCGAGAAATGTTAACCTCCGCTGCTAACAGAACCGAATCTTGGACTACAGTAAACAGGGAAATGATACAAATTCTAGAGTAACTCAATGGCACAATATACCAATGTGTAACCACGGCAACATTGTAAGGTAGGGGGATCTACATTTCACAAAGGAATCCAAACCTCTTAAGATAAACTAAGCTCCGGACTATAGCTATATATACTACAGATGAATCCCCTGTTTTGTCGCCAACTCGTCTCCAAAACTGATGCTATACTCTTAAAACAGAGGGAAAGTTTTAGGAAGCGTTAAAAATGAGCACATGTACATGGTAGTTGTATTGTAGTGTCGTAGATTCCGTTCGTGCTGATGGTGGTTTGTGAGTTGTAGCGATAGGATGAGTGACTATTTAAATGTATTTATTTTTGTAACAGATTGGAATTGATGGTATGTTTGGGATGGAGAGCGGATATAGGAGGAAGACGTTTGAGGAGGTATGCGGAGAAGAGGTATGGAAAGAAAAAGGGGAGAGGAGGTAAGGGGAGATGAGAAGAATGCAGTATCACAATGTCAGCGATGAAAAGCTGTTTGACTCATACTACGCAGAGTATATGTGGAGGCGGTGTCACAAAGACGAAGTGGAGGAAATGATTCCAAAAGCCATAAAAAATCAGACGCTTAAAGACAGAAGTTTTTTTTTTTTGTTAAAAAAATCTGAAAAGATTATAATAGGTAGTAAACTCAGTATAACAGGTAATTACTCCTTAAAAAAACATGGCGGCCGGGAAGCGAGCGCACGATGACGTAATCCGGGAAGGAGGTTGCCGCGACAGGGTTGCCACGTCTTGACGACAAATCGCACAGGGGATATACATGTAGTATAGCCGCAGTTAGTTCGCAAGCTCTTCCTTTTTTCAACTGCTCAGAGATTAACTTGGATAAACAGCTAAAAATTTGGTTTTGCACAAATATAGAATTGATAACCTTCCACACATCAGTACTAAGTGATTGAGTTTGTTGAACACCTTCAGATGGCCCTGCTGAGCAAATCGGTATAGGCAGGGAGGTGTCGATGGGGGTTATAAACTCCCATGGTGATGAAATTTTGTATATATACGTATGAATAATTGGAGTTGTACCTCCATACCCTCCATTATAAGCCTGTAACCCCCTTATGAACTTAATGTATACACCCATGACTAAGCGATAAATTTTTTGCTATGATAGAAATGTGTCCGTGCATATTTATAGCTCAGATGTGGGTGGTAGTACAGATACTGTCCCACAATGTCAATTTTCCCCTAGAAATGTGAAGGAAAGTCGCTGTAGGCCGGGTTTTGACGTCAGAAATTT